>CAKLNU010000154.1:65000-647203 GCA_922788865.1 Poeciliopsis turneri | reverse complement strand
CAATAATATAATCGTAATAATAAGATAAAATTTCAATAATGTGTATATGTTTCTTTCTTAAAATATTTATGTTTGTGTGTTGGTAAACCCCAAAGTAATCATTATTTGAATTTGAATATTGGAAGTTTATAAATCAAAAGGTTTTGGCATCAACCATGGTCTAAGAATATACATATGATTATATTATTTCAAGCTAGATAGTGATATAAGTAGGTCTTTTTTCATTATAAGAACTAAGTACTATGTATTAACTATAGATAAGTTGAAGTGATGTTAAGATACTGGGCTTTTCTAACTGCCAAAATAAAAGTAATTTATAAGACGAATGGTAGTAGCCTAGAGGTTCTTCACTGCAATGCTTCACTAGATTAGCATTAGTCTCCAAAGATAGTATCAGAACATAAGACCTGACTGAATTTTGATGTAATTTTAATGCCTAATATCAATCAAAGACACCTGGTAAAGATAACTGTGAAATGAGCAAGAGAGCAAACAGAATTTAAGAGTGCTAAAATAACGCAACATGGGCACAGAGGTAATAATTGATAACACACTGGAAACCACACTAGTATGGTTTGAGGCTCTTACAGAGCTATATATGGAGTATGTTGTGTCTGTAAAATAACCAGTCCCATAAGAAACACCTGTTCAGTTTTGTCTGTTATTACTGGTGTTGTCTGGTCTCAGATAAATCAATCAAAATTTGACACAATGGCTGCACAAATGAAAGTATCACCTGTTAGCATCTCTGCAAACCCCAAACTTCCTGATCACAAACTGTTTAAGCTGTTACTTTTGAGCTGTACTTTGAAACAAAAAAACACACACACAAAAACATATTTGCACAATGTTACACCAGTCATGGTATTTTTTTCTTCACAAAGAAGTGACTGCAAAGACTTCTACATGCCATGCTTTTATGCTTCTTTCATTTCCTCTTTAATATATGTATGTCATTTCTGTAGAGAGTATGTAGGCACCTGGAAACAGAAGTTACTTTACTTGTTTGTGCACAAAATCTTGGCCAATAAAGCTGATGCTGTTTCCACTGCTGTACTTTAATTTAAATGCTCTGAGAAAATAATAATATGCTGTACTTTAATTTAAATGCTCTGTAATAATAATAATAATAATAATAATAATATTTAAGTGTAAGAAAAACCAAACGTAGAAGAAATTAGATACTCAAAAGAAGGGCCTGAATAATATATTGTTGCATTTACACTTACTGGCACTTTATACAAACAGCATGTCTTTACTGAAGCGTGAGAGACCATTCTATAAAACAAACGGTACTTCAGTTGCTCATTAGAACCATTCTGAACTGGTGCTGCTGACCTGCACTTGAACTTACATAGAGTACTTGGCTAATATTCACAAAAGGATTTGATTTGATTCAGATGTTGTGCAGCCTCACGCTTTGATCTCCTTCAAATAAACTCCATTAATTTTAAACATCAAGACAGAAAGTGATCCAAAATGGCAGCCGCAGCAGCAGTCTTCTATCCTCTCCTCCCTCTGTGATAAGCCATAAGGCACGCACTACAAAGTGAGATTAGTAGCTTAGAGAGGTATCTCCAAGTTCAACTCTGGGTTTTTAGTGTCACAAAACTTCACTTATTTCTGAGATGAATCACCATGATCACTTTTGCTGGATACTGAATCTGCTTCAGGAGCAGATTTTTTATGTGTAAATTATCTACATATGCAAAGTGATCAGTTGGAGATTCCATATTAAGAAACAATTACATTTGGGCACAGCAGATATTATTTCCAAAGTTTTATTTTTTTTCACCTTTCCTTTGTTGACTGAAATGTTTTTCTGATGACTTCTCTTGAGAATCAGATTATAATTTTTTCTTCATATTAATCAGTTAACATCTAAATAAGGTGTTAAATAAAATGAAATAGGGAGCAAACTTGTTCTTGATTACTTCTAAAGAATCAATAGAGCTTTTCTGGTGTTTTGCATATTCAGCCCCTATTTTGCAAAGACAATTTTTATGCATAAATCCTCTCAACAACCTTTATCCCTTTAGCTGATTTTAAGTCTTAAAGGAAGCACTCATCTACTTTCATTATGAGTTGATAAACATTAATATTTTTTTTATTTGAATGTACTTAGAGTAAGTACGGGTGCAGTGCTGAAGAAAAGCTCTTTATGAGTTTCATTTATGTAGTTTCAGGACTGTTTATAGCTCTGTTTTGATTTCCACTAAGGTCTGAAGGAAACATCTGTTTGGCTGTGCCTTTCGTCTACACAATACTGCTCAGAACAGTGAGAGAATAACAAAACAATAAAGCCGCAGCCGGACAGGCTGAACAATGAGCAGCAACCAGTTGAAGAGGCATGTGGAGCCAAATTCAAAAGCAAGTTTTCATGATTGTTCTTTGCCGTCTATTAAACTGCAGATATAATAAAATTATCAAATGCAGTTGCTCCAAATCGGCAAACTTTTTTAGCATGCTACCAGTGTCATGAACTATGAAGAGAAATTCTGTTGATTAAGGAGGAAATATGAATGGTAAGCGAAATGCCTTGTTTTCACTTCAAATGTGCAGTTCTGTTTAAATGCCAACAGTAAAAGTGACAAAAAAACCCAAAAAGGTTTAGGATTGATTGACAGATTAAGGCAGCAGATTTTCCCTTGTTTTCTGTCCCAATTCCTCAGATTTTAGGGTCTTGAAATGTCTGATGATATGCAAGAAAGTCTGATAGAGATGAAAGACTTTGACATATGAGAGTTTGGGTCGATGTTGAATTGTTTTGATGTTTTTCTGTTTTGCCCCGATTCTCCTCGGAAATGCTAATGAAGGGATCTCGAAGAGCATCCGGCACTAAGCTGACAGATTAGCATAACAATAGGAGAAACATGCAAACAATGCCAAGGTTTTACTATATTAATGCAGATGTTTCACCTTTCAAGGTTGAATAAGCATAAAATACAGAAATTAAACAAAATTTCTTACATGCAGTGTCTCATAAAAGCATCAACACCCCTTGACTTAGAGAAGAAACAGTATCATTAAAACCAACAAGCAAAGCAGACATGTTAGGGTCTGTCTGTGTTCTGCTTTAAGGAGAAGCTTAAAGCAGATGTTTTGAAATGAAACAACCCAAGTTTTGAAAATAACCTAAGTTTTGCCAGAAAAAAAAAAAAAAAATCAGCACAAATGCCCACCTTCAACAACATGGCCACTTAAACTGATTGGCCAGCACGTTTACTAACACGTTTACTAACAACGTGGAAATCTGCTACGTTTGCAGGTATAAGTTTTGCAAATATAAGTTTCACAATATTTTAAGATGTCCTTTATGGAAGAATCACAATAACATTTATTTAAAGAAAGTTTTAAGATGTTCTGTTTCTAGTTTGTCACAAGCCCTGCAGGAGACACAGCAAGAGAGAAGGAAGATGGCGATGAGACTAAAACTGAACATTTTGGCCTATAGTGTAAGGTAGCAAAACTAATGCACATCAACCTGAACATGACAACTTCACTGTGAAATATGGTGATGGCATCAAAAAGCTGGTCATAGTTGATGGGATAATGGACTGAACTAAATACAAGCCAGTCAAAAAAAGAACATCTTAAAGGACGCAAGAAAATCTCGTGGTTGGGCCAAAGGTTCACCTTCCAGTAGTGAAGTGGAATATGTGCCAAGGCTTGAGGAGAGGGGGGTGTTAAAATGTTATTTGTCCAATCCGATTGAGTTTAAGCTATTTTGCAAAGAAGACTGGACAAAGTTGAGACATTTCTCTTAAAACTCACTGCAGAACTAATTCCAGAAAAAGAAGTCTAACAAGTATGGACTCAGTGAGGTAGAAATTCAATGTATACTAAATTGGTCAGATTGTATTTGAAAAAAAATATGAAATCCACTTCTCAATTTCATTCTTTTTCACAATTATGTACAATGGTGGTGTTGTCCATCACATCGCCCCAGTTCAATAAATTGAATCTTATAACTAACAAAAAATGTGAAAATAATTTCAGTATGACTACTTTGCAAGCCACTCTAGATTTACAGGTATATTTTTATGGAATGAGCAACTTATTCTTTTTTTCCCCCACCCACACAATAACTTTTGCCAATTATGCAGTGTAATATTGTAAACACTCTTATTGCTGCTGGGTCATTAAAAGGTTAAAGAACTGAAGTAATTCCCAGAGACAGACACAATCAGAGTGTGTGTGTCTATGTCTGTATGCGTGTGTGTGTGTGCATCTAATGTCTGCAGGGATGAGAGCGTGTTTGTCTCCATGGAGGGTAGGGGAGCTGAGCTTTTCTGTCTGAGAGTCTTAAGTGTATTCAGCTGACGGTGGCATTGTTTGTAAGTGCCAATTGGAGACGAGTGATTATCAGCATCATTCAGTCAACACACCCACAGTACACAAGAGACTTAACATCAAGCTACATGCTAAACTAGTTACACATAAGCAGCTAAGCTATACAATTGTACTCTTTCATAAAAATCAAAGAGGATAATGTGCAAACTGAGGCAATGTCAGAGAGTTGCTGCATGTTGCAGAACATAATTTGGCTCTTATTCTGGAGACAAATGCCTTTCTGAGAAGGGAGTAGACGAAAATAAAGCAACCCTTCCTAAAACCAAAAGCACAGGAAAAAAGTATAAGCACTTCTGACCTTCCTCACTGGTTAAGTTCTGCGTTTTATTATGACTACAGTTTAGGCAAATGGCTCTCAAAGTCTACTCATTAGGTACACTAATTCCCTCTCTGCTGCTTCCTGACATTATACCGCAAAGTAGTTATCTCAAAGTCTCTTTATCCCTGATGGAAAATACAAGTGTCACTTGAACATGTGTAATTGGATCGGAAATTAGAACAAAGTGCTCCAGTTACTGCTTTTGCAGGCTTAAAAAAACTAACCTTATTCAATTATGAGCCCCATGTTTAAATTAAATCAGATCATTTCCATGGAAACATTTGTTAGATATAATTGCAAAATCCTTGTTATAAAAACTGGTAGTTATGTTATCCTTCCCTTTTGTTTTCTGCTGTGAATGGCTGTTGGGTTAGTCTGAAAATCTGGTTCCAGAATGTATTGGTATGTCATCTTATGCAAAACTGAAACACCACAATAATTTCAACACAAAATTATTTTGACACCAAACTACAAAACCACTCCAATTTCCACAAAAAACATATTGATTAAGGAAATTTTAATCACCAAACCACTTTGAATGCCAACTTAAACTGGGAGAAAGAAGAGCCAATTAATTTTGAAAAAATTTCAAAGCGGCAACAAAGGCATTAGCGGTTCAACCTCACCAGAACCGCGAAGTGCAACCCAACAAAAGTAATCACAATTCACATGCCAATTACTGATCAGAGTTTAAAAAGGAAACTTGTGATCACCGTCCAGTTAAGTTGTGAATCTCTAGAAGCTACACATCTCTCAAAAGTTTCACTTTACATGGCACATACAATTTATGTATCAAGAAAAAGCAAAAATAAAAAAAAAAGAGATGAAAAATCATAATGAGCCAGGTCTGGAGGCTAATCTGTCATAAAAAAATGCACTAATCTGGTTGATAACTGTTCACTTTTTTTCTGAAAAGACTTAGATAAATCTCTAAGGTTGTTGTTTCCAACATTTAGGTGAAGTCACTGATTTAATTTTTGTCAAATATAGTTGTGGACACTGCCTGGCATTTTCTAAACTTTGTCCTGGTGAGATCTTTTTTGCTGACTTAGAAGCTAAGAAATCTATATCCCTTGTTATCTGCTGTTTTCTATTAGCCATCTGGGTTTGGGTAAAAACAATAAAAAAAAAAAAAATTTTCCCCTTTGTTCCCTGCAATTTTGGCTTATGCTAAAGGATAAGCAACTGCTAGGAAAGTACTACATTTAAATTGTATAACTGACAGCAGGTCTAAAAATAACATCCTTTTTGTTTGCAGTTGAATTGCAGAGAGGGACTGTCATATTAAAGGTGAAAACAATTAATCATAGTGACTTTTTGACATCTGCTTTATGCTCAGTAAATGTAATGCCAAGTTAGTGATCTCAAAGGTTGACTACTGAAGGCGTCAGCAGAAGCCCAGTGGACTGATTTTGTGGGGAAGCCCATCGGTGAAAGGCTTAGAATCACTCCAAACACAATCCAAAGCTGTTTGGCCTGTCATCCCATTTAAAATATCACCTTGGTTAAAAGGAACAGGTTATTCCAAGGACTTTAGTGGAGTCACAGATTGTGCACCACTTTTCTTACTCTTGTAGGATCTTGCTCTCAGTTGTCTGGGGGAATCCAAAGTCCATCACTTCATCCATCAGTTCGTAAACTGTCACAAAGTTGTCACGAATACTTTCCTCCTCCAGCTCTTTAAAATACTCCTTAAATACCTGCAAAAAGAAAAACAAGTTGGAATTTTTTACATCAGCTCAGATACAAAAAACATGGTGTGTCAGGTTGTCATGCTGTGTAGGAGCAGATTTTCCTTACAGCAGGGTAGCAAATTATCCCTATTGCACAACAGAATTTACAAGAACAAGCTGTAACAATTATAAAAAGGTAAAGATAATGAGAGAGAGTAATAAAAGGGAGAACTTTTGGGAAGAGAGACGGAGATAACAAATGTAAAGACAAATATGACAACCTTAAAACAAAACATACATCCACAATGCATTGTGGGATGTATGCACAAATATGGAGGCAGAATGCCTGGCAGATGACGCAGCACTAAAGGGACTTCACTGGTGTTAAAGAAAAGTTAAAGAGCTGAAGTATGACTCACCTGAACTATTCTATAAAGGAAGGAGTACACCAGAGCAGCGTTGGCATTCTTCTTTGTCATTGCTACCACTTATGAAGAAACTGTTAAGAAAAAATACTTTTCATCCGAAAGTTGCACCAAAAATAATTATTTTCATTTTCCTTTGCAGAAGAACAGAAGTTAAAAATTGCATATGCAACATTATATAAAGTTACCAGAATGCATCTCATTCAAAAGCAATTAAGAACATAACCCAGGGTTGAAGAACAGCTAGCATGTAATTCAATGCATTAGGAATAGCAGTTACTCCCAACTGCAATATGATGCTGAATTAATAATGTTCTAGGAAGACTGACTGTATAATCTCACAGTAGAAAAGGGGAGGATATTCTGCACAGTAAATCACACATTGCTCACTCTGATTCATGATATGCAAAGGCAGACAGTGAGAAGCTCAGGAGCTGCTGGCTACACCAACCTGGAGCACAGGGCCTCCTGTGGCTCTGTTCTGGGAAGATAAAATTTACCCACATCATAAATAGAAATGACTGACAGGGAGGGGCTGATACTTTGAGGTGGGATTGTCAGTCTTCATGAGAAACTACACCCAATTGTGAATTGAGACATCCACAGTGAAGACACCTTTTATACAAAACATCACACAGAAATAAACTCTCATTGGATACAGTAAAGGTTGCTGTGTTTGATCCAGAGGAAGTGTGAGGAGCCATGGCTGACCAGCGGTGTCATCTCAGCATCTTCCTCCCTTTCCATCAATATGGGCATGAAGTGGTCAATTTCATTCATGTCCATGTTTCCCATGTAGTTACGGCAAATCAAAACCTAGACGAATAACACAAGAGCAGAGAGGGAGAGGAAATATTATACAGCAACCATTCAGTCATTAAAGATTAATAGCTTTGGCTGAGACACTAAACCTGCACTCTAGTCTGAAGATGCTTCGGGAACCTTTGGCTGACAGTTGAAAGAAAAGACAAAAAAGAAAGAAAAAAAAACTCATCCTCTTTCAGTTTCTCTCGCAACAAAATGTGCAAACAGTGTTTCATGCCTGAACATTTTCCTTGAAGCTTTAATGGACTGATGGATATCTCAGCATGAATGATGAATGGCTTCCTTAAAAGAAGAATCAGAACAGATCCCAGGAAAGTTCACAAGATGATCGGGGTCAAAATTCAAAGAAACCATGCTGTGTAAATTTCTAAGGGAAAATACAGGGTAAAGGTTCAGGCATGAACTATCTCAGTATACAGAAGCTGAGTGGATATGGGGTCTTTTCCCTCAAGATCAACAATTAAAAAAAGGAAAACCCCAACAATGTCCACATACCTTTAAGTTATTTACTTAATGGAAATCAAAGCAAAAGATGTTGGAGCCTTTTCCACGCCTGAGCTCCAACAGACAGAATTAAAAGGAAAATTTTGATATGAAAATAATCTTGGTATGCACAGCATGCATCAAACATTTAAATTAAATAGTATATTAAACAAAAAAATTACATCTCAATTACTAAATTTCAGCAAGCTGGATTTGCAGCAGCTCTATAAGTAGTACCCTGGCTTAAACAAATTAAGTTTAAGATTAAGACTGATTTGTCACGCTGCAGTATGAGTACAAAAGCAACCACACATTATTCTTATTAGGAAAACATGTTCACAATCAGTACCAAATGAACAGAATTAAAATTTGGGATCATAAATCATTTACACAGCTATCTGATCGAGGTCATATATAATTAGTAGTAGTGATATTACGTGATGTGCCGAGGCTTCGGAGCGTGTGTCGAGTAAAGGAGGGGGCGTTTCCGTAAAGCGCGTATCGAGGCTTGCTTCATGTAGGGGAGGAGCCGAAAACGATGACGTCCGAAGCCTCGCTGCCTGGCTGTTCCCGAAGCCTGACCGCTTCGGGAAGTGGTTCAGATTTTGGCGCGGGGTTTGACAGCTTTATAAACCCCATAGGCTCCATTCAAAATGTGGGTTGTTGTAGGAGAGTTGCGGTCAGTTGAGAGAGTGGATAGAGGTTTGATAGTTTGGATACCTTGGAAGTTGGAGTGTGGTTCTTTGTTTTTGTAGGAGGTTAGTTTGGTGTTTGGAGAGTTTAGGATAGATGATAGATAGATGAGTAGTAGATAGATAGATAGATAAATTAGATTTAGAAAGAGGAGGATTTCCCCTATGTGTGAACATTTTGATTTCATAAACCCTAACAAGGAAAGGTGAACTGAACATTTGCAGATGCATTAGGTTTTCTTATGAGGAACTGTATTCTTCACTGTTTCTTATTTTATTTAAAGGTGAGAGTGTTTATTGTGCTCCCAAGGAGTTGAGTACAATGATAACACAAGCATTAACCTATTCACTCACCCCTCCGTAGTTCCACAAGCACTTTCACTGTCCTCTGCCTGATTAAGCCCAGGCCATTTTTCTAGAGTCACAGAAAAACATTATTACACAACCTGCCATATCACATGACACTGCTATTTTGGGAAAAATTACACATTGAGAATACATTCAAACAATATTTTATTAGACACATATGTATATACATAATTTATGTAGACAAATGATTTTGTCCTACACCTTTTGTGACGTCATTCCCAAGAGCCATAATAGACAAATATTCAATGCATCACACGTGTAAAGATACAGCTGGCTGTGATTATACACCTGGCCAGTAGGTGGTTTTATGTGCCTCATGAAGCTTCAAGAAATGAACCCTTTCTCGACCATTTGGCTCAAGTGGTTCAATGCCTCATGAGGCTTCATCTCACCATCACTAATTAGTAGTATGAACGACTATGTTAAAAGTCTGTCCGTTGGTTTAGCACTACATTGCCCATGATGCATCTGTTCATTTTGTAGATCCAGTTTCATGCAGCTGAGAAAGTTGTTTTCTGTGCTTCTGTGTGGCTCTTCTACAGACTATGCAAAACAACATAAACAGCAAAATCTGAGTATCAAAATTTGAACTGAGTATCAAGACCTGTTGTGTGGATGTAGCCTGAGAAAATATCTTCCCAGATTAGCGTTTCCTAACCCTGGTCCTCAGGCCACACTGAACTGGATGTTTAGGCGTTTCCCTGCATCAGCACATCTGATTTCAGTTGATAGTTGATTAACGGGCTTTTCCTGAACTGCAGTCTTTAGAATCAGAATCAGGTGTGCTAAAGCAGGGAAGCATCTAAAACATGCAGAGCAGGGTTGGGAAACACTTATGGACCATGGAACAAGATTAAGAAATAAAAATTCCTCTGCTTTGGGGGTCTGTATCTTTCTCTCACACACATGCATACATGTGCACACATGCAGACAGACACACACACACATCTCTCCTCTGTCTTTAATACTTTGTTGTGGAGAGGTCACACATGGCCAGGTACAAAGGGAGAAGGAAGAAATATACAAAGAAAATTCCAGCCAAGTAATCTGAGGACGTGGACAAGCCAATGCTTGAAGAAAGATGGAAAACACAGAGTGAGCAGTTCAAAGGTTAGTGGAGAAAAAGAATGATATATGGACAGGTTGTTGCATCAAAAAACTGCAATACTGAATACTGCCAGTGTGTAGAGATTAACTTTGAAGTTCTGAAACCAAACTAATGGAAAACAACAAGACATTCTTTCTCTAAAGTATTCAGCCTCAGTTGTTCTGGAGTCACTGCTAACACAGATCCTTCGACTACAAAGAGATTTTAAATAGAGTTACTATTTAAATGCAGTTGACATTAATTTTTTTATCCCATTGCAATGGGATAAAAAATAAATACTGGAACACTACATAATGGAAATATTGGCTCCATGTTACATTGTCTAGTTAATCTGTGTTTTAAAAACTGGGAGATTGATTAATAATGTATGTAAAACTCTCGAGCCTCATAATGAGCTTTGACAAGTTTCTCTTATAACCCATTTCCCTGCTGTACATTGAAAAATACACAACTGTCATTTACCAAACAACTTCAGACTCTGGAGAGGTATTAGTCATTTGATTCCACAGTGACTGAAAATGAAAGTGTCACGCTTCTTTTTTTTGTTTGCTGTGGAAAGAAGAATGTAACCTGCTGCAAAATATCCTAAATATGACTTTACGATGAGGAAGACGTCACCTTTGTGTGTTAGTTTGTATGAGTGTCACATTAAAAAGGAAAATATCATGCAGTTTTGAGTATTCGGCATAGGTGGAGTGCATCAAACAGAAACAGTGAGCATAATGCATGCCCTCAAGTCAAACTACTTAATAATTCAGGGTTCATTAAAATCTAGAGTGGAATGTTTTTTTCCCAATTTGAGCCACTACACTACCTGTTAAAAAAAAAAAACATACTATAAAATGATGAAAATTTCACAAATGTAATTTGAAATCTGATATTTGGAGATTAATAATGTTACATATAATACATGTTTTTCGATTTAGGAATTACTTAAAGATTTGACACAACATGCTTAATGTGTTGTACCTGCCATACTTTCATATTAACTTCAAATCCTATTCAGAGACAAAACTAAAAAGGCAAGAGAAAACAAATATAAAGTTATTTTCATATAATACAGTTTATACCTGGGCTTACATTCCTCAAATAGAAAAAAAAAACCCTAAACAAAAAAAATCTAAGGTATATTTAAAACTGCATTTTATTAAATCACGTGCATCTAAAATTGCAGATAACCTGAAAGAAAAGGAAAAATAGCATTTAGAGGGAATTTGGGGCAGGGACACATGACAATGGGTGGCTGTGTCCAGAATGTGAAATCAATACCATCCACTCACTACTGACCTCAAAGACAAATAGAAAACAGAAAACCCTCACTGGAGTGTTTGACCCAAAGGCAAACTATACACGAAAAAAAAAATCTCAGCAAAGCTAATGTCAGTTTGGATCACCCATCAACACTTTGCAACATAAATCACAGTATAAATCTCACTGAGTCACTCCAATACCAGGATGATTATAAGATCAGCAAAAGAGCTGTTGGCAGAAAATGTAGTTTGCTTATGAAAGGGATAATAGAACCCTAAGAAATTCAGATATAATGCCACACAGTTCCTTGGTCAATAGAAACTATGTAACATCAGGAATCACAATGCCTCCTTTTGATTCCAATCTGAGATTCCAGCTCAAAGTGACACTGACGGCTCCATTGTTTAGCAATTGGGACTATGTTAATATGCAAACTACTATCATTATTGTCTGGAAACTAATTTTACTATCATTTGTAATACTTTAAGTATTCTGACCAAAACTGCTTCTTTGTTATTTTAACTGATAAAATAGACAGTTTTAAGCATATATAGAAGAGGTCTCAAGTATTTGTGAATTTTAGCTGCCCATTGATGGCTGCAGTTCCTAACCCCTGTGAATTTAATATACATTATAACCTTTTAAACTGATTCATCTGAACAAATGAATCAGGCTACACAAAACTGAGGCGCTGAGCCACAGTTTAATTTAGCGTTTGACAGAAAAATGAAAGGATGGAAAAATGTCAAGACATCTCTATAGTCCTGAAGGCCTATCCTCTGAGCCCTACGGTAATAACCAATTTTGAAATCATCCAGAATCCATTGGGGATTTTTAGTCTGGAATCGACCAGCAGCTAGGCATTTCCATCCCCCCCCCAAAAAAAGCATTCTGACTAAAAACGAAACCATCACAAATCTGAAACATCATACACTGATGAACCAATAAACTTAGAGATAAACTTCTCAACTTGCATTTTTGAATCTAAGTATCTAACTCCTTTAGTTATTTTACACTTACTATATGACCACATTCATCCGCTGGAGACATCTAAATGCTCACAATAACCCTAAACTTGAGCTCATGTAAATTACTGTATAGAAAAAATGTATTGTGAAGCTCTAGGAACAATTGATGCCATGATGATTGTGTAGTGGCTTGACATTTTGGTACATCAGTGAGTCCCAGAAGCTATCCATGTTCAGGCTGGTGCCCAGGTGGAAAGGGGACGGCTTTACGGTGGTGGGATAAAGGGCAGATGTGGAGATTGGCTTCTGCCTTCTTGTGTATTTTAAGGAATATGTCTGAAAGCTGAAATGGGCAGGTTGTGCTTGACTGTTTTTTTGTAATGTCTTGTAAACAATGTAAATACTCATTTAGAATTCAACCTTTTACTCTAGTTAATTACACTTTTAATTACAACTACAATGCATATTTGCTCTTAGAGCACTAAAATTTAGAAACTTGTCTGATCAGGATATTGCCAGAGGCACAGTGAGGATGGAAGGGGAGGATGGAAGGGGAAGCACAGCTAAGTAGCCTGGGGGCAGAGATAAGTAGATCGCAAGAGGGAAAAAGAGAAACCTTTAATCTGTACAATCAGGCACCCAGGCTGTGAAGGATGGACCTTTCTCCCTGATGGGCATTGTTGTCAAGCAGAAAAGGCTATTCAGCAATTCCTTTTGTTGCCCTTGTAGTGATTCCAGGACTGTGTGATCGTCAATCAAATTGACATACAGATTTTGGATCAATCATGAGGTCTGTAAATGTCAGCTATGTCAGGATCCCACAGGTTAGTTTGTATCATTTGAATTTTATTAATTATGATGGGTCTTTTGAGATTTAAAATCTCATTTACAAGAATGTCCTGGACAAAATCGATACTAATATACTCAGATGTTTTGGTCCAATCAAAACCTGGAAATACATACACCCCACACAGTTCTTTTTTTTTTTTCATTTTCATTCACAGACCATAAGAATTTCGGGGATATTGGTAAAACAAAAAATATAAAGAAAAACAGTGAGTTTCTTGGCTATCAACATCTGACTTTGATTGCAAAGTTCACCAATCAATATCTGATGTTGCAGTGCAAAGGTGTCCAAAGTCAGTCCTCAAAGTCTGTTATCCTGCCTGTTTTACTTCTCTCTCATTGTTGCTACCTCCTCAGCATGTGAATAGCAGATATTGAATACATTAATTCACATAAAATCAAGGAGAAAGGCCACAAATATAAACGTTATTGCTCTCAAAGTTAAGGTCCGCAGGTTTTCTTTGGGCAGTGTGACATGAAGACACACAGTACCGGGTTTGCAATGCTGACCAAAAATCTCAGCGTTCTACAGACATTTTTGTTCCTATTCTTAGAAATTTTCTTGTAAGTTGGTTCAAATTAAAAAGAAATATGAAATGCAGGTAAAAAATGTGCAAAGAAGTTCAAACAATTAAAAACAAATGCATAGCTTAAACAAAATATCATGTAGATTACCAGTACACTAAAAATAAGAGGTCCCAGAGCATTAAAATGAACAAAACTTGGCATTTTAATTCAAACTGAAAAAAATATGAGCTGACAAAAGTAATCAAAAACACATTTAATATAAAAACATATATTCTAACAAAATAAACAGCAGCAGACAAAAATCAATATAACACTTTAGGGTTTGACGCACCTCTCCGTATCTATATGGACCTCGGCCAATGACGTGCTATTCCTCCTGTTTTTACCACAGCTTGAACAACCACCCTACACTCAGAGATTTATGGTATGAGGCCCTCTATAAAGGTTTTAGAAAAGTTTATAAGGACACAATCGAAAAGAGAAGAAAACAGTTCCCACAGGAAATCCAGGAAGTTTTGGTGTCCTTGTCACAGAGATTAAATATCCACACTGCAAACTGAAATTCCCTGATCTCTGACTTTCTTTGAAGCAAGCTTTTTTTCATAATTTGACCTGTTGAGTGTTTGGCACTAACTTTTGACTCTTTTTATTGTCCCTGTCAGTCCATAGATGTGAATTAGACCTAATTATCCTCTATTCTACTGATTAAATAAAGAATAGCCAAACAATGGACCCTAAATAAGAAATCATTCATTATGAAAAACAAGTGCATTACTTTCCTCTATGTGCTTATTGTTTACCAAAGTACATGGTATAAGTAGAGATCTAGGACAAATAGCATAGAGATGATGCTAACTGATCAGTTTTTTGCTTCAATTGTACAAAGTTTGTTTAGATCAGCAATCACCAAATCCTGCATAAGTCACTGTAGCAACTTTTACATGGATCCCTGCTCCAACTGACCTGAATCTAATGGGCTAATTTCTGCAGAGGCTATTTCAGTCATTCATGTGAATGAAGTGTGTTGGAACACGGACAGATCTAAACGTTTCAAGACAGTGGCTCCCAAGTTGTGTTAAATCTCACTAGCACTTTGAGAGTAAAACTTAAGTGAGTCCAGGATTAAGTTTGTGTAAACAACCTGAGACATAAAATTTTATTAATTCTGCAAACCTACTGGTCAAACCAGAGTAAGGTGGAGTTCAGTACACTACCACACCCTAAGCTTATCTGCTGCAAAAATAAGCAAAACACATTTTATAAATGCTTGGACGTTCTTAACTATCAAACAAGAAAACGTGCAAAAGATCAATGGAAACAAAAATGAGATAATTAAATAGGACTTTTAGAGACAAGGGAAGCAATCCAAAAGAACACGAGACAGGTGAAAAAATATTTTCTAATGACTAAATTATATATTTTCATGCACGTTGAAACACTTTTCAAAGGGATCAATTGCAATTAAAAGAAACAATAGCTCCAAGAGGTAAGTTCTAAACTTTGAAATAGGACACATCACATATAATAAGGGCTGCATCGCTGCACAAGAACAAGCCCTCTGTGTAAACTCAGCATCGACAAACGAGTTTGGCGAGTTGGCTTCTCTTCCTGTCTGTTTTATGTCAGTGTTGTTGCCCATTTAGCCTTAATTCACCAACTTACTCTCTTGAAACACAACTATGCCGGAAATGTTCTAATGCAGTAGAAACAAGCAGGGTGAAATGAACATATATACTTCAGCAGAGGCGCTTTCTTTAGTTTAAACAGTTCTCGTATTGCAGGTGCCGCGCTATTAATGTCAACTTCCCCACCAACAAGTCGCCCAAAACTCACCTTTCCCTTCAGGTCGAGGATGAATATCGCCGAGGCGGACATCTTGACGGAGAAAAAAACCTCGAGAAGAAGAATGAGGAAGGATAATTTCTAGGTCTACTGTAGGATATGGGTCATATAAATGGAAGAAAAAGTCGCTCCCATCATTCTCCTCCTCCCTCCTCTGAGCTGCGCTCTGCTCAGTCGAAGCGTTTCGCTGCAGCGCCGCTTTTCCGGAGCGTCAAACTCACCGCGTTTACGGAAGCTCAATTTCCGGCCGCAAAATGAACTCAACCGATCTATTTCCACCCTCAAATTTGATTAATTTCAACCTCAGCACAATGTTGCAGAACGATTAAATCAGTTTAGTTTGCCTGGCGCTTAGTGTTGCTTTTTTCAGTGCAAAGGAGCCACTTTACATTCTTAACAAGGCTTGGATCTTCCGTAAATGAAAGGCTGAAGAGGATGTGGATTTTGAAGTGATTGACAATACAAGACACCTCAGATCCAACAGAGACGCAAAGATGCAGAACTTATGATAAACGGTTAATAAAATATGCATCCTTGAGAAATTGAGAAAAAAAAAGTGAAATATTAAAATAAGGCTTAACAAATATATCTAAAATGATTCAGGCAAGGCCAACAATATAGTTAACTTGAAGCTTCCTTTATCTGTAAGAATACATTTTAAGACAATTGAAATATCTTCAAAAGTCATAATTTGTCGTTTCTCCAGTAATATCTATAAGTAATCACATACACTTCACATTTTTAATGCTTTTATGGATTGCCATAATATTATCTGGGCATTATTATTATTTTGTCTATTTTCCTGTATTTTTTCCGCCAATGGGCTGACAGTGTAAATTTCAACGCTTTTATTTTGAAGGCAAAATAGCTCTGCTTCCGGTTTTGGTTTGAACTTGACGTGCCGCTCTTCCGGATGCAGCCTCGCCTGACAGCTCTGCGCAGACCTGTCAGGCTGCCCTCATCAGCTGTATGGCCTCACACAGAAACGCTTCAGGGCTCGACCCAGCGCGCAGCGCCACGTTTAATTACTGTTTTTTATGTCACATCGCGCCGCGGAGCTTAGAGGAGAAGGAGACGGTGAGACTCGAGCTGCTGCTCCTTGAAGCGAAAAGTCCTAAAGTTACTCCTTCAGTTTTAAAATCAACTATATCTTGTTCGCAAAAGTGGCACGGTTACAGTCACATAGATACTTTTAGGTTTTAGGGAATTAGCTTTTATAAGAAGATTTAAGAAGAATGATAAATATATTGTTTTTTAATTCTGGCACTGAAAGCATATTTGAATTTATGATGCAGTTTTTCTGAAGCTTTAACTGAACTGTTTGCACACAACCCATGCAGTATTTTTTTCTAACAAACTTACTGGTGCATTTAAAAAAAATTAGAACCCTTAATATTTATTTCAGCTATTCAAAACAAAAAAAAAACAAAACAGACAAAAATATCAGAAGGCAATGTTCATTTTCTTACAAAATGTGTTGGCTAAAAAAGCTGTTTTGGGCTGTGGTTGCATTTTGAACTGTCTGTTGACCTCACAGTTTTCAAGCAAAGTGCCACATTGGAAATTAAAGCAGAAGGAAAAGTGTAATAGAAAATAATGTTCATACAGCTGGATGACAGTTTAAGAAGATAAGGGATTTCAGAGACAGATGAGTGGCATGAAATTCATCTTTACTGTAATGTGAACCGTTTTTAAAATATAACCCTTGTTGGCACCCTTGCTAAGTCCCTCTAGTTTGCCACCCTAAATGTAACCAAAATCACATTCAGTCTTACACTAATCTCTGAAAACAATTTAAAACCTTAAAAATGTTGCTGTGTTCAGCACTGAGCTCCTTACATGTCAAAAACTGCCACTTCTGTACCATAAAAGCAAAGATTCAAAGTTTCACTGTGCAAAAATCACAACACTTAAAATAATCCAACTGCTGTCATTGTTAAAATACTTCCATGTTTTGTGCTTGTGAAAGTAATAAATTGCTGTGTAGAAATTTTAAACTGGAAGGCAGATTAGCTGTGCTTTTCTAAGTTCAAGAGAGCCATGATGGATTTTGAGATCACTGTTAGTTAGAAACCTTCAACTTTTAAATAATTCAGAATGCCTTTCGTCGCTCCAGTGGTTATTGGAAATTTAAATTTGCAAGTACAAATGGAACGCAGCCATGTTCCAAAAATGTCTTATGTAGCTAAATACCTTTGGATGTATGTTGGAAATTAAAAGAAATTCTTCAGGGGATTAAATGTTTGCTTCTTGCAATGTTTCAAGATAGCCAGTGCTTCTCTCCTGCTGATTTTGACTTTTACATGTTTGCATGCTCTTTATAACATGTTGAAACTGTCAGCAAAATGGATTTAATGGTCCTTCAGAGTCCATTCTCAGACCTTCCAAACTAGAAGGCATGTGTGATAATTAATTTCAATATAATGCAAATAAACGCAGTGTGTATCCACTTTGAAAAACATTCACACCAACTGACAAGACAAACAATGGAGTAGAAATGGTGTCTGGGAGGTTTCTGGTTCAACCGATGAACCACATGCATCCAGAGACTCTAAGTGATGCTGAATTCAATCACATCTTCTTCTGTGTCTTCCTCCATGTCCTCGGCTGCTCTCTCAGCCCGGGCTCTCTCGCTGGCCGGGATGTAGTTGTCTTCAATAAAGCCGTCGTCATCCTCCTGGCTCACAGGGGGGAGGCAGTGAGGGTCCATTCGTCCCCTGCGCATATCAAACTCTACATCCATGCCTGCAGCCGGGAATAAAACACGCATCAGTTAATTAAAAACAGAAGGTTCAGGAAGTCATGCAGACTGACAGGATCATCAGTCTCTCAAATATAAAGAAAGGCACACAGTTTAACTGATAAGTCATATTTATAAAAAGAGTGATATATTTGCTCTAATTTCTTTTTTTTTTTTTTTTTTAGTTTTGGTAGTTTCATTTTTTTAGAAGAAATGGAAACGTCCAAGAAAACAATTACCGGTAATTGTTTTAAATTCCACACGGCTTTTTAAGCAAAGTTAGAGTCAAATCTTAGATTTATAATTTTTTCTGAATGATTCTTCTTACTACATGGACCACATAATCCCACGTTTCTTTATTGAAAATATTTTTTGTTTTGTTTTTATGTAATATTTGTATTTTTTGAAAAACAAAATGTCTTTTTAATCTTAAAAAAATAATATAAATAATTTGTTTGCAATGTGTTTCACATTTTGATTAAAATTCTGGAATTGAAGAATGAAAAAAGCGAGGCAGGAGACGTGATATAGGGTCAAAGGTCAAATGTCACATTCTGATGATTGTGGATGTATGCATTTTGCAAGATGTTGTAAAAGGCTTGCATTTTTCCCTTTTACATTACAATTTCAGTCTTTAAACAGGTTATACCCTTATAAATTATGCCTCATGTCAAAATGCTCAGCACTTTTCTTTGGGTTTGTATTTGAAACCAACCTGAAGAGTCAGAATGGCTAACAGTATCGGGCTCCCTCAGGCGTGTGTGCCTGTAGCTGGCCAGGTAACGTCGGACCACGTGACATTTGGCGAGAAGGGCGAGGATAAGGGAGACAGAAATGGCTGTGGCCAGAACACCAACCAAAACCTCCCAGGTGTGACTGGGGGGTTTTGTTGTGATGGTTGTCGCTGTTGTTGCTGTAAGGAAGCATCACAGAAAATCACATACAGTGTTGATGTGCTTTGCAAAATGTGCAACGGTAGAAAGCAGTCATGGGCTTCAATAGTTGTTTATCCAAACAATGGTAAAAAAAAATATATATGTTTAATTTTTTTGATTATATATAGCATAATATAAGACAGCTCTGGCTTCCCCCAGCTGATTCTGTTTACTGCTGATCAGCTAAGTGAAAGAAGAGTTGTGAACAAATTCAGCAAAAAATCTGACCCAGGACTTGAGAGAAGTCTTACGCTTCAGTTGATCATCTACTTTATGTACTTTATGCAGGTCAGAGTTGACTTGCCGAACAGGCAAAAAAGTACAAGTAAATTCATGGAACAATAACTTGATGACAAAACAAAGGTTACAAGAAAACAAGCAAAACAAAAATATTAAGCTTTCCACTTTTAAACCGTTACAACAAAGCCTGGCTCCATAAGAAAAACAATTTTATCATTAAAGATTGTTTAAATCATGTGCCAGAAATGATCAGTAATAGTAGCAAGAATATGTCAGAGATTTATTTGTTAATAACAGAAGATTTATTTATTAATATATGTTTGAACAATATGTTTGAACCGCTCCGATTATAATGTCATGACTTTGGAAACTTCTGACAGGTTAACTGACCCATTTGAGCTCATTGGAAACACAGCTGCTTGTGGTTTCAGGCCACGCTTTAAGCACACTGCATTCTTGTTTGACACACTGGGAATGGGAAAGTAAAAAAAAAAAAAAAGTCTCCGAGATGTCAGGAATAAAACTGTGGAGCATTTTGGCAGATAGAAATAATTCTGGTAATTCTAATTGACCTAAAAAGAAGAGAAGTTTGGTTTGGTGTAACTTGTGTGTGTAACCTTCTGAGTTATGTTGTGTATATGATGGATATATTGTCTTATATGATGTAAAAAAAAAAAAAAAAAAAAGAATAAATGTTTTTTTTAGGAACAGACAACAAACTTTTCTCTTACCATTAATTGTTAGTGGTGGGATGGATGTTTGATTTACTGATGATGCCATTTCCTTTTGATGTCTCTGCTGGAGTCTTTTTTAAAAATTTATTTCCTGCTGAATTAGGCCTTTTTCTTGCTTTAAGTGAACCAACTCTTGCATGAAACCTCTCGTTGTGAGAATATCTCCCGAATAGGTCACTTTGTGTTCTGCAACACACGCAAAAAACTCGAAATCATGCTTTTCATATTTTCATTTTCAGCTGTTTTGTGTTACGTTCTTCCCAGTAGGTAAAAGGCTGAATATGATGATTGGAAGATGTTGCAGCGAATGCAAGTCCCCAGATGAGGGGAGTAGTTGGCTGGTTTCACTTTGCCGGATCAGAGCTGAACCTTTGGAACTCCACTAGGTGGCAAGATTGAGTGACAAGTGACCTGCTGGTGTTGATGGATAGCTGGAACATAAATCGGACTGCAGTCAAACCAGGTCCTGTAGAAAATAGAGTAAATAACACATTAACTTTTTGCTTGAACATTTTTATTTTTTAGCTGTTTGTTTATTTATAAGAAGGGGTAGAAACAATCTTCTCCAGTTAGACTCCCATAGCTCATGAGCATTTTAGCTGGAAATGCAATTTTTTTTTTTTTTTTTTTTGCCAAAGAAAGCAAATCTCATCAGAGTCAACACAATCAAATGACCTAAATGTGCCACTTAACAGATAAAAAAGTCAAATGGAAAAAGAAGTAATTTTATTCTGAAGCCATTAATGAGGACAAACTCTCTGGAGTTCACCCAAAGCAGGAAAAGTGTGTCGTAAACAGGAAGTCCCACATTCTGCTGAAATCCTTCTTCTGAGGTGTCGCTGCCACAAATAAAAACTCACAAATTTGTGTGTGTGAGTCAACTGAAGGATCTGAGTACAACATAGACTCTGCAGCCTGTTAGGATCTTAAAGGGCAGTAAGAAGGAAGCCTGCAGGCATTATTTGTTTTGCAACAACAAATATAAATTTTTTTAGATTTATTTCTTATTGAAGCAGCGCTGAGGGGAAATGTCCTCAAATTAGAAACACTGCAGCATTTGGCGGTCTTTCTAACTTTTTGGTTTGTTTAGCACAAAACCAGGAAATGGAAACACTTTAAGCATTTTCCCCTCTGATACAGCTGAGATAACTTTGTAGGTTTTATAATGTCTGGCTTTCAAGTTAACAGAAGAAATATTTTTATCACAAAGAATCAACACATTTTTATTTAAAAACACCTTTCAGGACATTTAGGATGCTGTGCAGTTACAAAATAAACATGTAACAGAAGCAACAAATTGAATAAAAAAGTACAATAAATATATATGTTTTTAAAGTTAAGTATATGATCTGAAAAGCTGTGACTGTTGATTCAACAACTGCAGTTAGTCTGGTGGCTCTCTTCACCTGTTATACACTGACTTCATGCATGTTGATTTGCTCAATGCAAATATAAACCTGTTGTGTGCTGAAGGTCCTTATGTAAAGCTATTTAAATGTTTCCTTTACATTTGCATCCATGAATGTGAAGGAAAGTTTCCTGTATGTAAAGTACAAACAGATGTACAAAAATATTCCAGTCTGACAGGATTACACAAGCTGCTTTAATTTCTAATGATTTCATCCATCCATTTTCCGTCACCCTTCTCCCTAACGGGGTCGGGAGTTGCTGGTGCCTATCTCCAGCTGCGTTCCGGGCGAGAGGCGGGGTCACCCTGGACAGGTCGCCAGTCTGTCGCAGGGCAACACAGAGACAAACAGGACAAACAACCACACACACACACTCACACCTAGGGAGAATTTGGGAAGGCCAATTAACCTGACAGTCATGTTTTTGGACTGTGGGAGGAAGCCGGAGAACCCGGAGAGAACCCACGCATGCACAGGGAGAACATGCAAACTCCGTGCAGAAAGACCCCGGGCCGGGAATCGAACCCAGGACCTTCTTGCTGCAAGGCAACAGCGCTACCCACTGCGCCACTGTGCAGCCCCTAATGATTTCAGTAAACATTAAATATGTGTTTGTATAAGAACTCTGGATCAAGCTGTTTAAAAACATGTTTCTCTTCCTGCAGATGTTTTAGTTTCACATTTTTAATTATTCTTTCTAAGGTATTTTCTGATGATATTTGAAATAAAGTAAAAACAAGTAAAACCAGATATTTACATACTGTGTACGAAAATAAACATTTTTTCATGCTACAGGCTTCACTTTTACATCAGTTACCACTGCCCATTTTCATTTGTTAAATGGCAGATTATTATTAATTGGTAATTTTTATATTTTTTATTGTAACTTTCTTCAAATTCATAAGTTTAAATGCATTTCCTTATTTCATACAATTTTTAAATTGGTAAACTATTGTGTTTTTGTGTTTTTCCACAAACTCATAATAATTTGAAATGTTGACCTTTTCTTACTGGCAGAACTGGTCTGGCAGAGATCAGTTTACATGTCGCATTTATGGTGTTTACAGTTCACACCACAAATTTGACTGTTGTCTGTAAGCCTCTCTGTAGCTTATTTATCTCTATCTATAGGGCCATTTTCCATCTGGAAGGACCACATCTTGCCAAATCTTTCAAATTCCCTTGCTGATACCTTCTGATATTGCTTTAATCGATTTAAAGTTCTTTTCTCCAGTTTGTAAAACATTATGTTGCTTTTTGAATAATTATTTCTTCTTTTCTGAGTGGCCTTTCAGCCCATGTTGACACAGAACTCTGAGGAAAGTAATAGTTTCTTCGTAGCTTTAGCTTGCATCTTTAGAGAGTCATTTATGTTAGTTCTGGTGCTGAAATGCACATTTTTACCAAAGTATAATAATTTTAGGATATGGAACTAATGCACATTTTTACCAAAGTATAATAATTTTAGGATATATAAAGGACAGTTCAGTTCAGTTTTTACTGAACTTTAAAAACATATATATTTATTGTACTTTTTTATTCAACTCAAAAGTGCCTTTGTCACTTTTAAAAAATGCTAAAAAGATGAATCAGACATATTGAAGTCCAAGATTCTCTCACACAAGTTTGATGTGTCTCCTGGAAGCTTTACTTGAGATGCAACTTCAAATGCTCTCACAGCTGTGCTTCCATCTAACTCAGAGATTGGATTTTCTCTGAGGCTTATAAAGTTGTGGCATCATCACTTGAGCTTCCCAAAATTGTTTCAAGGGATGGCAATCTGCCTATAAACTTCTTACTTTGAAGAAGTCTAAACACAAGTCTCTCTTTTCTTTATCTTGTTCTTTAATGAGATGGTGGGAAATACAGTTTTATGTCTTTTCGTTCTGTGTATGTGAGTGTGGCGTTTCAACTATGCGTGTAAGATGAAGCAAGTTAAAAAGATCCCCCATAAATATTGGGGGATTTTGCACCACTCCCAGCAGTTTTAGCATGAGAGGACCCATGTGAGGGGTGTTGTCTCTTTATATTCGTACAACTTTTGCACTGCATTTAATTGCTAAGATCTTCTCACAGAGAAGTCAGTAAGTAGAGCTGGAAGGAATCACGTGCACAATATATGAAATCTATGTCTCTTTTACTGAATAGAGTGCAAATTGAAGGTCTTGGGCAAGAGGTGTTTTGGACTTTTTTTATTTGCAATGCCACTGCTATGAAGTTACTGAATAAACCTCATAAAATGTTGCATGTCTTGTTTTTTTTTGTTCACCTCATTCTAACCCGTCAACATCGTTAAAGAATGTGCTTTAACTTCCATTAGGCAGTATCACAGATAGATTTGGAGTTTAAACTGTAATCTGGTACCTCAGGACTTCCCTGAGTCTCAGCAATCAGCTTTTGTGATTCCGTTTCTGGATTCTCATTCCCCTGTGATTGCAGCTGATCTCTGTGTGCAAGGAGCTTAAACATGGCATGGATGTTAGCAAGGAGTTCTTGCCTAAGGGCAACATTTTCAAAACAACTTTGGTGCTAAGTCATTCATATAGTATAAAATCTCTCACTGAAGTGCAAAGTAGATATTCAAAAGTGGGACGTTTATTGAAATTGAGGCTGTTTTTTTATGACGGAGGAAACATAATAAAATATTGTGTCTTTTTATGGTTTTTTATGGTTTTTGGTTTGAGTTCAAAGAAAAGGTCAATATTCTAAAAATTGTTGTTACGTTTTATTAGAGCTCAACCTCACCTTGATTCATAACTTATCAGTGTTTGGTCAAGCTTATGCCAACACACTGAGTAACTTCTGGAATAAATTATTCATGCCCAGGGTTAATTTTCAAAAATAGATCTGTTGACTGAACTTGAAGACCCAAAAAAGATTTTGAAAAAGAACAGTCTCACAGAACAATGAAAACTTTCCAGATCGGTTACAATTATGACTGTTTTAAGTCCCATTCAGATTAATTGAATGCTCATGTGACACATGGATCTTTGTGCTGCAATAGCATGCAAAATTAGCCTATCAGAGTAAATGCACTCACTAACAGGCTGATCACCTTGGTTTGGTTTTGCAATTGGAACACCAAGTCAAGGTTAAAAAAGGCTCAGTTGATCAATTTTACTTGCCTGTAGCCCAGTTGCAAGTCTGTTCTCTCCAAAGTTATTTAAATATTCTGATTTGCACATCTGCATATTGCTGTCTCCTCTTGTTATCGTAAGTTGTTGCAAGTTCTCAGAGATTTAACTGTTTAGATATCACTGACAGTAGCTGGCAAAGCGTAAAGAAACCATGGTCTTCTAACTCATATGTTTTTTCTCACAATGTCCTTCAGCTAAGTTTTGTTTTGTTTTATTTACATTGTCTTACAACAGGATAATTTAGCGGTGGAAGGAAAATAAATCATGTTGTTAGTGTAACACTCTCCTGGTTTCTCCATCTTAAATTTATGACCTATTTTCAATCCCCACTATGTGTCTCTTGCTTTCTCAGGCATGTTATAAGGTTTCGGCACGTCTTGTTCACTTTCTTGACCCTGAGGTGATTTTTCATTGCGAGAGGGGTCCAGCAGCTCAACTCCAGCCATTAGACCTCTTCCCCTTCATCTTGTCCTGCCATTCTCTGCAGCACTGTTGGCTGTAAACAAGCCAACAGGGCTGCCTTTATCTCTTCCTGTTCTGTCTTCACATAAGCAAAGCAGGACAAAATATACACATCAGGCAGAGCAGGACGTGAACCAGCGGGAGATAGAAGTATGCATTTTATGTGTGGGTGTTGTTCCTGTGCAGCTCTTGTGTGCTTCAATATGTGAATCTATGTATGTGATAAAGGCTAACTTTGCATTTTTATTCCTGCATTCATCTGCTCTATTGCCCTAAATTAAGGTGACAAATGATATTTTTGTTATCGATCTGAAATGACCCTCATAGAATTCTCCGCATGGAGTCTAATCAAACCATTTTAAAGAGACCGAATAATTAGCAGTTTGATTTTATTCAAAAAATGACTGGACTTTGCAGAAAATATGTTTGCTCATGTAATTACTGCAAGTCAGCATTATCTTCTTTTTTATCTGTTGTACAAATATTTATAATTTATGGTTATTCAGTATTTACATTGACCAAGAAGCTAACAAACAAAAAGGTGTACGTGAGCTTCAGAACTTTTCTTCTGCACTTATATTTGCTTTGAAATGCAGAAAGTCGGGTCGTAGCATTGTAAGTCAAAGGTAATTGATAGGCATCGAATTTATTTAACCCTGAGCAATGGTTAACAGAGACTTTGTTGATAAGTGTGATTGATTATTTAACTAAGTGCAACAGTGATGCACTTAGGAAAAAAATGTCTGATTTTTTTCATAAAAATTCAAGTAACGAGTTTTCAGATGTCTAGTGATTGCCATTTAATATCAGACTGATGGTAGTTTTACCCACAGTGTATACAATTAGCATGCAATAAACATTTATAGTGCGTTTACTTTAGCAAAGAAATACTGTAACTATCCTTTTTCATTTGTTTATACAATCTAATATAATGGGAAGATGTGATCCAGTAAAGGTGAACTGCTGCTGGTGCATAACTATTTGAAGTATAAACAGTTGATGTCCCACAAGGTTGTCAGTGTATGTCATTAAAAACAGAGCATGTAAAACACGCTCTTTAAAAAGAACACAAAACAATTATGAGAAGTGATTTCCAAATTGATGAATTCCCTGTTTTATTTGAAGTGTCACCTGCCAATTCTTGTTTCTGCAGATTCAGAGAAAAAAAAAAGATAAAAAAAACCCCTGAGCTTCAGCCTTGTTTTATAAAAGTAACAGCTTTGCATCCTAGAAAAAAACGCATAATTAACAAGCATATGTTGCTAAATATTGTCACATTTATTAAACTCAAAAAATGTTATTAAAGAAATACATTTGTTGATTCAATTAGAGAACAAAATCCTTGGTTTGATTAATTTGGTCAGCATTAGATAAAGACAACAATACTTTTCAGGATTTAATCATCTGATCACTTTCTCCTTAATAAAGTGCAACTCCTTGCTCTTTGACTTGCTTTCCATAGAAAATCATGACATACATGTAAGTTGGTTGGTATGTGTTACAGCACACACTGACTGGTTGGCCAGGCTTCAGCAACTACAACTAGGGATCAATTAGTCAGTCCGTTCAACTATTTGCTGTAAAAATGTTGTAGTTTTACATAAAAAGAAAAAAAAATATTTTTTTTTTTTTTTCAGGCTTGTTATATTTTCTCAGCCCTTTTTTGAAAGATCATCATATCAAATAGGTTATTAGCTTGGCTGCCTTTGAGTACTTTACATTACCTAAATGTAATAAATTTTATATTTGTGCAGTTTTTGTAAGTAGCCTTGTCATACTTCTATTCAGGAGAGAAACATTTACCCAGCCTGTCTTAAATACTGTTAACGAAATCCCTTCTAAAAGCCCAGTTGTTTACATTAGGTCTTACCTGGTCACCTGTTCATCAGAATCCCAGCGGCATCAGATTACACCTGCTCTCTTCGACTTCCCACATACTTCAAATGAGCTTTAACATTTTCTTCTGCTTTTGCCTGTGACATAGAGAAATGCTGTGCAAAGGTTGATCTTTGTTGTGCTCTGCAGTACATTCCCAGAATAGCATGTTAATGAGTAACTTTGGTTACCAAGGTGTGCTCCCACTTTAACCTCCTCCTGCACTTCCCCGGCCAATGAGATATTAGACCAGGTCAGTGGCAACAGTGCCAAACCAGGAAGACGTAAAACACATAGCGAAATCACTATGTAACCCTTCAGGTTTTAACTCCCTGTTTTGACATATAAGTGACATTGTAACTAGCCAATCTAAGTGTTTTTTACAGATGTTCTGCATATATTTGCTTTAGTTATGATATGTCTCCTCTCCTTCTGGTGTGGCTGTAATTGCCTCAGGTGACAGACTTTGTCTCGTGAATTTAAAACATAAACATTTTCTCCGCCCTCTTGGGAAAGGATGTGTGACTAGATACTTGCGGCGTCTAGAAGTTTTGTTTATATCAGATCCACAGATTGAACAGAGAGAAATGCCTCTGAGGTTCTGAAAGGAAAAGCGATGTGACCCTGAGAACAATAGCGCCACTTCCTGACCTTCCTGTATCTGTACGTTTAACTCCCATACCAATTCTCCTTACCTCCCTCCATGTTTATGTTCCAGGATGCTTTAGCTGCATGTCTTGTGGAAAATATCAGGGATGGGTTGAGAATCAAAAATGATAACTCAGCATCATCTGGAAGATGTCGTTTCAGAAAGGCTGGTTGTAGCTTTTTGTTCTTCATCCATGTAGTTTTGAGTATTATCTATTGCATAAGACTTTTTTATTTAATACTTTTTAAGAAAAGGTTGTTTGGAAACGATTGCTTATTTGCCCTTCTCATAAGTCCTTAAGGTCAAAATGCTTTGTGTTGTTTAAAAATTAACTATCAGGGCAAAAATATATTAAATGTATAGTTTAATTCCAGAACCTGAACTGATTCGTGAAGTATTAAGTAAAGTACAGTTTCTTTTATTTGTTGAAGACACTACTATTTATATTCTGGGAACGGCATAATGAAAATTATGAAATGTGTTATTTTTTCTTTTTCTTTTTAGGTAGAAATAAAACAATATTTGTACATTTTGGTAGCAAAAAAGGACAACTTGATCACAAAAAATAGAGTTTCAAGAAAATTGATGCTGAAAGCGGCGGCTTTAGAATTAATTTTGAATAATGATCTTAATTAAAAGCGTTATTACAGGGATTCTCAAGTATTCATGGGCGGTTGTGTTCTTACCTCAGCAAATACCGGGATCCACTGTAGCATAAAGACTCTCACAATCTGTATAAAATTATATCGCCAAGACATTTCTTCCACCTCTCCCCTCAACCCCCCACACACTTCTGCTGAATTGCATTGTTTGCTCTTTGCTCTGCAAGAAAAGTGCCGGGGTCAGGGGTCATGGCTCTTTTTGTGAAGAAGATGGGAAAACCTTACAAGGTCTTTAAAAGAAGGGGGAAATAACAACACGTGCTGTGCTGTACATAACAATGGACAGTTGCACTTGAGGAGGAAAAGCTATGTGACAAACAATCCTGTGTCTTGCCATTGGCCATAGAGGAGACAATCCAAAGCTCTCAGGAGGTTTGCTGGACGGAGAGTAACTGCCAGTTTTCTTTTGTGTTTTTTTTTTTCTTCCCTAAAAACATTTCCCTTCTGAAACAAATCTAGGTGTGAATTTTACAAGGTGATAGTTTCACATTTTTCACATATTTCGGAGCTTATGAGTCCATGTGCTAAGGCCCTGTCAGGAAACAGGAAAATGTGAGAGAGGATTGCTACACATCTGCTTCAAATCTATATATCTATGAATAAAACATCTGCATCTGCATTTTTTTTTCACTTTCACTCCAAAATTTATCTCAAGGGCCTCATGTATTTGCGGTTGTAGGAAAAAGATACCACACCCTCATTTTAAATGTAGAGCTTTACCTGCCATGAAAAGTCATCTGATCTTTGCGAGATTTTGAAATTATTTAAATGTAAGCTCAAGTGTAGAAAACACACCATAGACTCCTGCCAATACTATTCAAGCAAAGACAGAGTTAAAGGGTATAAAAAAAACTAAGCCCACCCTATGATTCAGTAGTTTGTTGAACCATTTTTAACATCAGCAGTTGAAGTAGATGTTTCCTGTATGACCATTCTCTTACATGGCGGTGATTCACCACATAACAACTCATCATCATGGGTTTCCAAAAATTCCATTTGAGTCAGGCATTCTCTCAGAGTAGCTATCTACCTGATGTGAAGGAAGCCTGGCAGTGAAGCACAGGAGGAGCAACCCACAGGTCAAAGAGACACCAGGAAAGATGCAGAGCACAGATCCAACCCCCACCCTACCTCAACAACACATCCCCATGCACAGATAGAACAGAGAATCTGCTCACGCTGGTGGCTAAGTGCCTGCACAAGCCCCAAGCATTGCATCATCAAACTCTCTCAGACAGTGAAGCCTGGCAGTTCCACCATCACCTCGCACTCGCCTTGGCTATTACCTAAAACTGCTAGGGTTGCAGGTTCCTGTTTTTCTAGCTGGTCTTGGGAGTCCCAGAGCAACTATCATGAGAATAATAATAAAAAAGGAAGAAATGCATGAGACTCAGATCTACATTTTCTCTAAGATAGTTGGAAGAATTATTATTTTTTCTTTACCTTTAATAACCATTCCATGCTAAATACCCTATTGCATTTACAACATGCAACTTGATATTATCCATCAATAATCCAGGTCTGAGTTTGATAAAAAGATTACTGTCCTTGTGAAGAAAGTGACTCATTCCAATGGGATGTTAAAACCAGGGATGCTTAATTTCCTGTTTGTTTTGGATGTCAGAGTTTCATGAATTTACACTAAAGCTTTAAACAGAAATGCACCCAGTATCACAGAAACACACTTTGTGAAGGTGAAACAAGGAGCATTATAAAACATCCATTTCCCATCTACCTTGGAGTGAGCATTGAAGTTGCCGCAGTTTTAATATGCTCCAGCTGCAGTCCTTCTAATGCTGTTATTGAAGCTGCAAGTCTGTTAATGGGAAAAGTGAGAGAGCCTAGAGACACTTAGTGACAGAGTATCATACTACTAATGCTTCTAAGGTTTTTACTGCATGAATGAAATGCAGCTATAACTCCTACAGCAGGTATCCAGTGCATACAGTGGCTGTATTATTTAGGGGTACCTCCAGTGCGACTTAGCTGATACATAAAATTTTGGATGGAGATGATAAAATATCTATAACCGGGCTCATATGAAAACATACAAAAATAAGCACATAATGTTTAGTTAATTGTTCAGCTGCTGATTTAGAAGTCCATAAAAATTAACTTTTTGGGGACTTCTTAAGAAAAAACAATATTATTTTTATCTACAGAACGCTAAATAAAATTTTAAAAAGGTGATTATGTAATTGATAGTTGGTTTAAAAAAAAAAAAAAAAAGTTGTCATTCTAAAGCAATGTTCACTCAGCAGATAATTGTGACCCAAATCTGACTTTTGAGAGAATAGGCTGATATTTTCTGCTAAAATAAAGTCTGATTTGTGTCAATTCCTCATGTGGTACAAAATTGTACACGTATCTGGTAGTTTTGAGAGGGTCTGCAGTGGGAAGGGTCATGTCACATTTGATCCGACTTTTATATCATTAACATAAAACATGATTCTGCACCAGCAGAAAACAGATGCAATAAATCTGGATGCCAATAATGGCTGGCTAAATATTATAATTATGAAATTATTAAATAAGATTCTGGAAACAGTTTGCTGCTGTGTGATGTAATTGTTCTTCTGTTCACACAGAAGTCTCACTGCAGTCAGCCTTCATTAGTAATATGAACAACCATCCAAAAATAAAGTCAGATTTCAGTAAAAAGTCTGAATTTAGCTTTAAGACATGCTGTGTGGAAGTAGCCCATGAAAGCATGCTTCATTAAGTCATCAACCTTTCAACAACCTTTAAAACAAGATAGCTTGTTCTAAATTTAATAGATCCTATTTAACAATAGTCGCTTTTTAAAAAGTCAGAGGAAGCTGAAAAAATAAACTGCTTCTGTTAAAAGTGTCCTTCTAGTATCCCCACTTGTAAATTTTCAAGTTAAAGTTATTATTCTCTTATTGGATGCATGTCTTGCAGACTGCTTAAAACAACTTCAGATTTTTAAATGAAGATCAAGAGTTAGTTTTTAAACGAGGTGTTCGTTTAAAAAATTAACTCCTCTCACCCAAAACCAGTCATCCTCTGCAACATGGTGGCAATTTAGATCTGAGAAACAACTCAAACTGTTGGCTTTTCCTGTTTTTGTTTGTTTTAGTGGCTGGTTTTTAACCCTGACAAAGACTAAAGGATGTTGGTAAAAAAGAATGCATTGTGAAGAGAACACTGTGAGCACAACAAATGCTGTTCTCTTGGTAGTTCACAGTTTGTACCAGTATTTTTCTTTCTTTCTTTCTTTGCTTTTCTTCCTTTCTTTCTTTCCTTCTTTTCATTTGTGTCCACTAATAAAGTTTAGCCTTTACATATGTCAACATTTTAATCAATTATTATTGTTGGGCAAACTCTGAGTAAATCAATTTGGCCAGGACTAATTTACATTTGTCTTTGATAGTTATAATGGAAAAAGCAGAACAATTAAAAGAGCTGCCAGTGTTTTTAATTTATTTACAATGAAGTTTTCCAGTCTTAAATCAAACAGAAGGGCTGAGGATAATTTCCTGCAGTTCATAACTCCAACTGCTAAAGGTGGATTTCCTACAACAGAATTACTGTTGATTGCACCGTTGTATTTACAGTAGCACTTTTGCACATAATTAAATGCACTTACACTAACTTCCTGAGTTAATAAGTGTGCATGTATGTTTTGCCAAGCTCTGAGTTACTTTGTCAGAGCTTGGATTCTTGTTCTGTGGGAACAAGAATCCACAGCCTGCAGAGCGATGTGTCATATGTGATTCTGTATGTTTCTATGTGTGTGCGCGTGCGTGTGTGTGTGTGTGCTTCAAACAAGCTAACAGACTGAAGCGGACACCCTCTACCCCCACCATCACCTCCACAAGGCCTTTCCGGTCTGCAGGGCAATTCCTGCCCCTGTGTTCCCGCCACTTCCTTCACACACATATCAGCCCTCAGCAGACGTACCTTTTCCTGAATCTGGCTCAAGTCCTTTAGACACTTTAGACAAGCAAAAACAGCTCATCCATCTCACTTTTTATTATTTATTTTTTTATTTGCCTTCTTAAACTATCTCTTTGAGACAATATCTATTTGACAATATCATATTAAATCACACAATTTAACATATTTTAATACATCAATTTAAGGTTGTACAAGTGATTACCTCAAAATAATAATCAAACGTTTTCCAAGAGTTAAGGAGAACTTCAGAAAAACCAAAAAATAGAAAAGTTTCTTCATAAAAACTGCAGTAGTGTCAATAAAAACGCAATGCTCAAGACTCCACTGCTGAAGATAAAGTCAGTGGGGGTATTTTTGGTTTGTTGCAGAATATCTGGATAAGTATACACAGAACACAGTATCTTCACGTTCTGCACATTGTAAAATCTTTCTCAAATTGCCAAAAAAAAAAAACCAAACAAACAAACAAACAAAAAACACCACTCTAGGGAGTATTCAGTGTCACTTTGAAAAAAAAAATGTTGATCACTTCTTTTGGCGTTTTTTCAGAACCTTTCTATAACAATATTAATGAGGTGAATGTCTGGTTACGGCACAACTACCTGTGAAAGGGCACCAGGGGCTGAAACGCTGACATCCTGAAAACATGGAGGGTGTGTGTGATGTGGGACTGGTGGGTCACTGTGCTCTACATCTGGTGATGGACCCAGATCACCCCAGCCACATTCCCAGTCTCATCCCAGGCGGCAGACTGGGAGAATGGGGTTGATGGCAGGTCATTCAGATTGAGTTTTGCTCCATGTTTTCTGTCATTGTATGAAACTAATGCAAAAATATGTTAGTGACAAAATAGATCAACCTCTGTTATTTTTTGGTGTGTATGTCTGTGACTCATGTGCAGATACTGTCTTACAGAGACAGACAATTCAGAAAATGCATGAAAAGTATAATCTGTAACTTTCAGAACAATGTGTCTAAACTTTTGACTGTTGTATTTTGTTGGGAGACACAGCAAGAAAATTGCTCCTCAGCATCATAAGTAATGACCATGTTGGATAGGAAAAAAAAATTAAGTCATTTTTCAGAGCGGAAAATACACAGCTTTCCATGTAACATAATGGATGTCAAAACTCATGGAAGAAGAAACAAGTCCCATCTAAATAGATTTTCCTCTTATCATGGTGTTCACTGATTCTTTTATTCTGACATAAAAGAATAGTTAAAACCATTACACTTCATTGTTGTAAAGGCCTAAATTTACAAAGAACTATGATTTTACATTAATAATAGTTCTTCAAACTGTGTTTCCTGAAGGATGCATGAATTAAACACAAAACTGCTGGAATGATGCAATATGGACAATACAAATAAGTGAATATGTTCATCCACTTTATCAAGGATGCATTTCATTTCTCTACACACAGTATTTCTATTGCGGTATTTTTAAAAATAAAATGCCACAGTCTCAAGTTAAGTTTCTTGATTTACATTTTGTCAAATGAGATTATCAAAATGATCAGGAATAATCATTATCAAATATATGTCAAGTATTTTGATCAATTTTCCAGTTAATGATCAAAGGCAGTTATAAACAGGTGGACTTTTATTCTTGGTTGTAAATGAACTCAGTGTACTGCCTGTTGTTTGGCTGGAAGTGTGTTTCAGACAAGTGGAGCATAATGACAGTCTTTTTCCATTTGTAGTTATTTATTGTGATTATTTTGAAGTCAATCACCTGTCTTAAATTTACGATAGACCTATTGGCTAAAGTAAGTTTATCCATTAAATTGAGATAAATAGTTTGACTTGAAAATCTTTTATTTAAAAAGTTAAAATTTTTATATTCAGATTTTAAATGATACAGTCAACCATCACAATATTTACCTCATTGAATTACTATTTTCTACATTTGCTTTTGCTTTCCAAAATGTTATTATGTTTAGCAAAATAGAAATGACTTTCAGATGAACTAGAACCTCTTTTGGCTCTACTAGGAAACACTTCCACTTTACCTATTGATGTAGCAATAATTGTCTTCCTATATTGCCTAAGTGGACTATTACTTACTGAGCTTTCTGCATTTAAACCTATAGAGCTGAACATTCGTTCAGCTATCCAAGACTGTATAAATCATATTGATCTTTTCTTTCATATCTTGAGAAACTTGCCTACATACATGTTGAAACCACTCTCTGATATGGCTTAATAACATTCTGTTGACTATAATTTGACAGAGACTTACTGTATATGGATGGTAACATTGTTACTTCTGCATAATCGTCAGTCTGTGTTACGGTTTGATAATAACCATAAAGTCTGTCTAAATGTTTTATAATTGTAATGAGACTGCTGGTGGAGCCCGAGGAAATGGGAGGAGAAGAAGGGAAGTGTTCCTGTCATTAGAAACTTGAAACCCAAATCATGAGGCTGTAAAACTTGTCAGTAACTCGTTTTTTTTCCAAGACGACTTTAGGATATGGTCATCTGAGGTTAGATGTCGGTGTCTGCAGTAGATAAGTAAAGGATTTAAAGGGTACTTTGAATTACATGCTCCAGTGGAACAGACTTATTAAATGTACTGTACATGAAAACACCAGATTCGATCTTCATTCACTACTTCCCTTGAGTTTCATCAACATATTCGCAATCAACTCTAGTTACAAATACTTTTTTTTATTAATTCAGGGAGAATGTCAGACTCTTCAAAATATTAATGTTTTTATAAACTATGCATGTATTTTGTTCAGTGGAGTTTACCTTAATGTCTGTCATTATGTGTCTAAGTTTACCTCAGATTTGATTTATTTTGTTAATTTTGCTGATTTATTTTGTTAATTTTGCAGTTGAAATTATTCATATTTTAATTTTAAACAAACATGTAAGATTCTAAAATGTAAATCTGTCTTTGCAGACAGATTTGAAAGTGGAGCTGATTGGCTAATTTTGACCTCGTCTCAACTCCTTTCCTGGCAAGAGGTAATTTACCTGGTAAAACATCATGCAGCTGTACAGTTCAGATGATTATGTCATGACTTTGTGAAAGTCAGTTTCATCTTATTTAAATGAAGGTTTAGAAAGAGACAATTTGGCTTTGTACTCTCACTCTTTGCGTCGCAACATATGCACACCATACATGCACATTTCAATTGGACAAATACCATATGAGGCCATAATGACCATCTTTACATTTAGATAAAAAGAAAAAAAAGAAAAACTACAAACCTGGTAATATCAAGCCAAGTGTAAATATTGGGGTGACAGGATTTTGTTATGGCTGTTTTGCTGCCAAAGGAAAAGCTGCACTTCACAAAAGTGACGACATTATGAAGAAATAGAGTTGAAAGGAAATATTGAAGCAATAGCTCAAGGCATTAATCAGGAAAATAAACTTCCACATAGCAAAATATTCAGTGACACTTTCTTACCACAAAGTTAGTTAGAAAGTGGCCTAATGAGAAGAAAGTCAATGTTTTAGAGAGGCCATTACAAAGCCATGACCTTGAAAAGTATGAAAAACATAAATATTTGTCATTATTTCAGCATTTAGAAAACATAATTAATTTTAGCAATCATATCACTCCTGAATGTAGTTTCAGTTGTATCCTACACTTAAAATTTAATTGTCTTTAATTTTAATTTGAAGTTTTATTCAGTTTATCCTAAAAAAAATTCAAAAACCGCCTGATTTTCCTAAATGTTATTGATAGTTATTGCTCCATAGATTAGTGAAGGACTTATACAAACTTACGTTATAGATTCTGTGCCTGGTTATTGACTTATTATGTATCTGTTGCTAATGTAGTTTAAGAAGTTCCTCGTGTCATTGGAAACCCATCCATGTTGTCCCCTCTGTCACCACGCCAACTCTTGTTTGTTTATCTCTTCTATCAAAACCATTATCATCATTTCATTCACTCCTCCATCTGTTTGAGGGTTTTTCCTCTGTAGGTTATGTCAATGGCAGCTTTTCTTTGTGAGAATGTATATAGTGGAAAGTGAGAGGAAATATGGCAAAGGAAGTGACATGTGACAAAGGGTGCGGATTCCAAACGCTGACACTTATGCCGTCATGTCCTTTAGCCAAGAGTGTGGTTTAATGTCTCTTCAGATATTTTCACAGCTGTACCATTCAGAGGCATTTATGTGAAGGCAGTGGCAAATCTGAGGTTGTCTTTCTTGGAAAAGCATTTGATCCACATCACTCTGTCGGTTCAATACTCTAGTGATGCAATACAGGGTCATTTTGATGTTATGGGGATCTTCTCTTCACAGACATATTGTGGTTAGAAACATGATTGTGTCCCGATGCATCTGATTTAGAAATGAATAAAATCAGTTTCATTGTGTATTTTTTTAAATTTATTTTTTGTTCTCTTTTGGTGAAAAGCTGTAGACATCTGGTCTGTCCCTGAACCATGAAAAGGTGTTAATTGGTCCAGAAAGATTCTTTGATTTTGCAGATGAAATCTTTCTCCATGCAGTTGGTCATTTTCCCCTTTGTTTTTCAACAGACTAACCATCCTGACATTAAGATATTTTTCATTCTGGTCTTTCAATGAATGTCTTGACAATATAAACTGCAGGCTTCCCTATTTCTTCATTACCTTGTAGTGGAAAACAACAAAGTAAAGAAGATGTTCTGATAAATAAATACATTCTTTAACATGTGGTTAAGAAAACTGCGCTTTAAAACTTGTTGAAAGAACAAAAAGCCAATCAAAATTTCCATACGAACAGTGTTATCAGGCTTTTGTGGCTGTTTATCGTTGGGGAAATCCGACTTGCTCTGATGTAGACATCTAAAATCTGCTAATATTTGTCACACATGCGTGCTTTATCTCACATTCTGCCATTTTGTCTTTCATCAATTCATTTAGCAATGTTTACATTTACTCATTTGACTGGTGTTACCCTGTTTTCAAGTACACACTTAGAACAGAACAAGGTTTCTTTATCGGAGATCAGGGGGTATGGTGAGATGAAGGTCAAGGGTTTGAAACTGCAGTTAGGGAGAAATCGGTTGGGGTGAGCTGGGGCCCCAAGAGGAGTGAGCAACCCCCTTTCTTGGGCTCCCAGGCCCCAGCAGGATCAGTGCGTGTGGAGCCAGGCCAGCTCGGCACACAATGAAGGGAAATGGGAATTTAGTACAAACTTTCTCACAAAGTCTTTCAGTCTCCCGCCTCTGTTGTCGTTCTTGCTTGCACACACCCCTGTCTTCACCATCACCACCTCCACCAGTGCGACAACCACAACTAAATGTCAGAAACGCCAAAACATGCTGATGGGTGTGCTACAGTAAACTGTTTGAGACACACATGGCAGGATTTCTCCATAATAAATCAGTGTATTTTCTGAATGTAGTTTTTTCACATTGCAGACTTTAATGGAGAGTGTGTGGATAGTTTATATGATAGGTCAACACCACACAGCACATCATTGAGAAGGAAGGAAAAGAACATATGGCTGTTTTACTATTTAGAAAGTTACTTTGTGAAGTAATATCCTGAACTTTCTGTTCACTCTGCCATCTGCACACCTGCAAGCCTACAAAAACATGGCTGTCCACAAAACTGCCAAACTGAGCAAGAAAAGCATCAATCAATGAAGTAGCAGAAAGACTCATGGGAATTCCACAGGAGCTGCAGAGATCAGATGTCAACAGTACAACTATTAATTTTATCCTTCACAAACCTGCCAATTTTGGTAGAGCATGTTATGTACATAAGGTGTGAAGGATATTTAATTTGTCAGCCTGAACTTGCAATCTCAAATACTAAAGATGCAGGTGGCAGCATTAGGGATGTTTTTTTTACATCAACATGGAGAGGTAAACCTGTTCAAAAGTTTCTCAGAAGATGCTGAATGCAGGGAACTACTAAAAGAAAAGTAGTTGGAGGCTGTGAGAAGGTGGAGCATCACCATCGAACAGGACATTGAGCCTAAATGAATTGTGAACCACAATGGAATGTTTAGATCACAGCATTTTCATTTGTTATAAAGGTCCAGTCAAAGTCTGGGATGAAATCCAAATGTTCTGACTTGAAAATATTCGCACTCTTCATTCTATCTGATTGCAAAGAAGTTTGTTCTACAAAATATTCATTAAAGTTGCATTAAATACAAATGGGTGCCACACTTTTCAGATTTTTATTTGAACAAGATGTACTCTATTCCTTCTACTACAGTGATATTCTATTGGTCCAGCTCAAATAATGCTGGGAAAACACATTGAGGCGTACACCCTTTCCATACTTTGACGTAAATTGACACGACACAGTATGCAAAGTTAAAATCTCTTCAAGATACTTGCAGGTTAATACCAAACAACACAAGAATGTGGGGTGTGGTTAAGACGTGCTTTTAATTACGGCATTAGTGCTCAGTTTAATTAGAAGATAAATACTGCTTCTTTGACAGGATTTCAATTTATTACTTGGGGGAATCTGCATGTAAAACATCCTGTGCAACAAAATAAACACAGATTGTGTTCTTTTTATCAATGTTTCTTTGTCAGGCTTACTTTTCAAATTGATGAAGTGTTTTATTTTTGAAAATGATTTACTGTACAAAGTGCTGTGGTCCTTGTTGAACTTGGTCAACACACTGACAGGAATGGCCTTGCCTGGTAATCTCATTAAGTAAATGGCTGTAGCTGTAACAATAAACACACTCCATAATTGCTGCATAACAACAAAGATAATAGGACACAATGGTCACTGTCAAATTGATATTCGCCTCCACCCTTTAAATCCAACCAACAAGAGCCATTTCCTTTGTAGCTACACATGCACACACACTGGATTCCATACACACACACACACGCACACACGCAAACACACAGCTACTCCTCATATTTGCGCAGTTCTTTTTTCTTTAAAGGGACCATCACATGCAGACACGAGCAGATACACACAGTCGCTAAAAAAAACAGTCGCACCTTTTTTTATTTGGCTCTTGACAGACTTTATGTAGCCAGAGGCCAAAGTGTCTGTGCTGACCCAGCCTTTAGGCTTTTCCTCTGGCGCTCCATGCAGGCTCCACCAAGCTGTGTCTGCAACACTTACCACTTTCTATTTTACTCACCATCTCATCTGGTTCTGAAAGGTGTTCTAAAAATGACGCAAAAAATTAGACAGAAGTTGTGTAAATGTATGTTTTATGTTGAGATTTGAGTCAGGATTGATTTGCGAATGTAAAAAGATGGGCAACCGATCACGTTTTTGAGCTCAGTCTTATCCACATACGCACAACAAGCATGTGCAGAGAAAATGGGATCGAGATATTCTACTGAGGCAAACAGGTCACAATAACAGGTCACTGAGGAGCTCATCGATCTGAATTGATGGTGAATGTTGAGACCCTGTTCTTTGTAGAAAGAAAGCAAAATAAAAATATTTTCATCAGGAAACCAAATTATTTCGGATCACTTTTGTATTATGACTTAGTAACCACTCTGTTCTTTAAACTCATCTAATTCAAACACAGATGAATTAGATGATCTTTAGCGAATGTTTTTCAGATTTATTTTTTATTTGACCTGAAAATATGGGACATAACAGACCCACTCTATAGGACATGTCATTATTTTCAGAAATATTTTTCTTTTAAAGAAGAAGAGAAAGTGCTTTGTTTACAAACGAAACCCATGTGATCTCCCAAAACTGAAAACAGGAAAGCTCAAACAATAAGAAGTTATTTGAACTTCAAGGCGATTGTTTGAAGCCACAAGGAAATGTAGGAAAAACACTAAATCAACCAAGTAGTTTTTCATTTTTGTTTTTTGTTTTTTTTGTGCGGAGCAAACAAGAAAGAAGCATGGGCACTCGTCCCAACTACACATCTCAGAATGGGACACTGCAGTGCGTTTAAAACATCGTGGAAGAAATAGACACAACAAGCATATTGTTCATCGTTTCCTGAGACTGACTGATTAGGAGGGAGTCTGGCTGACCAAAAAAGCTGCAGGGATTGTAAGCAGCTCATCGAAGTGAGAGAACAAAGCTGTTACATTTGGCAGAACTTGACACCGGCTTGTTGCTGCACTCTGCTCTGTACAAGTTATGCAGCAGCAGATTAGTAAGTCAGTCTTACAAGACACATGAATCCCAGGTCTTGTATCCAGCAACACATATGTGATAATGCATCTGGTGATGCATTATTTAGACTTACTTCATACCTATTTTGTTTTAAAGAAAAAGCAAGTTTCATTTGAACAAAAATTGTAGAATACACAAGCATTTATATTAAAGCAAACTTTTTTCTTACATGTGAGTAAACACAAAATACTTTTCTTCAAAAATCTTCAAGTATAAATCTGAAAAGTGTGGCATGCATTAAGGACCTGTGAGTCAGTGTTGATAGCATTGCACATTTAGATGTTGAACATTTAGCTAATTTTTATAAAATAGTTCAATTTCAGTCAGGCAGAGTGGAAAGTGTCTATGAAAGGTATTATAGAGCCTTGCCGAACAACTCTAACACATCAATATGCTTTAGTCTAAATCATTACATTGTTGGTCCCACTTTATATTTTTGCAACCTCTTCAAGCAGCATGTGAAAGGTTTTCTTGCCTATTTTGTTAAATTAATCTTCCTATGAACTTCTTTAGCTCAGCTGACAGAACAACATCCAAGCATGATGCTGCCACTACCATGTTTTGCAGTAGGGAGTGTGGTTTTGCGGGGTTTAAATGCAAACATTGTGAACATTTGCCAAAAAGTTGAATATGAGCCCTATAAATGAGTAAAACACTTTTTTCTCAGCAGCATACATGGAGTTAACCTAAAGCTTTTTAACTATTTCTTTCTTCATGTCCTGCTACAAAGGTTGAATTTGTGCAGCACAATAGTCATCGTGTTGACAGATTCCCCCACCTGAGTCATCTATTTCTGAAGCTCCTCCAGATCTACCATCACCTGCTTTGTAAGGTTAGGTGGGCAGCGGGTCATTTTTGCAGATGTGCTGTTCTCTTTCTATCTGCCTGTGATGGAATAAACAGCTGTCTGTCAGATGCTCAGAGGTTTGGATATTGATAAATACCCTTTAAACCTCTCTCTGGATTATAGATGACCTGTCTGTGATGTTACTTTGTCTTCATGAAGTTGTTTGTTCACTCATCTGGTCTAACAAACCTTGGAGTCCTTTGAAAAACAGCTGTATTTATACTGAGTTTAAATTACACGCAGATGGGTTTTGAAGACAGCAAGAATATGTGTAAGGCTTTTCTTTGTTCCTGCAAAGTAACACAGTTTGAAAGGATTACATCTAATGTAAAATCCTAAAAAAAAACATCAACTTTACGTAAAACTGTCCGATTGTCTTTTCCTTAACAAACCAGAGGATTTTTAAAATCTCTTTTCAGGTTATTTGAGCAGTTATTATAGTGTTCTATTTTTTCTGTGTGCGTATCTTTTATTTTTATTTATTTATTTATTTATTTATTTATTTATTTATTTATTTATTTATTTATTTATTTATTTTGTGGAGCCAATCACTTGAGCATATTAGGTTAATTAAACATCTTTCGCATGGGGAAGGTCTGGAGCGTCAGCAGCTCTCCGCTGTCTGGTGACGCTCTTCCTTCCTCTCCCACCCAGAGAAGGTTGAGCTTCACCACAGCTCAGACCGCAGTCAGCGTGACAGCACTGATATACCTTCTCTGACAACTGCTTTATTACTGAAGAGATTTATGTTTTCTCACCTGACCGCGAGCTCCGGAACGCGCTATGCGTAAAAACACGCGTCGCCGTCTCGCTGCGGCGCCGCTGTAGGTGTGGAGTTCCAAAAGTTCGGCTGGCAAGTGATTTCGTGGAAAACGTGTTTTATTTTTCCAATGAGGATTACACCAACCATGGCGCTCTTGTGGGTGTTGGTATTCTCCTTCTGTGACTTATCAGGTGAGAGGCATTTTATTAAAGATCTGGCAGCAGATAAACTCAGAAAATGTGTAACTGTATTTAAAGAAAACCGTGATACTGAACATGTGTCGCTTTCAGCTAACAATTTATGACTTAAGTGAATTTACAGTTAGAATAATTTGATATAGTATCATAAACTTTGGCATGATAGAGTTTAGTTCAATAAGCCCTCAGGGGAAAACGAAGCTCATCCAGGTTTCCTCCCATTGTTCTGTGGACTCTGTGGCTTCACATGCAGGGAGAAGGGATGTTGACCTTTAATGTGTTTGGCAAGACTTAACAGATAGCTTTATGTCTCAGGTTAACTGTTCTCCTATCAATCTAAAAATCTTCATATTTGAGTCTTTTATTTATGTTTTTATAAAACCTTTTTGAGGTTGTAAATCCAAATGATCCTAAATTGCCCGTGGGACCGTTTCCTGAGATTTTTGGGTCACGCAGCTTTAATCAGTTGTGTTTTGAGATTGAGTTTAGTGTTTCATGAGAACATCTCAGAATACCAAAAAAACAACTCGCGCAATTCTTATGAAGCCACATTTTGCTCTTAGTTTGAGGATTGGAATAATGTGATCACATATGAAGAATGTTTGTGACTCAAAGAGGAGAAAATAAATGTGAATAAAACTGAGTGCAGAAATGTTTGGCTAATGAACTGCAGAGGAATCAATCTGTTCCCATAAAATTTGTAATACAATAAGCTGTCCAACACTGATTTTTTTATTATTTTATTTATTTTATTTAACCAGGTAAACCCCATTGAGATCTGGATCTCATTTTCAAGAGGGACTTTGAAAATGAGAGGGCAAAACGTCCCTCTTGACGTTTTAAGCCAGGAAAACAACAGGACCTAAAGTTATTGTTTGAAAAGAAAACCATAAACAAAACAACTATTGTTTTCAATTGGTACTTCAAATTTATTAAACAATCCAGTTGTATATTATATTTTTATGCAGAAGTTAAAATGTCAGTTTCTCATTTTGAAATAGTACACTGGGAAAAAGAAAAAGTTTGTTCCAACAAAATAAATTGTCTAATTTAATTAGATGACAACTGCTAATTAAATTAAGTTTATTGAAGTCAATTTATTGAGTTTGCTTAGCATTACAACTTAGGACATGCTATAAATAGTTTTTCTTTTTAATTCAATTACTTGTTACGTATGGAAGCAATTTATTTCAGTTGTATCAACTTTTTTCAGTGCACCAGTAAAATCTCTTACTAATCAATCCATCATGGTGGCCTTGCATATAAAAACTAACCAGCAGTAAAAAGTCAGAAAATGAAAAATGTAATTTGCACTTCTGAATGTTTGTCCTATTAACTAATTTACAGAAAACTGCACACTTTGTGTTTGAGATCACAAAGAAAAAAAACATTGGCTTGTGTTGCTAATGGTAGCTAGCATAGTCACTGAGGTTTTCAGTTAGAAACTCTGTTGTTTGAAGCTAACTAGAAAATGTCAATTTAGCTAAAGCTCAGTGTGAACTGAAAATTCTGGATATATATTTTTTTTCCTCTGGTCTCTATTGAAAACTAGTTTCAGACAAAAATGACCAACTATGGAAACAACTTATATATCAATTATTAAATAATTATACATCACAGTTAATCTGTTTCTGTTTCCTTTGCATTGTGTCAAATTTTTTGTTAGGTACCACTACATGCTGCCCAAATTGTACTGTATGAGATCCAATTAGTTTAACATTTTGTGATACATACATTTCATGTGACCAGGGAATTACTGTATGTGCATATGTATACATGTATATAAGAAATTATTTAACAGCAAAATATTGCCTGAAATGTTAGTTTATACACTTATGGTATCAGGAAATTACTATCTCACAGTTTGGAGGGGTAGTTTCCCATTCTGACCTCATCTTTGTTTAGTAAATAATTGCAGTGAATCACTAGTGGTATATCATTTTACTGTTTAAACTCTAGACCTGATGTAGGGTGTATTTTCTTTTTATCTGGAATTAAAATACCCATCCAGTTATAGATCTCAATGTAAAATATGTGTACTCTTGAAAGCAAACAACTTAGCATACAGGAACATTGAGATCTATGTCCTGTCATGCAGGTGCAGTGATGGACTTGACGATGACCTCACCAGCAAAGGTCACCAGTGTCAGTCACTTCACCATCTCCTGTATCAATGGTGAGCACAGCCCTGCGGAGGTCAAGCTGAATATCAGGAGAGATAACAGTATCTTCAAATTACTAAGACCAGCTAGTTTTAAAGTGCAGCAGGAGTCTCACAGAATTGTTATGGCGAGGGATTTCCCTGAAATTGAGAATATTGGAATTTTCTATTGTGAGACCCCGGAGGAGTCACCACTTAAGCTCACAATGATAAACAACTTTATTGGAGGTATGTTCAGCTTCTAGACAACCAGATTTGAAGTGAGTTCATTCATCTTGCTGGAAAATCATTGATGGTCTTTGCGTTTCCAGCTACTTTTATTCCAAAGTACCTCACAATGACTGTGAACAAAGGAGAGACCGCACATCTCAGCATGGAGATGCTGGGCCCTGAACGGAGGGACGTGACCTGGAAATTTAACGGTAAGGGAAGCACCGAAATTCAAAACACATTGAAAGACCACCCCGACAAAATACTCACACAAATATAATGAAGAAAGTGAAAAGAGAAACTACTCCCTACAGTGTATTTTTTTTTTTATGCTTTCAAAGGAAACTTCTATTATATTACACACTGGACTGAAGTGACTAACAGCACTGCTAAGCTGACAGTGGAGAATGCAACTTTGGCCAATCAAGGTATCTACAGTGCCAGCTATATTGCGGATAGCCCCCTCCACGGCGCCTGGATGAGACTTATCGTTAGAGGTTTGTAAAATCTAACATACTCCACCATTTGCTATGTTGGAGGAGCATATCTGGGTGAAGATGTGAGACTGCTTGCATGCATATGTGGTGGGGCAAGCAGTGCTGTGATTAGATATTTTTGATGCTGTGCATTGCAAAAGTAAAATTGAAGTTTCTGATCTTTTTTCACATTACAATCTCAAAGTCAAACATTTATTGGGTCTTTATCTTTTTGTGTTAACAAAAAGATAAAGCATTTCGCTTCAGGAATTAAATTACATCCATGTGTAATTTAATTCCTGCATGTTTTGTGATATAATTGTGGGGAAAAAGTCAGAAAACAAGTATGATGAAAAATAACACAGGAAAAGTTGCGGTACAATTGAAAGAAAGTTAGTTTATAAAACAATATGTCAGAGTTCAGTCAATGAACAGAAAACGGAAACCTACCAAGACATAACCGTGGTTGACAGACCCTGGTAACTGTGGAGGAGCTAGACAGTTCCAAAGCTCAGGTGGGATCATTTCTAAGAAAGAACAGCTATAAGTCATATACTTCACAAATCTGGTTGTTATGGAAGAGCTTCATGAAAAAAGCCATTGTTTCTAGAAAGTCACAAGAAGCCCCAATGTTTGCAGTTTGTCACATCCTATGCAGGCGACGACAGTGGAAGATGCTTCTCTGGTTTCTGACCTACAGTATATGATGAATGCAATGTGGAGTGGAAAGCCAGCAAACATCAGCCCGATGGTGGAACATGGTGGTGCAGCATTATGCTATCGGGAGAGTAGAAACATGAATGGAGCTACATGTGTGTCAATCTTTGGAGAAAAATGATTTAGAAGAAAAAATACAGACTCTAGAAAGGCAAAGGTGGTGGAAACAAACTAAAACTTGCTGCTGTATCTGCATCAAAACGTGATTCTATAAAAGATTAACTCTGTGGAGCTGAATTCAAATAAAAGTCACTCTGTTCAATTGTATATTTTTTCAATGTTTTGCAGTTGTCTTAAAAGTATTGTGCGCCATCCTTTCTACTTTACAGAGCAATGGTTCTCTAGTTTTGTTGATGCAGTGTGATAAAGTGTGCCAAAGCACACTAAACGGATGAAAAGCATTACACATAACTGAACTGCACTATGTGAGTGTGTGTGATGCAATAGGTGAATAAAAAGCACATTTTAAAACATTGTTCAGCATGAGGCGAAAAAGGCTCTTTGAAAGTGGGAATCTTTTATTTGAGAGGGGTAGAATTGCATTAACCCTCAGTTTCACTATCTTGCATGGAGCCCATGTGCAGCAACAACTGCAACTAACTACTTCCAGCTTCTGTTGATCATTCCAACAGCTTGAATTCATTTTTGACCATTGCTCTGTATGAACCAGACTTAACTGTGCAATAACTTTTTGGTTTTCTTAAATGGGTTCTTTGCTATATATATTTGAAAAACCTTATATTGGAAAAAATATATTTTCCCTTGGAAAAGAAATAGGCATGGTATTTTCTAAAACCACTGTGTTCTTATTGTCTAACTCTATCACACATTAGTGGTTTTCTTCAAAGTTTATTGTGTTAATCCAGAATTACTTCATTAATTGTGGAAAGCTTTCTTGGTCCAGATGTTGGAGCTGGCCCAAACCATAATACTACCACAGTACCAAATGAGATTGCATTCCAGTGTGAGAGATTTTCATGTTTCACATTGTTTCTCATAGCTTCACAAAAGCTGTTGTGGGTTCTCCAACTAGTACTGTTTCAGCTGAGCTCACACACTCACAGAGAGTTGCAAAGCAAAACCCTGACAATCTGATTTTGTGTCTGTTGTGGAAAGAAAACAAATGATGCCTGTGATTTTTAAATCCAAATGTGTTCTGTGGATGTTTTTTGCCTTTTTGCTGACATTCAGATGAAGGTATGAATCTGCTTCTCACCCCTGTTGTATATACAAAACATAAAAAAGCAGAACATGTTGCTCTAAAAGCACTCATGCGGTTGCATATTCATAAAACATTCATCAGTTGCCTCCTTGCTTATGTCTTTGCTATTTTCTGCTTCATTCTTAAAATTCTTCCTTGCATAAAACTTTCTTAGAACTTACAACTTGTAGCCCAACTGTTCTTGTTGGATAATTTTCATTATTTGATGTTTTGTCTCTTTTTTTTTTATCTACACTGGAATTTTTTAATATTCAAAGTTATCTGAAACTCAGATGCTTTGGAGAATTGCTCATAGTAAGCTTAAGATTTATGATTTTGTTTGTTGTACTTCTATTTGTTCTATATTTTTTATAAAGGTGATATGTGGACAAAATATAAGCAAGCTGATTTATGTATCTCCATTTATACATAATGTGAGTCAAAAGGCTCTACATGAAAAAGAGGAAAACTCTTAAAGATAAATGACCGTGAAGACAAAAGATAGATTATGAAAATGTCTCTAATTTAAGCCTTTTGAGGCAGTTTGATCAAAACTGATGACAAATAAAATTCAGGCCTGAATATGTAGCAAACATTTCTGCATGTTGGCTATTTGAGAGGATTGTTTCGGCGCTACAGAGAAACTCTCAACAAGGTTTCTTGTCTGATCTATTGTTTTTATTTCTGCAGACTGCCCCAGTAAAAAGTGGGGTCATAACTGCGACAAAGACTGCCCAGACTGTCTTAACGGAGGAGTTTGTCATGATTTAGATGGGGATTGTGTCTGCCCTCCTGGATTTATGGGGACACGCTGTGAGACAGGTTTGTACTACAAAATACTGAAGAATAATATCCATAAAAGTTGATTATCTATCTGTCTGTATGTCTCTTAAAAATATACAAAAAAGGTCATCTGTATTTTTTGAATGTACGCTATCTAAACAGCTGGTCTATGTAAATGTTATGATCTGTATCATTTGGACTGCGAGTGCTTTGCTTTCACTATAACGTCATTGACTATTGTGTGACGAAACATAAATAACTGAAAAGATGTTTCAGCAGCTTTTCTGTCTGGTGACGCTGACAGATTGGTTACAGTCAGGGTGTTTTGCAATTCAGTTTGAAAGACAGCACATTTTTAGGAATACAAATAAATACATTTGTGATTTTTACCTTCCACTGATGGGGAGCAGCCTGCAGGGCAGGAATGTTTGGGAGAAACTGCCAGGAGTCCTGCAGAACCAACCACAACAGCAACTGCAAAGAGATTCGCTTTTGCCTCCCAGACCCTTACGGCTGTTCCTGTGCCAGCGGCTGGTTTGGGAGGCTCTGTGAAAAAGGTGTGTAAAACCTAACTTTCTTTGTAGCCATATTAGAGTTCAATTCAACTATCTAAATTTTGGTGTTCGGTTTGTCTTTTTTTTCCAGCTTGTGTTAATGACACATATGGGCCAGACTGCCGGTTAAGCTGCAAATGCCAGAATGAAGGAGTTTGCAACCGTTTCAGTGGATGTCAGTGTCCCACAGGATGGAGAGGACAGAACTGCGAGAAGTCTGGTGAGCATCATAACAGACATATTAACCCTTTATGTAAAAATGAAAAAGAACAGCTCTACTATTCTGAGTGAAGTCAGAATAGTAGAGAAAATATCAGTCTCACACAATTTTTGAAAGACGTAGAAGCTGTTAAAGTCTCACCAAACATTTGAAAGCTGAAACTTTAAAAGGCTAACCAGCTTTTATGTAGTGATAAATACACCACATTTAACCAAATACCAAACTGATAAAACAGTATTTTTTACCATGATTCAAAATAAAAACTTTCAAAATATTCTTACAGCTTAAACTGCATTTTTTTTTTATATCACCTATAATCCATTAATCCAAATATTTTCCATTCTTTTCCAGAACGGGCTCCTCAAATTTTGGAATTGGACTGTGACCTGGAGTGTAATCTGAATTCCAGTCCCAAGGTCAAATGCTCTGCTACAGGCAACCCCCTTCCCAGCCACAACAGCTTTGAGCTTCGAAAGCTGGACAACACTGTGCTAAAGGTCAGTCGACCAGAAGCATTCTTGGGAGGATAATATATTGAAGGCCAAGCTAAAATAAACATGACAGTAAAGTATATAAATTATTTAAAATGCAAATGTACCCAATATGGTCATATTTTCTTTCTCATTTTTTCATGTTAAATCACAAACATGAATGTATTTCTGGGGATTTTAAGTAATAAGCCAACACAAAGTAATGTAATGAATCAAACATCATAGATGTTTTTTTCTATAGAAATTCATGTATCTTTTGATTAGGAAACTACCTTGGAGAGCTAGCAGACTGGCACTTTACCCAGGGATTTAAAAGGGCTCTGTGGTGAGCCTCATCTACCTGTGGTTTCCCATAACGGTGAATGGTTGTTGGTGATAAATGTTTGTTTTGTAATGCATATTTTGATTTGCTTAAAACATTACGCTTCCTCAAAGACTGCCAGTGAGTCTTCATGGTCTGGCTGCTGATTGTGGCTATGATCCACATAGCCACTGCCCCCTCAGTTATTCTTGTGTTATTATTTCATATGATGTTAAGATTTTGTCTTGCTTAATAACCCTGCTGCTACAAAATGTTTCAGGAAAACTCTGCTCTCTTCTCGTTCACGAATTGTAATCCGTGAACGAGATTACGGATTACTGCTGCTGGCTTACCACAGGCTGCAGCTGGTCAGTCTTCCCTCCCAGATGCAAAGTGGACGTAGAAGCTGTTAAAGTCTCACCAAACATTTGATGAGCATCATTTGCACTCCTAGTAGTGCAAATGATGAACATTTGCACTACTAGGAGTGCAAATTTGCACTCCTAGTAGTGCAAATTTGTTTTCAAGCCTCATCCCATTCCCCTGTAGTATTGCTTTGTGTCAGATAATTCAATTCATCATTTAATTAGCATTTTGAAAACAGCAAAAAGGCAAAGAAACATGTGAAATGACAGTTATGGATGAGAAGAAATGTTCATAAAAAGGCATAAAGACCCCCAGAGCTGTAAGATATAGCAACTAAAGTTTCAGAAATGTGGAAGTTGAGGGGGGGAATGTACTTGAACTATGCCTTGGCTGATGCTTTCAAAGCTGGGTCACATTTTGAGGAAGTCAACACAACAATGGTTTGACCAGATAAGGCTGTATCACTCTACATTGCAGCAGTCACCATGCATTGCCTTGATGTGATATGTTCAGACTATGTTATTGTTACTGCTCTGTTTCCTTAATAACAGAAACAATCTGATGAATAGTTGTGCCAGCATTTCCCACAGGAACAAAGAACGTTTTCCTTGGGAGGACATTCTTGAGGAAAAGTCAAGCAGGAACAGAAGTGGGCACAGGAAATGAACATGTGGCTTTCATCCTGTATTGCTCAGCCATTTTCCATCTTTTTCACTTAGGCCTCTAAGACAATTCAGGAGTCGAATCGGAGCACAGCCTTGTTTGAGATCCCTCCACTGAGCGCCAAACAAGGGGGATTGTGGGAGTGCCGGGTGTCCACCAATGGAGGCCGGGATTCTCGCAAGTTCAACGTTACTATTAAAGGTTTGAATGTGGAGTTACTTATGAGCAGTGCTTTCATGTGTGTACAGCGGGAACATTTTGTCACATTTGTTGGTTTTCTACACAGTGCCCCCAGTGCCAACTACAGCCCCAAAGCTACTTGAAAAAAGGAGTAAGCAGCTGCTGGTGATGCCGGTGGAGTCACACAAAGGCGATGGCCCCATAATCTCAACCAAACTTCTGTACAAGCCTGTGGAGAACAGAGACTTTTGGTCCTCAATTATAGGTAGGTTGAGAAAAACATAAAGCCAGTACAATTGCTTTTATTATTTTTATGTTTAAGCAAAGGTGTATTGGAAGAGGGACACGTCTAGAAGCAGCAGAATACCATTAAGGACCTGGACTGCCAAACTTTAAAATAAACATCACAACCACATTTGAAATGTTTGGTAATCTTCTCAACTCTTCGTTTTGTGTCAGTTTACAGTGACAAGGAGCCCATCACTTTGATGAATCTGGAGCCTTCAACAAGGTATCGCGTACGCGTCCAGCTGAGTCGTCCTGGGGAGGGAGGAGAAGGAGAATCTGGACCAGAAGCTGTCATGGAGACGGACTGTCCTGGTGAGACCAATGTATAACTGAATTGTCAGTTCAGACAGCCACACACGTTCAAAACACAAGCTTACTGAGCTGAAAAAAATACCAGAGCACAATCAGGCATATTCTGGACAGGGAAAACAATCAGAAAATAAAGACATCATTTAATTAAACATGAATTAGTTTTGTGATTACAATTATAACAAATGAAACAACTGTTTTAGTATGTTCATGCAAGAAAGATGTTGAAAAAAGAAACTTCCTCTTTGGAGGGGCACAACAATAGTAGAGAAAGAATAATAAGATTCACTTAACTTCATAATATTACAGTTACACTTTAATTGCACAAGAGTTAATCACATTCGTATGCTATATGAATGGACATTATAAAACGTAACTGAAGACATCTGCTTAAGAGAAAGTAATTATTCTCATTGGACAGATATTATCCAAATGTGAAACCAAAGTTGACCAAACCTAGCATAAATCTCAACGTCAGGCATAGTACAGCCACTCCCATGGTACCTCTCTAGATGCATTGAAAAGGGTCCAAATGAAACTAACTGGAAGCAGAGAAACAACAAGAGAAAAAAACGGGAGTTCACAAGGGCAAATGAGGCAGATAATTCAGGTGGGGGGCATGGAGGCTGGCCCAACAATGCTATGAGTTCAGGTGGGGAGCTAAACGGTCCAACGATGAAGCTCTGGAGGGTGGTTTGGAGCCCATTGCAAGAAATGCCAGAAATAGTAGCTGGCCTGGAAGCTGAAGGATCTGGCAAAGAGGATTAGAAATGGAGGCCAAGTAGCTGTGGAAGTAAACGGGGAGCCCTCTACAGCTACAGCGGTTTGAGCAGAAAACAGCCATAGGACAGAAAGGTAGGTCTGGAGGATAATTTGTGGGCCATTTAAATAAGTGAACTAGCGCCCAAAGCTTAGAAACAGTCTTATCTGGGTTCATACTTAAATAGCTTAAAAAGTGTTTGGCAGAAGCAAAATTATTTCCAAGAACACTGAAACATACTATAGTGGATGTGACTCATCCACAACTTCCTTCAAGAGCACAGGAACAAAAACTGGTGGAGGTATGTTTGTGATGATGATGAAACCATGACGGTGACGATGAGGAGTCCGTACAATGCTAAATGCTAATGCTCTTGGCTGTGCGTTTGAAGGTTGCTAGAAACTGACGATAAACTGTCGCTGATCCCTTGAAGACTAACAGTGAAGCATCTAGCAAACTCTTGGTTTCCGACAAAGTTTCATAATGACACTTTTGGTTGTTTCTGTGGTGTCATGCTTGAAACTGCAGCAGAAAGGAAGTGCAGCACACTTTGCAGTGTTCAGACAGCAGTGGCAGTAAAAGATTGAACACAGGAAAGGTACGCGGACATGAAACAATGCAGTTACTCGGTGGGGGCAATATTACCCTTTTCAAAGGCACGTCTTCAATCCTAGAACGGTGAGCATTTTGGAAAAGTCTATTTGTTCTTTAGTCCATGTGGATATGCTTCAAATCTTGTGTTTTAAGAAATGAGAGGTAAAATGGAGAAGATCCTCAAAGTTAAAGCTTTCCTATTTGAACTTACAGTGTTAACCTTTGCTGTCCCAGTTTTTTATGCTTTTTCTGATCCCCCATCACATTTTCCATTGGCTTGAGATCAGGGCTTTGTGACACCCATGCCAAGACATTGACTTTGTTGTCCTTAAGCCACTTTGTAACAACTTTGGCTGCGTGCTTTGCGTCATTATCCATTTGGAACAGTCATTTGCACCCCAGCTTTAACTTTCTGGCAGATGTGTTTAGATGTTGCTTCAATATTTCCACATAATGTTCTTTCCTCATAATGCCATTCATTTTATGAAGTGTACCAGTTCCTTCTGCAGCTAAAACACACCACAGCTTGATGCTACTGACTCCATATTTTATGGCCGGGATGGTGTTCTCAGGCTTACAAGCGACCCAATTTTTCCACCAACTGTAATGATGGCCATTATGGCCAAACAGTGCAATTGTTTAGTTGAATCAGATGCAGAGAACATGCTTCCAAAAATGAAAGTCTTTGTATGTGTTAGAAAACCTGCAGTCTGTTTCTTTTGGATTAATTGCTTCCTCCTTGCAGCGTGACTGTTTAGCCCATGGTGGTACAGGATATGTTTCACTGTCTTAATGTCTTAACCACACTTTCTTAACAGCTGCAGCTAGCATCTTCAGTTTTATTCTGCACATTGTGGACAAAGAATCAATCTCCTTCCTGAGGAGTATAATGGTTGGACATTCCCACCATGTTTAAACTTGCATTTAATCATTGGAAGACATGAAAGTGGCATTTGGACATTGTTCCAAAGAATGAACCAGAGTTGTGCAGCTCCATAGTTACTTTCCTGATATCTAGGATGATTTATTTTGACCTTCCTGTCTTGTCAAACTGGAAACGGGCAGGCTCCAGGTGTGGCCTTTAAATATATTCACACCTGTGCAATTAACTCCAATGTGTCAGATAACCCATCAGAAATTTCCAAAGCCATAATATTGTCAAATGGGTTTTACAGATGACTCTCTTAGTTTATGTAAACTTCATAAAAAAAATTCTCACATATTATTTTCTTATGATTGTGGCATTTAGCAAGTAGAAATGAATTTGGTAATTCTTATGAATCAAAATAAGTTTGGACTGATTCAAAGTCAGACAGTAAGAAATAAAACTTTACACAGAACATGTAAACTTCTGGTTTTAAGTGTAATTAGAACTTCTAACTTACTGTTTCTACTTGTTTGCTGCAGAACCCACAGTTCAGCCTGAGATCGAAAATAGGACAGTAGACGGCCATAATGCTAAAGTCTGGTGGCGACTACCTACAGACAGTGACATCACTCCTGGCACAGCCACTGGATTTTTAGTGCAGCTCTTTGAACCCCCACCGTCCAATGAAAAACTTTTGGAGAAGACCACCCTGCTCAATGTGCTCTCTACCGAGTTTCACAACCTGAAGTATCATCATGACTACAGTGTGGTGGTGCGACTCATCAACTGTGGCAGCCAGGGGCCAGCCTCCAAACCTTTCCTCTTCCGCATCAACAGCCAGGGTAAATAGAAACCTCTGGTGTCTTTTATTGCTCATTTTTTTATGGTTGTGGAAAGATAAATGAGATCTGCAAATAGTTGTGTACAGATGTTTAGAGACCTTACAAGACAAACAGGAGCTACGAGACCCAACTTCTGTTCTTTTACTCAATTTAAATAATTTTCTGACACAAAAATGTTGGTGTCTCAAATAACATATCAAAGCTACCGGAAGCCGCAAAAAACACATAAAACAAAAAAACAGAAAACACAAACTCAATGAAAATGTAGAAAAAAGAAAAGAAAAAAAAATTTGTTGATGCAAAACTTGTTCTAAAATAGCTAAAAGTAACTGTGTTTGTGTTTCAGGGCCTTCACCTCCCCGCGGCGTCCAGGCCCAGGCCCTTTCCACATCGGCCGTCCAGGTGAGGTGGCAGCCGCCTGAGAATCCAAACGGAGGCATAATTAAATACGTCATAGAGTACCAGCCAGTCGGCCAGGGCAGCCCTCATCACTGGCTGGACATCAATGACAGAAACAAGACCACAAAAGACGTGACGGCGCTCAACAGCAGCACCCTCTACCAGTTCAGAGTAAGAGCTTGCTCCAAAGTGCCTGGAGAGTGGAGTACATTTGTTCAGGAGAAGACACAAGGAGATGGTAAGAAGGAGCTTGTTCTCTATGTTTAAGTGTTTCTGGATTAGGATCGCAGTTGGATGTAAGAATTCTTTGAAGTCATTGCGTGACTTTCACAGTGTTTAAGCTAAACACACTCACAACACTACATCTCAGGGCACGAAAGGAAAGAGAAAATCCCGATGTCCTTGGGTTGCTTTTTCAATTATGATAAGAAGGATATTAAGACTTTATTGTTTCTTTTGAACTAGGTTTTATGTTCTTTTTGATAAAATTGGCAATTGGAACAGAAGTTCTTAAGATGACTACTAAAACTACATCTGCTGCTTCCTTGGATAGAAACAATCCCTGCCTCTCTTCTCATTTTTATCCTTTGTACTTTGTCTCTTCTATGAAAACAGACTCACAGATTTTAGCACCAACCACCCAAGGTGTTTCTGGAAAGCCCACCGGGGACGGCAATCAGCTCCTGGTGGCAGTTGTGGGCTCAGTAACTGTGACCTGTGTGACAATACTGCTCGCCCTGCTGGCTCTGTTCTATATCAGGAAGATGCTGCTCAACCGTCGCCGCACATTTACCTATCAGTCTGGATCGGTGAGGGTGTGCTAGTATTAACTTTGGAAGAATATAAAAATGTTTTTCAAGACTACATGTGAAACAAAACATTCACATTTATTTGTTTATTTGCCAACATTTATGGTAGGGAGAAGAAACTATTCTGCAGTTTAACTCAGGAACTTTGACCCTAACAAGAAGACCCAAGCCCACACCAGAACCGCTCACCTACCCAATCCTTGAATGGGAGGACATTAAATTTGAAGACGTCATTGGAGAGGGCAACTTTGGCCAGGTTTAGACTGCTATTTTGTTTTTACTAACTTGATAAATGCATGAACGGCAATCAAATTAAGCTAACCATATTTTCATTACAGGTCATTAAAGCCATGATCAAAAAGGATGGCAACAAAATGAGTGCAGCCATCAAGATGCTAAAAGGTAAGTAATTTTCAACATTTTAAACCAACTCAAATGTCTTTCTACTTTTCTTGCAATAAGACACATAGTTTGATATTGAAAAGGTATTGATTAGACATTCTCAAGGTTATTGAAAGCCCAAGTTTTTCTTTGGATATTATCTGCTTCCTTCGACCTAATCATGACAGCATTACAAGTCAGAAAAAAAAATCATTGTTTAAAGTACAGTGAAACTGATTCTTTTCTTAGTTGTCCATTGTATCTAGAGAGAAAAGAGCTGAAATGTAGGAATGTTTCATTGACAAATGACTCGGAGATCAGAGGATAGAGCAAATGTTTACATAAAAATGTTTAAATGGTGTTCTGGATATTTTTGAATAAGCCACTATTATTCAGAGAAAAGCTTGAACATTTTCAAAAGACAAGTTTCTGAGGTTCTAGTGAATGCCTGTGAGATTTATTCTGGAAAATTAGTTTGACTTGTGTTTTGTGTAACAATGTGAAGCATGCTGTTCTGCCTGCAGAGTTTGCCTCAGAGAATGACCACAGAGACTTTGCTGGAGAGCTGGAAGTGTTGTGTAAATTGGGCCAGCATCCCAACATTATCAACCTGATAGGAGCCTGTGAAAACAGAGGTGAGTGAGCGACATCTAGTGGTTTGGGTCTGGAATTGTTTTGAAGTTGTTGATGGTTTATGCTGTCGTGCCAAAAGTCCCAACAACTGTTCCACCATTGAGCCCCTAAATAAAATCCTGTGCACCTATTTGCTTCCCCAACTCACCACAATAAGTTAAAGTAATAAAGTAAACTTTGTTCGCCTAATTTCATGCTCATGAAAAGAGCATGAAAATGCTGGAAAAAAATGTGATGAAGTCCACAAATTTGAAAAGGAAAACTGAGTGATTCAGTTTGCAATTTCTATCTCATGAAAAAATATGAACCTTTTGCCCTTCATACAAGTTGCTAAGTGAAGGAAAATTATTATTTCCCATCATTCCACCTTGTATTTTACATACTGAAACACAGCAATAATAACATCGAACATTGAAACAATGCATGATAAATACATTAAATTTGGTTGTAACATAACAAAATGTGAAATGACTGTGAGGTGCTTGATGTTACAATCTAAAAAAACGTAAAAAATTTTTCAACATTTTTGTAAAAATGTTTTTAGTTAAGAACATCCAGGTTTTGTACTTGTCATGAAAATTAGTTTGAGCAATTTTTATAAATAATTATAATGATAATAAGTGGCCATTCATCCCAATTGTTTTCTCTCATCTTTGAAGTGAAGGCACCAGAAGGAAGGAATCCAAAATGAAAACCTCTCACCTTCCAGAGGCTTGAAGGGATTTGTCCAGGCATCTCATTTCTTTGCTATCTGTTTTTCAAAGGCTGAACTGAAGCTAGTTCCTGCCATGATGTATCAGATTCTTTTAATAGCAGTCCAACCCAAATAATGTAATTACTTTTGTTTGATCAAAGACTGATGACATATGAGAGAGGAAATTTAGTGGTAAGCACATTAGAAAAAGCATTACTAATCCAATTTAGCCATGAGATATAAATGGTTGACAAATTCAAGAATCCACGCCACAAATCTACTGGATAATATGAACAAAAAAGACAATGAAACAAAAAGAGCTTTGCAAGGTTATTGTGAATATTTACACCAAGAAATCTGTGAAAGTTAAATATGTTTTCAAGGGGAAACAGTGGAGAAAGTAGGTTAATAATTGAGGGAATAAATAAGGAGCCATTAAACTATTTACATAGAATTTACAAGTGGTACCTTTTGCAATTCTTTCCTTTCACAATAAAATTCTAAATGATTGTCATGGTGATTCATCCATTGAGCTTCATACTTACAAACATGAGGCAAGATCAAAGTCTGTTAAGTTCTGATAAGATTAGTGATTTCAAATCTTGTTTAATTATTAATATATTTTGTTTAATTTTTCCTGTGTGGCAGATATGTCTGGTTGTTTTTCTGCTGGAAATACAGGACATTCTGTGTGAGATATTTATCCAGCCTCTCCATCAGACTGTTATTCCTTCCTTCCACATACGGTCCTCACTAATTGTGTTGGCACTCTTACTGATCCTGGTGAAATCAGCATGAAACCTTTCCAACAGCTACAAATGCCTAATAGCCTGTGGAAAGGCTGAAAGCTGTCATCTGTTGACAGAGATTCAGCCATCTGGTTGAGTTCAGTGAGGATTTTATAAAAAGGTCCAGCCTACGTCTGAGTCAAGTTTAAATTGTTCAAGGCCAAGTTCCTTACCATCTGTAGCCAGTTGGCTCTCTGAGCAACTGCAACCATGTCTGTCAAAGCCTCACTCAGGGTTTTTAGGTAGACAGGCAGGATATTGTTGTCAAATAAAAATAAAAATGAATAATTTAAACTAATTGAATGCGATGCTGAAAGGCTCTTGGTCTTGAAATATTGATTGGGCCTGACATAATGTCTGTATCGTGGTATGTCTGATTGGTATGTCTTCTTCATCGGTGGGAGTAATGCTGAGTTAAATTAACATAAAGTACAAGAACCTGGAGATTGTACTCCTTCTTTATTCCAATGCACTAGCACCACAGGATGACACCACCATGTTAGACAGTTATTAGTGTTTTTCTATTTGAAAATCTCAAGTTGGCAACTAAAAGCACAATTTGTGGCAATGCCACTAAATAATTAAACCTTCATTCTGTTAGCTAAGCACAGTATGAAAGTTATTTATAAAAGGGATTCAGCTACCTGAACTGGGAAGTTGATCTTGAACCTTAATGATTTTTAAAATCCACATTAAATTGAGATTAAACCACCTAATTCTTGTTTGGATGCTATTGGCCAATTTGAAAAGCAATGCTTCAGATAAATCATTAAAACCCTGAATGTGCACGGTATGTCGGCTCATAGCTAGCGTATGTGTCATAGTTGGCTGGAGCGACAGTGACTGTCACTTCAACAGTAACAGAACTACGCGTAAAATTTGGCAAGCCAGCCAGGAAGCTTTTTTGAGAACCTTGTGTCTTTTTTCAGGCTACCTGTACATAGCCATAGAATATGCTCCCTATGGGAACCTCCTGGACTTTCTGAGGAAGAGTCGCGTGTTGGAGACCGATCCTGCTTTTGCAAAAGAGCACGGGACAGCTTCGACCCTCACCTCCCAGCAACTGCTGCAGTTTGCTGTTGATGTGGCAACTGGCATGCATTACCTCAGTGATAAGCAGGTGAGATGGGGAAAAAATTCTAATATGCCTCATAGTGAATAATCTATCTCTTATTGACCTTGGACTTCAAAAACAGCTGTTGTTGCGATGCTGCATAAAGTTTTAAATCTTGCACACAAGATTTCACTAATCTATGCAACGAGCCTTCAGTAATGACTCTTACTTCATTCAAAATTCTATTCTGTCTGTAAGTTATGTTTACACTTCAGGTAAAGTTTATTTTCGCCCTTTTGAAAACATTCTCATTTTACAATTATCACCATTTCCCTTCTCATCTCCTCTGTGTTGGTTTTAGTTCATTCACAGAGATTTGGCAGCAAGGAACGTTCTTGTCGGGGACAGCCTAGTGGCAAAGATTGCAGATTTTGGTTTGTCCAGAGGAGAAGAAGTGTATGTCAAGAAAACAATGGTGAGTTGTTGTTTTTTTTCTTTGTTTTCAACAAAGTAATCCAAGAGAGAGCGCTGAAAGCATCTCAGAGTAGATGAAATACACCAATCGTGTCCTGCTTTTTTTTTATATCTTTTGCTAGTTTAGCACACTATAATCCTGTATATATTCATTCACATAGTCTAATCTCACTCACATTTAATTAAAATGTACATCCACTGGGCACAAAATGGGGGAGCAGCTGGGGTTGGAAATAAATCTGCCCTGAGCAATGGGTAACTCAGGTTGATTGAGATGACATAATCTGCATATTTGAGGGGTTAAAAAGGTGATTATGAATGGCAAAGTAACCTTAAACTATTTTTATGTTGATCTAGACCTTAGAACACAACCACCAGCATGGACAAATCTTAATTTACTTTTACAACATAATAGAAAAGCTTTATTATCTGACCCAGTTAATGATCTGCATATAATCTGCAGATCGTTAAAATAATCTATAGCTTCTACCCCTGCAAAAGCAGTATATATATATATATATATATATATATATATATATATATATATATATATATATATATATATATATAAAACACATAAAACAGCACAGAAGAAAGCACATAACACATTAATTGTTTTTTTAAACTGTTGCCGCGGGCTGCACAGTGGCGCAGTGGGTAGCGCTGTTGCCTTGCAGCAAGAAGGTCCTGGGTTCGATTCCCGGCCCGGGGTCTTTCTGCACGGAGTTTGCATGTTCTCCCTTTGCATGCGTGGGTTCTCTCCAGGTTCTCCGGCTTCCTCTCACAGTCCAAAAACATGACTGTCAGGTTAATCGGCCTTCCCAAATTCTCCCTAGGTGTGAGTGTGTGTGTGCATGGTTGTTTGTCCTGTTTGTCTTTGTGTTGCCCTGCGACAGACTGGCGACCTGTCCAGGGTGAACCCCGCCTCTCGCCCGGAACGCAGCTGGAGATAGGCACCAGCAACTCCCGACCCCGTTAGGTAGAAGGGTGACGGAAAATGGATGGATGGATGAAACTGTTGCCGCTTTTACAGAAACATCCAGACCAGTAATGGATTAATAAAAGGTTCTCCTCTAGAGGGCAGTAGTCTGTAAACATGCAAACTACCTTTGTGTGTAGTAATTGTAAAGCTTTGTTTTATATTGCTTAAATCATCGTGTTGAGAAAACAGATGTTTAAACTGATTCAGAGATGGTGTAATATTCTTCAGGATTTGACATTTCAGTTACTTTGTAAAAATTAACCAACTTAACATAAATCTGCTGGTTTGCTTCTAGGGTCGACTGCCTGTACGATGGATGGCCATTGAGTCCCTGAATTACAGCGTGTATACAAGCAAGAGTGACGTGTGAGTCTCTCATTTGAACAAAATGATGGCATTAAAGTTGTAAAATTGTTCATTATGTACAGCACAACGTGTCTTTCTTCAGAAAACAACAAATCATCCCCTGTCACTGTTACACTGATAAAAGTGTGCAATGTAACTGATAAGTGCAAAGCAGGAAGCCAAGGAAACAGACTGCCAGTCGACACGTTGTCAACTGGAGCCTGTTTATACAGCAGAAAGCAGGCCAGCAGAGCACAGGACAGCAAAAGGAAGAAGAAAAAAACCTTGCTCATGAAGATCAAAACAGCATCAAGAATTAGTGAAAGAAGAATGAGTGAAATTTCAGTAGAAAACAGTGCAGCAGAGCACAAACAAGATTTTGTCTGATTTTGTAAGCCACACCAGCTTGTGACATAAAAAACTGGTGGTTATGCTTGTCAGAAAGTTTTGCTTATCAACTCTAGAAAAGATTGTGGCTTTATGCTTTTGAAAATGAATGACACGAGCACATCTTCATTTGTAAATAGAAACTTCAACTGCTAAATGATTAAAATGAAAAACTTTGTGTAGTTTTTTAATTTCTAGTTTTCTAGTTCATGCATTTTTAGTTCATGCATTTTTAGTTCATGCATTTGTCAAAGCCAAAACTTGTAGAATGCAAGATAAGATTGTTTTGGAGTTGTACGGTTTTTGATTTGTAGATTAGCAGAGCTAGCTTCTGTTTGCAGGGCACCAGATTTCATCAACAAAGTGCATTTGCTCTTTAAAAAGAAAACGGAAAAAAGTTAAAAGAAAACGGAAAAAAAAAACTTTTCTGTTCTCTCTAACTTGCTTGATCTCAACTATTTTTTGACCTTCTTCCTCACAGATGGTCTTTTGGAGTTCTACTTTGGGAAATTGTAAGCTTGGGTAAGAATGCTTATAACGTTGTAATAAAGTGCAAGTTCAAATTGTTTTTCTGTACAGACTGCAAAGATACAGATCTTTTAATGCAAGTGCCAGAAAAGTTCTGTATTTATTTCTGCTTTTTGTTCATTCTTTTTATATTTTCAGGAAAGGTTTTCTTCTCCAAATCTACCCATTAGCACAATTGACTGTCTGAATAATAGGTCTACTTTAATCTCTGCTGTGCATTTCATGGTCTCATGTTTTACATTGCATTTATTTTCTGTCTCTTGTTTGTGTGTGAATTAGGTGGTACACCATACTGTGGAATGACATGTGCTGAACTTTATGAAAAACTGCCACAGGGCTACAGGATGGAGAAACCCAAAAACTGTGATGATGAGGTGTAAGTGTCCTCTTCCAAAAGGCAATTAATTGATTTATTCAACTCTGCATTTTTGTAATTATTAGGAGTTTTGTCAAAATGATAGGGTGTTAGCATTTTTATCCAAACATTGTTTAGGAAGTTCTGTCATTGTTTGTCATCCCAGTTATGAACTAATGAGGCAGTGCTGGAGGGATCGTCCCTATGAGAGACCACCCTTCTCACAAATCTCTGTCCAACTAAGCCGGATGCAGGAAGCCAGGAAGGTAATTCTTGATTCACAATAGCATTCATAGTGCTTTAAGTTTTTCACTTTTTCCCTGCATGCACCATTACCTGAATGATGCATGGTGATGGAAGCATGATACTGTGGGGATGCTTTTCCTCAGCAGGTAGAGGGAAGCTAGTCAGAGTTAATGAGAAGATGGACTGACCTAAATGCAGGTCAATCCTAGAAGAAAACTATTTGCAGGTTGAGAAGTTCCAGACTGGAAGAGAAACTGCAGGTTCATCTTTGAGCAGGACAATGACACTAAATATACATGCAAAGCTAGCATAAAATGGTTCATGCCAAAGCCTAATCATATATCAAAATGGCCTAGTCAAAGTATAGGCCTATTTCTAATCAGCAACTTTGACACGTTTGATTACAAAAACACATAATATTTTTTAGATTTCAATCTAACATTTTTGACAGTTTTAACAAAATGTGAAAAAGTTCACAGGGTATAAAAACGTTCACCATGCACTGTATCACAAAAAGTGTTGCGTCATAAATCATCATGTTGCTGCAATTTCTCTTTAACGCCTTCATTACAAATTAACAGTCACAATGGGAGAATTAGAAATGAGGTAATTTACATGAAGTTGAGCTGCTAATTTCAATTGAATGCTGTAAATAGATTTTATATTTCTCCATCAGTTTTTCTGAAATTCCAAACCTCATCTATCTTCCAGGCCTACGTTAACATGGCTCTGTTTGAGAACTTCACCTATGCTGGGATAGATGCCACCGCAGAGGAGGCCTGACTACCAGCCCCCCCAGACCCTCGCACACCACGTAGCTCCAAGACGAAGTCGAGCGGCAGGCCGCCACGTTACTGCCACCATCCCACCAGTCAACGGCAACACAGGAGGACTGGACGCTTCACCGCAACCACCCAGCTATAGATGGAGGACTGTGACAGGACACTTTATTGGGTTACCAACAGCATGAGGAGACGTGGAGAATAGCTGAGCCTTCGGTGGAAAGATGCTTTTGCGAGAAAGCCTTCTGGAAGAAATACCCCTCTCTTTCAATTCAATGTAAAAACAAAAATCAACAAACGTGACTTTCTTTCTTCTGATTTTATATTTCTCTCTGGTCGCTGATGGGGGGACTTATAAACGTGGAGCTATGTGATTTGCTAAAACACCAACGGGTCTGTGGGGTGTCTACTGGATTTTTTTTTTTTTTTTTTTACTCATGGAAGAGGAGCTATTTTTGTGGAGAAAACTTTAAAGGACATAGTTTGGACTGCAAACAGAAGTTCTCAACTTTTTTGAGAGTGAATTGTGACAGATACCTTTGTAGCACTTACAGTAGCATGATATGTGCCATTTGTCATAGTTATTATCTGTGTACTGCATATCACTGCCCTGTGAAAATAAGTATCACTGTTTGTATTTTGATACATTTGTAAGAATTTTGAAAAAGTATTAGAGCCATATATTCAAATTAGGCAGAGTTGTAGAACAATGTATTTTTTAGACAATGTGGAAGGCGTGTTGAAATCAGAAATGATCTCCACACCATGAAGCACATTCAACACTTTTAGGAACCCTGGTAAATATGTGTAAAAAGCCTTATTATGAAATTATATTTTGTCATCTCACACTCATACAGAATTATAAAAAAAAATCTGGGTTGTTAGGAAAACATTTCAGAGTTTGCTTTTTTTTGTGGGGGATTGTTTGAGTTTTATTTTTTTTATTTTTTTTTTTTTTTACAAAAATTTAATCTTGCCACACTTACTGGAACTCTTAAAAGTTGAAACTACACACAGAGGAGCAGGATGGGTAAAGAAAGCAGAACATAAATAAGTACAATTAAAAAGTCACAATTAGAGGGTTGCAGTCATCAAGTTTTCAAAGATTCTTTTGGATTCTACATGACAACCAATAGTTTGGGAGGAATGTTAGGTAAAAATCTGAAAAAGAGACTAAAATTGAGGCTTTTGAGAAACAAAATTTGGGAAAGCAAGACCTTTATGTCCAAGTACAAAGGAGGGTCTATGATGCTGTGGGCCTGTTCCTCTACAAAATGCCCTGGAAACGTAACTAGTTGGGGTTAGGGTTAATTGTAAAGGGCTCTGCCAGCAAATGTAAAAGAGGTCATAATTGAATCTCTCAGCAGGATTAAAAAATGTATGGCCCACTTAACATCAAATAGAAAATACATTTATCTTAGCCCCAAGGTCTAAACCCTGGTGAAAACCTTGGGGTGAGTTGAGGGTAATAGCAAAGAGTATTCAGGACTCTGGTTGAGTGTTACTGGATAATTGCATGTCAGTTTATTTTGTGTTAACAGCAGGTGCCAGGAAGTCTGCCACCAGTTATTCTGTGTGTGATTAATCTCAAGCAATCAAAGATCAATCTACTGTTAAGCTTGTTACTCATGTTCAGTGGGGTGTCATTATGTATGGAAGGTGCTGTGTGAGCAGTGGTCGTCAGTTTGAATGTTGTACTGTTAGAAAACATGTAATAAAATGTTAGCATGGTGGTCATGGATTTATATTGGTTCTTAAACAATTGTTTTCGAGACAACCGGCTTTTCTATATGGTGTGTGAGAAATGCTGCAACAGGACACGTGAAAAAAGAAAAAGGAATCCTGATCTGCCCAGCTGCACTGAGCTGATCTGTCCCTGGGTTTCCTCCACAAACCGACCACATGCACAGAGCTGTCTGTCAAACACGGTTTCTGTGACCAAGCTTCCTGAGGACCTTCTAACATATGAGGAAAACATTGGCCCAAGGTTTATTTATAGCTCACATTACTCAAAATTTTACGTTAAAGTTTGGGTGAACTTCTGACCCCAATGATGTGAACTCTGTGAAGATTTTATACTAACGTGTTACAGAAACTAATAAAATAATGTGCAATGTTTTATCACATAAACCCCCAAAGAAATACAATGTAAGCAATTAATTTTTCAGCAGGATACTCAATGCTTCAGATTCACTGAGAATCTCCTGGAGTGGCCCAGTCCAGACATGAAGCCAACTGAACATCACTGGAGAGGCCTGAAAATGGCTGATCGATATCTACCGTTCAACCTGATGGAGGTTGGGAAGAACTGCAGAAACAGAGGTGAGCTAAACTTGAGGTATTCTAAAATACTTGTGGCTGTAATTGCTGCCAGTGGTGGATCAACAAAGTATTATGCAAGGGCTTTGGATGGTTATGTAACTTATTCTTTTTTGGTTTTCTAGTTTTAATAAATTGGCAAAACACTCAAAAACAATTTCTCATATTGCCTTAATTTGGTATTAAGTAAGAGTAGAAGTAAGAAAACAATGTAGAGTATTACATTTACTCTATTAAATTTGAGTAAATGTAATAGAATTTGGAGCCAGTCTGTAACAACAAAATGTGGAAAAACTAAAGTGCTGCTTTTTGGATGCACTTGTTAAAAGAAAAATGTGGATGTAATGTGACAACATGTGAAACATTTTCAACTTTTGTAGAGCACTTTGAAAGAACAGCGTTAGATCTGAAAGACAAACTTTCTGGAATACCAACCCCAACATGATTGGTAGATGCTGTATCTACCAGTGTGGTTGGTGTGTAATAAAAAGCTTCTGGTTCCATCTTACTTCTTTCAAATAATAAAATAGTATGCGTACACCTGATTACATTATGTTAATCACACGGAGTTCATACTTTAGCACAAAATGTTCAGTACATGTCAAGATAACCACTCCCCTCAAAAAAATTCAATTTTAAGAAGTGTCACCTGTTCTTCAGAAACTCAGGTAATATGTGATATAAGCAGTTTGTGGTAGACACTTAACCTGTTGATTTTTTTTTTTTCTCTCACCAGCCATTTTGTTTTTCTGCGCAGACGCTTCATTTTAGGCAGAAGTGCTTAGTGTGAGAAAGTCCCTTTTAGAAATAGAACATTTGAAATAGAAACATGTTTTTATTCCTCAGTGGGGAAATACAGATGCGTCAGCAGCAGTGACATTCAAAATTAATGCATGCAGATTAGAACAAAGGCAAAAACATACAACTGATCATTTAACTTTTCAGTATTTAACGGAATGAAACTATAATTACACAAAATGTAAGCATATTAAGGAAGTAAACTGAGTGTTAAGCTTGTTCTCCAGGGAAAAGGCTGTAAACATATTATAGTGTTTACTATAAATACCTTATAGTTAATAAATAATTGTTTTGTTAGCTTTTCATTCAACATAAATATTCTACTCTCGTTAGCCAGTCTAGTAGTTCTCTTATATTGTTTTCTTACTTCTACTCTTATTTAAGCAGTAAAAGTTATTTCATGAACAATGAAAGACATGAAAAATGTCTTTCATTGTTCATGTGGTTAGTGTGGTTGGACTGTCTGTTGCACTAAAATTGAAACTTCAACTGATATCAATCTGAGCTTTATTCTTTCAACCGTTTGGGTCCATGACTGCTCAACCCTCCATGACAAGTTATTTAAAATAGGACATTTTGAAAGAAGTAGAAAAACTGTAAATACAGCATAGATGTAAACAACAGGGAGCGGTGTAACAGCTGCTATAGCAGGCTTGCTTTGATACAAAGTCAATATTTAATTATAATCCACACATTGTTAATATTTGACTTCTGTAGTTTTTAAATATGATATTTTTTATTAGGTGTAACAACAAAATTAGAGCATAAACATGCATTCAGGACAGTTTTAACTTTCTGGCCTCAATGGCTTCCACAAAACTGTCACATTTTGATGTTTGGTGAGTCAAAAAAATATATTTATAAATAAGAACTATTGTTGTTTATTTGTTTTACATTGATACATAATTTCTGCTGCTTTCTATTTCAGCAAATGCCAGTCTCATTTCTCATCAAAGACAAACCAAAGAAAGTAATTAACATTATTTCAAACTGGCAGGGCGATGAACAACTGGGGCCTGCCTCTGTACGTGAGAAATAAAACCAAATGTGCTGTACTGCTGCTGTGCAGTAGGTCAGGATGTGGTTAATCAGCACACATGGTTTTCTTTTTGGGTACATTTTTTATTTGTTTTTCAGGAGGGCACGACTGTCTCATGAACTGTAGAACAAAGAATTTGAAAGCTTATGAAGTACTGAGCTTTACATTGTAAAGTACATTATTTTGGGAAATGATAAGGCCCAAGTCTTCTAAAGATTATATTGACTTAACTATCATTATTCACCTATTAATCTTTTGGTCAACACAACAAATAAGAATATCTTGAAATATATACAACAGTGGTCAGAATAATTGGAATCTCCAGCAGTCATTTTTTGTGCTACTGTCCTAAAAATATGAAAAAAAAAAACAAACAAAAAAAAACAGTGTACATTTCTCCTCCTATTTTGCCGTTTTTGGAGTCAGCTTCCACCACAGATAAAGTCCACTTCCTGTTTTAGGCTGAGCTTTTTAGTTCAACTCTTCTGAACTTGTTAAATCCCACCCACATACACGCAGACAAAACTACATGAAGTAGACACAATAAACACAAACATGAGCTGAGCTTAAATTAGGATTGGAAGCACAACACCTCAGTCAATGATGACTCAGCATTGCATATGGAAGATATTTCTCTTTAGCTTGTGGATGCATTTTGACTTGATGCCCTTCTTGCACTGCAATGCTGAAATTGAGCGTAGTTTGTCAAAGCAAGGTAAGTGTACAGTGTTGAAATGTTCAGGTGAAATTTAAATTATGTTTACCCCTGTTGCTGTATTAACTGCACTTTTTTTTTGTTGGAAACCCTATCAATTCATGGAGACATTTATTTTATGTATTTTAAGTTTGTTATTTTTAATTTAATTTAGGTTAAAGTAATATTTGTCAGAACAAGATAAGATCTGCAGAAGACAAAGGTGCAAAAAAAACGACAACACTGGCTTTGGAGAAAAATTACTTTTCTTTAAGACTGCTCAATGAGTTTTGTTGAGATATTTTTGGTCTGCACCTATTGTCAAGAATACCTTAAAAGTCAAAAAATAAATTCTTGATGTCACACTCGAATTTTTATAAATTGTTTCATTTCTATTTAGAGAATGACAGATGTACATAAAATTATATTTTGCTTATTACAAACATCTTTCCTTTTTTTGATTTTTATCCATTTTCAAACTCTACAATGTCACAAATTTATTGCATAGCATCTGCACAATCTGACACTATATTCTTAGAGAGACCTGACTCAGCCTTCACATATTACTAAGATGTGTCACAGCATCTTTTTAACTCCAAATAGTAAAGATGAGAACTATGCACATCATATATTTTTCTGTACTGATGTTGTCTTATTAGGTGTTATGTTAGCAATGTTCTTTCCAGAATGAAGAGCCAGTGGAAGCTCAGACTAGCTTTTGAGGAGCTAGTGGAACAATAATTTATCAGTTGCAAAGCAAAGTAATAAATGTGTCTTTGACCAATATGCTGACTTTAAGATCTTGTAGAACTCTGCATCAACTGTTGCAAGACCCTGTAGTTTTGCCACTTGCAGTAAAATTGAAGAGATCTTAAAAAAATCTTTTTTCCTCAAGCTACAGAAGCTGGAAACTTTTAAAGGAATACAATTTTCTGTAAGTGTGAGAGCACAAAGGTAAAAACATACAACTGTAAGAACCTTCTTTATCCAGGATTTACCATTGAAGTCTCAGCTGGGAGGAAATTCTGTAACAGATTTGTTCCACCTAAATAATTTAAATAATTTATCTATTTTTGTCAAATTACCCAGTTTCTGCCAATTTTTTTTTATTTTTATGTTAGCTATATCCAACAGTTTATCACTCCCAAGTGAGCCAACAGACTCCTATCACAAATCAGGGCTGGTAAAGGAAATGCAGTTACCCACATTTCCTTCCACTTTGCCCTACAGTCTTCAATACACCAACAGAGAAATGGAGCAAGCTGGAAAACATGACAGTAGTAATACTAGTAATAATAACAATGCTTTAGCTGTGGGAGAGTCATCATGCCACACGTTTCCTTTCTAAGTTATAAAGTTCCTCACGTTTTCCTTACCGAATAAACTGGGATATTTGTAATTACCTGAATTCCCAATCCAGCAGCTCAACCAGGAGAACTGTTAACTTGAGAATCAACAAACCCACATTAAAAGGGAACTTTTTTCCTTGCCCCATTTGATTGGCACCACCAACACTGCATTTAAAATAAATAACCAAAATAATTTTTGTATATGTTTTATTATATTGAATGTAGACATGGCCTTCATGCCCACTTTTAAACGTGGTGTAGTATCTGTGATGCTGTGAACCCTTTTGTTTCCCATTTGCTGTTGTATAATGTCATGAGGTCATTTTTGGTCTACCTGTAAATTGCCGCTTTCAACAAGATAATTTTTAACCAAATCAATTCAGAAATGATTGAGCAGACCAGAATGCCATCCTCTTGTCATCTCAATTATTTGATTGTGTAAAGATGAATGGTCAAAGATTTCTTTCTTTGCATGCTCCAACTTTGTAAAATGTTACAAAGATCAAGTGTTCTCCTATCAGCCAAAGTGGATATTACCAACTATGGTGATGTTTCAGCAGCTCCCATTGGCAATTATGTCTGTCATATATGCATCATATTAATGTAATTTTTTTGTTTTTTCTGTACCAGATGTTTTGCTCATACAGGATGAAGAAAATCCAAAGTGTTTCACTCGAACAATGTCTGATTTCACCTGCTTCTTTGAGACCACAGACAACGGGACATATGATTTTCTCTATAATGTTGAAGGGTATGTTTTTAATGGTCCAGTTTTTCTCTGTAACACTTGTTTAAACCTCAGGCCCTCTGGACTTGTTGTCTTCAGTCAAATAGTTGAATTATCTTGAATTATCACCAACTTCTGGAAGAAAATTCATGACTTTGGTCATAATAAAAAGTTTTTGATTTTTTTCTCTTTTTATAATTTTGAAATTAGGTGAACCTACGCAAAACAAAACTGTATGAAACAATGTATGTGCTAACGACAGCATGTAAATGTGTAAAAATAATTATTATTATTAAAAATAAATTATTTTTACACATTCATTCGGAGTGGCTTTTTAATTAGTTTTATTTTCCCTTATGTCACATGAATGCTGTTATATATCCACTTAAATTTTATCTTCTTTGTTTTTTATGTTTTGTAAAGCACTTTGTGGTTTCTTACCTGTAAAAGGTAAAGTTGACTTACTTATTTTAGAATAGCATCAGTCAAGAAAGGGCTGCAAGAAGTTCATTATTCTGTAGTTTGAAAAATATTAATTGCAAGAAAATCCAGAAACGGTTCTGAATCACAGGAAAATCAATGTAACTTCAATATCAGCCTTTTCCAAATGTCAACTGTTAGTTGTAGCAGTCAGTCTTATCTAATAAGGAAAGTTGGCAAACATCACTTGTTTAAAAAAGAGAAAAGAGAAATAATTTTTTTTTCTTTGAAAAGTGTAACGCAGTGCACCTTAGGTTTCAAAAGTTACCTATGAAAATAACCATAGGACTTCAGGAGTGATGCGAGAGTGGAGATGTGTGGCAAATTAGCACAAATTTCTAAAATCCAGAACATCTCATAAGACTATCAAACATGGAGGTTGAGTCTGATGGAAACTTGCTTTGTACAAAGAACTTTGGAAAAAAAACTACATGAGAGATGAAGGATGTGTGTATGCTGCAATATGTGTTTGTTTTGTTTTGCTGCTGCAACTAAAAAGATCATCATTAAACTTCTTTAAAGCAGAGGATTTTGAAATCATATTTTTGAAAATATTTTGGTTTAAGCTGCTTTCAATCTGTGTGAAATTTTCTGTGAAAATGTCTTTCTTTTCTAATATATCACACTTCTTTTGTACACAAATTTATCACTAAAGGGAGCCAAGTAAGATGTGTAAGACGTCTATCCTTGGAACAGAAAAAGAAACTTTCCTGCATGTCTGTTCATTTCCATGGTGGGATATTTTTGTATACGTTGGGATGGAAGTGAAAGTGGTGGATCAGACCAAAAACATCATATTGTACAATCGGACAGTCTATGTGGAGGATCTCTGTAAGAAACTTGTTTTAACAGAATACATTTTTTCTTATGAAATCATGAACAAACATTAACACTGTATGCTAGCCTTTGGATGTATCTTAGTCAAAGTTTTGAGAACTTCCGGTCATATTAGGTAAAATAATTTACATTTTTGCTATATTTTATGTGCAGGTCTTCAGGATCCCCCCTCCATTGTCTCTCTACAGCCAGGAGACACTGTGGGAAAAATGCTTATTTCTCTGGACACTAATTTAAAAACCGCATGGAAACAAGAATATAGGATTCATCATTCTTCCAAGACACTTGGGGAAAAAACAGTAGAGGTAAAGTATGTTTTGATTACATTTATTATACTTGTTTTGCTTAAATTGAATTTATACCATAAGCCTCTCAGTAAAGCCACCTCACAGATGTTGCCCATGTTTAGTTTCTTGTCATATAAATATATTTCAAATCATCAAATAAATTTCAATGACTGAACACTTGGTGAACACTTAAAACAACTTTATTTATTACCTTATTATTATTAATTGATCCCCAATATATTTGGGGAAATGTGCTGGGGAATAACTGAAACTTCCTGGAAGCTTTGAAAGTTTAACTATTTTAAAGAAGAAAGGATAAAAAGACCCAACATGAACCATTTATTCTAATCAATATAGAATAAATATTCTATATTGGTACTCCTTCCTTACTTTAAGAAGGAGTACTTAAAGTAATCCTTCTTATTTGCAGGGAAAAGAGAAAAGCTTTCTGCTCTCACTGGAACCAGGTGAGGAGGTTGAGGTTCAGGCTTCTGTGAAATGTGGAAATGGACCAAACGCACATCCTGGATACTGGAGTTCCTGGTCGAAACCTGTGCGAGCAATAGTTCCCCAAAGTGCAGGTGTGTCTGATTGAAAACAGCCTGGTTGGATGACTGCACTTACAACTGTTGCTTGTGCTTAGAAAATAACAACCTTTTCCTTGTAGATGATATTTCCCTGGTATGCTTCACCTCTGACCTGCAACATGCTACCTGTCATTGGAATAGCACCAAATATGGTGCAGAAAATGATTACAAGCTCTTCTATAGCTCCAGGTACTAATATCCTTATATATCTGTGTGCTGTGGGTGTGTTCAATCTCTGCAAGGCTCAGCATGTAAATACTGATATTTATGATAGAAAAAGAATCAGCCAGTGGTGCCCAAAGTCGGTCCTTGAGGACAAGTATCGTGCATGTTTTAGTTCTCTCTCTGGTTTAATGCACCTGGATCAAATGATGGCTCATTAGAAGGCCTAAGAAAACCACTGAAATGCTGAAAAGGTTGTTGCTACCACCAGGAAGAGAACTAAAAGGACTCGAGGACCGACGTTGGGCATCCCTGGAGTAAGCATTCATTACTTGTTGTGACACAGTGCAGGGAGAACACTTATCACAAAAAACAATACAGTACTACAACTTAGATTTATAATTGCAGATGAGGCCAAAATAGAGATTAGCATAATGAGAACCAAACAGCATTTCAAGAGAAAGACATCAAATTCTGAGGTCATCTGTCCAATTTTTGAACGTTGGCCAACACGGGGACGTAAACGAATAGAAACAATGAAAGGCATAGCTGTTAGCGGTGGTTCTTAAAGATATTGAAACATGGGCGGTAACACCTTTTTTTTGATAAAACAAACAAAAAAATCAACAAAAGCATTTTGGAACGAAAAAGCAGGCATATGGGATGTTTATATAATTTAAATTCTGGACATATTATTCAGAGCCTTGAAAGAGATTTTGTCAAAACAGTCGTGATTTTAGTTGTTTTTCTGCAATTTTGATGAGCTGTGTTCCAATTCTTACAGTCAACCTTTGAACTGGACGGAGTGTCAGGATGATGGAAATCTTTCTGACACGTGTTCTTTTCATGGAGATAAGTTTGGAGCAATAAAGGTCAAGCTCAACAGCACCTCAGATCCACTCAAACGATTGTTCTTCAGCGAAGAGATTGAGCTGAAAAAGTCCAGTGAGTAATACTGAGTCACACTTCACTGAAGAAAATCTCTAAGATGTACTTTCTTTGTTTAGAACTTTGAACAGTTCAAGTTCTTACGGGAAGTTGTGTTTATGAGGTCAATCCTTTTTAGGAAGTACAGAATATCAATATTATTTTTGTAAATCTAACAAATATGCACAACTTTCGTGTATATGTAAGAGAAACAATCATGGACAATCAATATTTTTATTTCTATAAATTCCATAAATTTTTTTGGAATCTTTTCTTGAGCTCAATTTCTTAAACAATGCAGGTAGTTATTGATTTTCTCACAGGCCACGTTTCATCAAAAACGTAAGATTTTTACATCATCTTTTATGATTCATGTTAACAGTTAAAAGTGGCCCACCGAGTCATCTGAAAGGAGAACTGGTTGACGACAAGTTGTGCTTGGAGTGGGAAGCTCCTCTCCCGTCTCTGTCAAACCACATGGTGTATGAGGCTGATGTTCAGGTCAGAGAAGTTGAAGATTTCAGGGTAAGTTACATCCACCAACAAAAGCAGAGCTGATCAACAACTTAAACAAAATAGTTACTCTTTCAATGAGAATAACAATGGTGGGCAAAATGTTTTCTTCTGATAAGAAGAGTCCCTAAATATTTTTTCTTTCTTCTGGAAAAAAGTTGAGGAGTAAAGGAAACTACAAGGATACAAGAAAAAAAATACCCAGCATTCATTAAAGACAAACCTCTCAAATTTTGGTTGGTTTGCTGAATTCATCATTCTTATGTAAATATGGAAACAAAAACAGAAGTTCAGAGCTCACCATGACTGTTCTTATTTTGTTTCCTGGTGGTTCTACAATCATGTACAGCCTTGTTGTTCTTGATAATCTGAAAAAGGCAAAAAAAAAAAAAATGCATTATGTTTTGACCTATTGTTTAACCCTGTACTCAATGTTAGTGTTAATCCTGTCTTGAAAGTTTCATTATCATACCACAAGATGGCGCCAAAAGAAAGAAATTGTCACCTCAACAAAATTCAAATTAATGTAAAATGAATGTTTCTATAAAGATTTGTATTCATGCAGTACTACAAAACCTTAAACAATGTATAAAAAAAAATTATAAACAAATGAAAATGCATGCATCAAATATGAAGAAAAAATAGTACGGCTAAGTACACTGCTCAAAAAAATAAAGGGAACACTCAAATAACACATCCTAGATCTGAATGAATGAAATATTCTCATTGAATACTTTGTCCTGTACAAAGTTGAATGTGCTGACAACAAAATCATTGTTGATTGTCAATCAGTGTTGCTTCCTAAGAGGACAGTTTGATTTCACAGAAGTTTGATGTACTTGGAGTTATATTGTGTTGTTTGTTGTTCCCTTTATTTTTTTGAGCGGTATATTTATTAGCTTTTTTTATTTCTACCTACAGATAACAAAACAGGTACACACTAGCACGTGTGTACGTCTTTCATCAGGAGGTCAGTTCAGTGTAAGAGTTAGAGCAAGACCTGATGGGTCGATTTATTCAGGACACTGGAGTGACTGGTCAGATGTCCTCTCAGGTACCACCACTGATAATACAGGTAAGTCTGAAATAATAATAAAAATATATATAAATAAAATTTAAAAAAGCTTTTCAATTGGTTTAGTATGAAAATGTTTCAGTACACAATGCAGCTGTATATCATTCATCTATCACAACCTAATAAAATGTGTTTTTATTAGGTTGTAATTTCAATTAATGTTGCTTCATGAATAAAAACACAGTTGTAGAAATGCATAATTCTAACTTTACTTTTACTGTTTCTAGGCATGCAGCTGCTGTGGTGTTTCTCCGTTTCCATCCTGATCATGACTATCAGCTTCATCACAACCGTTTTACTTTATCGCAGGTACATTTATTTTCAACCATTTCACTTTGTTGTAAAAACAATTATAGATTTATTATATGTCCTTTTTTAAACAGATATCACTATTTAGAAATAATGCATTTTCTGAAACTGATCTACTATTTGAAGAAATTGAAAAGTATCAGAAAAAAAAATATCCTTATGAATTAATTTTTGTTTTTGTTGGTTTTTATTTAGGAAGCTCAAGCTGTTTTTTTGGCCACCAGTGCCCAACCTTGAAAAAGTTCTGCAAGGCTTCCTGACAGACATCAACCAGCAGAAATGGGTAAAACATTTAGTGACAGGATTTAAAGTAAATATAAGCAATCATACACAAAACGACAACAACTAGAAACAAAATGGTAGCAAAAGATAATACAGTGTGTACTTTCCCAGAACTTAAAAGTCAATTCCAGGACTTACCAGCCACCTTTGTGAAAATTTCATGAAACAAAGTGGTTACTTTCCTGCAACTTATAAGTTACTTTGTAAGACATTTCAAATATTTTATTAAATAGTCAAAAAAGTAACTCCTAAGGTTACCAGGAAACAAACCAGTAAACCCCCCCAAAAATCTACCAGTAAATTATGTGTCCTATGAAAGAAAAGGCTCCATTAAATAATAAAAAATGTCACTGAGACATTTTTTAAATAAAAATCCACCATTTTGTAAAACTTCTAATTTATTTGACATTGCTCTCATTTTGTTAGAATCATCAAGAAATAAAACCCAAATTATAATCTTGTCCCCCCACATGTGCACCACTACAAAAACTCCTTTTTATACTTCATCATAAAACAAATGTAAATGTAAAATAAATGTCAACAGAATTAATACATTTAAAGATGAATGATTAAATTAATTCAAAACGAGTTGCTGTACTCACCTTACAGGATGCTCCAGTCACATCGAAGCTGTATTTTGAAGACACAACCTCCTCTGTAGTGGAGATCATACCTGCTGAGCTTCCAAAACTCGACAAGCCTACTGAAGAATTTGACTTCCTCTCCTCTGATAGAAGCTTTTTCATTGAGGAACAAGCAGATGGAAGTTCTGGGAGCGAAACCCTCAGAGACTACGTAACTCTGAACAAAGATCTGTCCATTCTCTGCCTTAAGGAAAACTGTTATGTCTATGAGCAGTTTAATGATGGAAAAGATCCTGAGAAAGAAGATAAACTTTTCACTACATGCCGCTGTCTTAAGCCTTGTTCGTGCAACAACTATTTTAACCATTCTTACCTACCTTTATCTCAGTCTACAGAGAGCTTGAGTAAAAATATTAATGTCGGAAAGGATGAAAGGAACCCCTATACTAACCTTTCCCTCGACTAACATACAACACAAGTGTGCTTCCAACTTAAGTGTTCTGTAAAAAAGTGCTCAATTCACATAGAGCATTAACAGATACTGGTTAACTCCAGTTATCAAGTTCTGAACAAATCATCTTGCTGGTTTGTCCGATTATATTTTCAGTAAAATATTAAAAACAAGAAAAGAATTAAAAACAAGAAAAGTGATGGTAAAAATTAAAAGGAAGCTTTATGTTAAAACATTACTACCGATATATAGAAAAAAGTTTGAAATGTTTATTATAACCAGTGTAACAATAAGTGATGTCATAAATGCTCTGTTTTATGCAATTGTTTTTAGAGTATTTTGGATTATGTTGAACATATTATAACAGTTCTTATATTTTTCATGTAAAATTAAGTTCAAATATTAGCATCTAACTTTACATTTTTTGTATGGGACAATAAAAACAAATAGTAATATTTGTTTTTAACTATTTCTAGTTGTTCTGTATAGTAATCCATTACTTTATTGCCTCAGAGCTTGTATGGCTCCAATATAAACATGTAAATGTTTAAGAATAATAAATTTGAAATTTTGTTTTTAAAAAATAAAGGCTGTCAGCGTTCTCCATCCATCCATCCATCTTCTGCCGCTTATCCGGGGTCGGGTCGCGGGGGTTGCAGCTTAAGAAGGGAGGCCCAGACTTCCCTCTCCCCAGCCACTTCCTCCAGCTCCTCCGGGGGAATCCCGAGGCGTTCCCAAGCCAGCTGAGAGATGTAGTCTCTCCAGCGTGTCCTGGGTCTTCCCCGGGGCCTCCTCCCGGTGGGACGTGCCCGAAACACCTCACCAGGGAGGCGTCCAGGAGGCATCCTGACCAGATGCCCGAGCCACCTCAACTGGCTCCTCTCGATGTGGAGGAGCAGCGGCTCTACTCTGAGTCCCTCCCGGATGACCGAGCTTCTCACCCTATCTCTAAGGGAGAGCCCAGCCACCCTACGGAGAAAACCCATTTCGGCCGCTTGTATCCGCGATCTCGTTCTTTCGGTCATTACCCAAAGCTCATGACCATAGATGAGGGTAGGAACGTAGATCGACCGGTAAATCGAGAGCTTCGCTTTTTGACTCAGCTCCCTCTTCACCACGACGGACCGGTACAGCGTCCGCTTCACGGCGGACGCTGCACCAATCCGCCTGTCGATCTCACGCTCCCTTCTTCCCTCATTCGTGAACAAGATCCCGAGATACTTGAACTCCTCCACTTGAGGCAGGACATCTCCCTCGACCCGGAGAAGGCACTCTACCCTTTTCCGACTCAAGACCATGGTCTCAGACTTGGAGGCACTGATCCTCATCCCGGCCGCTTCACACTCGGCTGCGAACCGCTCCAGTGAGAGCTGCAGATCACGTCCCGATGAAGCCAATAGGACCACATCGTCCGCAAAAAGCAGAGATGCAATCCTAAGGCCACCAAAACGGATCCCTTCAACACCCTGGCTGCGCCTAGAAATTCTGTCCATAAAAGTAATGAACAGAATCGGTGACAAAGGGCAGCCCTGGCGGAGTCCAACCCTCACTGGGAACGAGCCCGAATTATTGCCGGCAATGCGGACCAGACTCTGACACCGGTCATACAGGGACTGTATACAGGGACTGTATGACCGGTGTCAGCGTTCTTAGAGAGAAAAATCTTGCAAAATCTTTGAGTGTAGAAAAATAAAACAGAATATAATAATAATAATAATCCAGGTGTTTTTATGTTGTTTTTTTGTTTTTTAATTATATCAGGCAATTTTGGGAAATGCAAAGTTATACTTTGAGCTATAACCTGATACAAAGCATCTTTCCTCTTGTGGTTAATGTGTAATGTTGCTGTTTTCAATAAAGTAAATCTGGAAAAGTATGAAACATACATCATGTGCACTGTGCAGGGACCTTGCACTTTGTTCTGTAGTTCTTGTTCAACACCACGAGGTGCCAGCACACATCAACTTGCCGATATCTGCTGCGACAACGAGGGACTTCGAGGGACCACGGACTGAATCTGAACCAAAATCATAAACTCCCATTTCCTCAGGGTTTGTGATCTTGTGAACTTTTTGCAAACTCATATGAGATATGAGGATTGAGATGCCATTATTTGTTTTTTTCGAAGTTTCTACTCAAAAGGTTAATAAATGACTCACAACACAGATGAAAGCTAATGTCAATTTATTCATAAAAGAAAAGGAAAAGGCTCAAGTATAGAGGAGTTCAACAGTTTGAATTAAAACCAAAACACCTGAGATGGAACAATAACACCTTAACAATTAGGAGTGGATGTAAACCCTACATGTTTGACATTTTAACAGCTTTAAAATATTTTTATCTGAACCCAAATTTAGATAATTTTGCAATTTAGCCATATTAGTTCTGAATTACAGTCTATGTATGCAGCTTAGGCATTAGAAGAAAAGTATCCAGTCCAACTACTGTTTTCTATCACACCAGCAGCAGATCAGCAGCGTCTGCCAGGGCTTATGATGTCACAGTCATAAAGTAGCCCAACGTTGTCCATGAGGCGTTAGGAGAAAGGTGGGAGACAGAATGTGTTCAAAGTGAGACAGGCAACAGAAGAAGAAAATTTAAAAGGGCCAGTGTTTACTCCCCAAGCTGCTTTTCCTCCCGACATGAATTCTTTCCATGTTTCATCACTGCCCACTTGCCCATACACTAATGTCTATGGGGGGAGGTTGAGTCACCTCATGATGTCATTTCCTCAACTTTCACAGACAATCACATCGAGAACCAGAGCTGCCTCAGATGTGATGGACATGCAGGGTTGTGGTTTATGAAAGAACACGTGTGTATTTATCGTGTTGTCATGTTTACAGGCCTCAAACACGAATTCGCCAACAACGGAAATGAAGCTACTTAGGCAGCAACAACATTAGGTAGGCTTCTACTGGAAGCTCATCACATGGCTGTGGTTAACTGGTTCTGAAGACTCTGACTGCAATCACATTTGATCCTGTTGAATTTTGTGCTACAGAGAGTGCTGACAGGACGTCATACATCAGATTCTGAAGGGAAAACTGCCAAACAAGAATAACAAACATCCAGTGTAATCAAAAACACAGGCAGAACTAATGATGTTGGAGAAAGTGCAGCAACCTCAGAGTCGTTCAGCGGGAGAAAAGTCATTGATTTTCCACAAAGGCACTGGCAGAAGTAGGAAGGAGGGTTGTGTTGGTTTCAATAAAAATATACAGTGCCTTAAAAAGTATTTTCTACATTTTGTCATGTTAAAACCACAAATGTTAATGTATTTACCTTGTACTTTTGTGATATTTTACCACAAAGCAACGCATGAGTATCTATCCCAGTTAGCTTATCTTCCAATTTTGCCCTGCATTAAACTATGGTCATATTCCCCTGATAAAAAGCAACACTGAGTATGATGATGCTAACACCTTGTTTCAAAGTGGAAATTGTTTGTTCAACTTCAGAAAAGATAGTTTTCAAAGGTTGGCACAGGGTTGAATAATCTAACCCTCCATTAAACTTCTCAGCATTTTATGGCACAACAAAATAATTGTGTTTTTTGGTTTTCATGATTGTTTGATAAGGGTCTTTAAGAAATAACTGCATTAATATTGAAATTCAATCCCACAAAATTGGTACTATTAATTAATTGGTTGACTTCTAAAGGCAATTGGTTTGCCTTGGTTGCTATTTATTTGCATCAGAGTTAAGAAGGTTCAATACTAATAAATGCAACTCTTCAAAGTTTTACTTTAAAAAATGAAAACCTAATGTCTTTCTTCCACTTCACAAATATGCACTGATTTATGTTGGTCTATCACATGAAAACCCAGTGAAATGCAATATCTGTGGCTGTAACATGACTAAAATGTGAAAAAAGTTGAATTATGTGATTTCTTATGCAAGGCACTACATTCATGATCTTTGCATGGTTGGTACAGTATATTTTAATTAATCTTTTTTTTTTTTTTTTTTCCACAAACATGCTGTATCTGTTGGTGGTTGTGTAGTACTACATAGCAAACTGGATTTTAACAAGCAATTTGTTTAAGCAATAGTTACTAAAAGTAAGAGAGATAATGAATTTTGAGGGACAGAAATTTAAACATCAAAACAAGAATATTTTTAAAAAATAAGATTACAATCATCATACCAGAAGACGTTTCAAGCTTTTTGCTACATTGTAATTTTTAAACATATTAATGTATTTTCAGAATTAGATTCAGCACCAAGTGTATGGAAACAGTCAGAATTTTGCTGTGAATGGGTAATAAAAGTGAAACTATGGTTTAGGTGACAGTTCTAGTTGAACTGGTTTCTTTGATGTTGATCCAGAATACATTTCTCTAAAAATGTAAGTTTACTCACACTATGTAGGCACAAGAGCACACAAAAGGTAAATCACAGTCAAAATGGTGCATGTAAACAATATAAGCTAACTCTATACACATCTCCTTTTAGATCTGCAGAACAATGTTATTAATATTTCATCTTACAATGACAAAATAGGAATCTATTGAATCTGTGTTAATTTCATTGAGGTTCTCTGTAAGGGTCATAAACACTGAATGATATTCACAGATTAGTCAATACATAAGCTATGAATCCTCATAAGGTTCAAGGATGTAAATCAACATGGCACATACATTCCTCTACTGATTTTAAACAATATCTAACATTATAAGTGACAGCTCTTTTGGTCCTGTTGTTCACTTTTTACATATTGAACACTGTCAGTTTTCAATTTTAGGGCAAAATAGCTCGATTATCAATCCTGATTTTTTTAAAAAGACGTTGGTAACCTGATACTTTATGTTATCATCTAAACTACTCTCACATTTTAACTAGTCTTATTGTAATTTCAGTGTACTGGAGAGATGACCTGATGGTTCCCTTTAGATTTTATGTAATAAAAAGCACTGAAAGAGCTCATCTCTTTTCTAACTTGCTTTTTTTCAACATTAAGCTGTATACCAGCTGTAGTGCTTGATTACCATGCACTGAAAGATCACTTTTCAACATGCTCAGATGTTTGGATTCTTGCTGATGAGCACAGAGCAGCATGTGAGAGCTCCATCCACTTTAACTTTCTCCATATTGGACACAGGAATCAGCATGTGGTCTTTCAGCTTTTCAAACACCTGCAAGACACAAAGACAAGAGTATCAGCACAGATATTCAATTTTATTTTTGTGTTTACAAGATATTTAGAAAATTTATGCAACATTCACTCTGGTGCAATTGGAAAATATGTGAATTTGACTCTGTTCATTACTTTTCTGACCCAGTTATTTAAAAGTGGGATTTCAGTCAGTGGCTCAGAGGTGTCTGGATGATCCAAGTTAGGAGAAATAATTAGAAGATCTTGCCAGATAGTCAGGTTGATAGCTTGAACTCAGAGTGAATCAAGCTATAAAGCAGATTTTTATAACCCTCTCCTGAAATCTTGTGCATTTGTCTCATTTCAGAAACGCTAAATGGCTTAATAAATATATAAAATTTGAATACTGCAAAAATTCTAGCCTTAACAAGCTTGCAAGACATGACAGCTATTGCCACAGGCAATCGTGGTGATTCAAGAGTTGCGTTACCAAGGGAAACTTTTACATTACCACATTTCAAGTAGAAACTACACTCAAAGTTCTCTTCAGGTTCTCTGAATTGCTCCCACAGTCCAAAACTTTGCATCCTAGATTTATCTCTTTCTCTAAATTGCCGTGATGGTCTGAAAACGTGTCCACGGTGCACCAATTTTTTTTTTTCACTGATCACTGAACTTAGGCACCCCTTGATCCAGGGTAGGGTTGGGGTTGGGGTTAGCAAGTAAAGCGTCATAGCCAGGAAACAAGGACTGAAAAGCTGCTTTGAACCAGCAATCCACCGATTACAAGACAAATCCCAATCATCTGAGATGCTATTCGAGCTATCTGTAGTTTAGATGAAAACAGGACAGAGAAAAAAAGAAACCAAGAAGTGACTTATTTGTGTTTGCATATTCCTCAAATTAAAAATAATGTACATCATACTGATGTTGTATGAAGTACATATAACTGCCACAGACAAATGTGCAAAATACACTTTTGCCAGTATTAACAAACTAATACTCATTGTAGCTTCAGCTTTTTTTATACAAATAAATTAATTACTGATTCTACCGATCATTTCTAGCATTAACCGGCATGAACTTTGCAAATTAAATAAAATTATTTGTGTTAAATTGCTTTTGGTGGCATAGATCACAGGAGAGAGAGACAAAATATTAAGCAAGAGAACTGCTCTAAACATTTTCTCGTCTCTAAGCAAATTCTCCAAACAAAAAAAAGAAAAGAAAATGGAGTGAGAACTATTACAGCGTTCTCAAAAGACCCTTGTAAAGTAATGTGTCACACTGTGGCCATTTTCCAAAAGAAAACCACTGTTTTCCTACTGCACCTCCAAACCAGGACATTTTTCTCTTTAAACTCTTGCTTCAACCTCGCCGTGATATCAACTGAGGCCTTAAAGTACAACCGGGGGGACCAACTAAACACACTTATAAAGAGTGATGCAATATGGCGAACAAAGCTTCTGTTGATGCAGATGATATCTTTAACGTCACTACAATGACTGCTTAGAATGTTGTGTAATGCAGCAACATAAGCCAGATCTCAGTGCAACTCAAACAATGACACTCCCCTTTCACAGACAGTATTGTAGTGTTCGAAGCTATGATGTTAATGCATGTTCCTACACAGTTTTTACATTATTCCTTTTTCGTTGTCTAAATTACTACACTGTGGAAATCTGTCTGTGCTCATTTGTCCCTGCCGTCTGTTGAAAAGAAATGTCTACATGGCAACAGGAATCTGATGATGAACTTAGCTGAAATGCTTAAAATGTTCAGCAGTATTAGTTGTCCATTGAAATTTGTACTGTACTGTACCTTCTTGACCTTTTTTAATACAGACACCCATAAAAAATATTTGTTGTTTTTCTATCTACCCATCAATATATTGTACTTTGCTTATCCTCTCCTTACTTAAACTATCATCAGCAGCTCATCAGCAGGATCCCAACACCCAAGGTGTTCCAAATCCACAAGGTCTCAGCAAGTCCTGTCCAAGAGTCTGCTCTCACAGGCAGGTGCCCAGGAAATCTTTAATGGGAGGCATCTTGATTGGATGCCCAAACAACCTCAAATGACTCATTACAGAGGACCGGAGGTTCCACTGCAAGCTCCCACTGGATGATTGAGTTCCTCTCCCTCTCATTATGGCCCACCCAACCTATGGAGGAAACACATTTCAGCCACTTTTACCCAAAATCTCATTCTTTGAGTTTTACATTGTTAAACGGTCATAATAAACCACAAGATTTCCCTGTTTGGCTCTGCTCATTCTTTACCTCAACAGACCAAGCCCAAGCCCTCAAGACTGTTAATAAGGCCCATGACAGTCTATTCATCTCCCATTACATTCTTGCTAACAAGATTGCAAAATATCTCAACTCCTCAGCAAAAGAGACTCAGCACCAAGCTGTAGGGCAAAAGAGCTGACTGAGGACAACTATATGGTTGTCATCCTCAAATAGCATAAAAATCAAATCATCGGCAAAAAAAAAAAAAGCCTTAGATTCCAAATAAGACCCCATTCTCCCCATACTTTAAGATTTTAAACATGACCAGGGTAAGCCATGAGGGTGTCCAAACTGCATTGGGAACAGACTTCATTTTTTGTCAAAAACACAGAGGCAGCTCTTAATTTGGCTGTTCAAGGACTGAACAGCTTAAAAGCATCCTTCACACCTAAAGCTCCAACACAGCACTCATTAATTCTCCAACACAACACCCATACAAAATACCCCCAAGTGGCATAATTGCATGCACTCTCCAGAACTTCAGTAGCATTAGACAGCCAAACTGAAAAGTCTACATTTGAAAATATAGACTTTTCATATATATTGCTATTATCTTGCCATTTTGATTTTCTTGTGCACAAAAGTAGGCATTTCAGTGAAAGTTTTTTATTTTCTTACTTCCATTTTCAGTCAATAAAAAAACTTAGAGGATAACTTTATTGCTACCAAAAAGTCTTACCCTTATCTTTTTAAATAAAAGGTTTCTCAGGAAAGGTCAAGACTTTGCATAGCTTTTAGAAACAAATTCACATTAATGTCTTTTCTTATGTTTGTAGAACCTGTTCACCCTCATATTCCCCTCTTTTTTCAATCATATCAAGCCTAAATCTTATTACAGCAGTAATAAGATTTAAGCCTGACCCAAACTTATGTTTTGGGTCAGGCTGACATAGTCCCAAACACTAGGATCATAAATTACTGGGGCTTTTGTATGTTTAATTTATTTAACTCCGGACTTCCAAGACATAGGTAACCCTTTCAGATGCCAGATCTTCAGTCTGTCATATCCCACCAATTTTCTCATGACCCCCTGGTTTTGTTTGTGTGGAACTCTTATGTAACTTCACGAGCATCTAAAAATAGATCGGAGGTCAGGGCAGACAGTGTTTGGAGGCAGATGTCTTGCAGAGTGCCTCGGTCATTATGTAGACAAATCTCAACATCTCACAGGAAGAGCAAGCAAAAATTTCCCCTGGGAAATATGTACCAACTCCAGACCCACTGAGCAAAACATGACAGTCTGCTCTGATTAAGCAGTTCCTGCTGTTTTATTGATATATTTTCCTAAGTTACAAAATCTTATATCTGTGCAAATATGGAACAGAAAATAGACTTTGTGATAGTTTTTGGTATGCTTGAAAAACATAAATGAAACTGTTTCACAAATCTGCAAAAGTGCCTTGTGTGTTAATCCTTATATTTAGATATATTTAGACATTGTAAATGTTTGGGGATTTTTTGCGATAGACTCACTCAACTTGGGATAATGTGAGAAAAACAACAATCATGGTTTTTAGAAATGATGAGAAATAAAAATGCATGGTGTGTCTTTGTGTTCAGTCTCAAATTTGTGCCAAACTCTGTCACCTGAGTTGTGGATCTTTGCAGCTCCTTCAGAGTCTTAATCAGCCTCTTACCTGCTTTTCTGAACAGTACTATCATTGCATTGAACTGAGTGGTGGTGTGTTCAAAGCTTGGGATATTGTTATCTACCATAACCTCCCCTTATGATTCTACATAACTTCACCTCTGACCTTGTATGATTCTTAGTCTTCACCAGGCTTTAGTTCACAGATGTTCCCTTTTCAACCCTCAGTAATGTGCTAATTTGTGTTGGTCTACCAATATAATCACTGTAAAATTTATTGGAGTTTGAGGCTGATGGCAAAAAGGTTCTGGAAGAATACTTTTTCAAGGCACTGTACATTCTTCACAAACCTATCCAAATAGACTGTTCAAAGGTACTCCGAAAGCAAGCAGCATTATATACACAAATAGATTTTATCATGCTCAAGCTAAATTCCATCAGCCATTCTTCCTGGAAAAAAAAACTTCTTTGCGGATTTAGGTCCAAAGACACATCATTTTGTGAATTCCTCCTTCTAAAAATAGCTGGCAAGGATTGGGCCTTAAACCACAGAGTACATTTTGAGGTTTGAACACTGTCTCTGCAGACTGTGAGTTGCCAGGTTTAATCTTGTGAGAACCATTATGACTTGTTGTGATTTGGAGTCACCCCAAAGAATCAAAATAACCCAGCTACTGCTCAGTCTTCCCTGACCCAGCAGACAAATGGAGAAAATAACACATAATTCATGTCAAGCAGCCACATGGAATATACATGTCATGGGTCAGAGACCCAATTTTCCCTAAATCTAAGCTGTTTGAGACTTTAATGCTACTGTACTATATATTTGTGGGAAACATTTAGTCGTGTATGTTTCTAGACTATGCAAGCATATTTTCTTAAGTTTTAAACAAAGGATGATTACAAAAATAAAACAATTTTAAAGATTGTTTTTTTGTTGTTGTTTTTTATGGCATTTTTCTGGTCATTGGAAAGCTCGGTAGAAATGGTGTTTCTTGTGAAGAAGAGGCTCACAAGGACTACCTGGCTGGGTAACAAAATTAATTTGGTTCAAAATCAAAATCAAATATATTTAGACATTGTAAACCGCGAATGTAAATGTTTGGGGATTTTTTGCGATAGACCCACTCAACTTGGGATAATCTGAGAAAAACAACGGTGCATGGTTTTTAGAAATTATTAGAAATAAAAATGCATGGTGTGTTTTTGTCTCAAATTTGTGACAAACTCTGCCACCTGAGTTGTGGATCTTTGCAGCTCCTTCAGAGTCTCTATCAGCCTCTTACCTGCTTTTAAACAATTTTAAAGATTGTTTTTTTGTTGTTGTTGTTGTTTTTTATGGCATTTCTCTGGTCATTGGAAAGCTCGGTAGAAATGGTGTTTCTTGTGAAGAAGAGGCTCACAAATCACAAGGACTACCTGGCTGGGTAACAAAATTAATTTGGTTCAAAATCAAATGAAAGGTGTTTTATGGTTGGTTGGTTGGTTGGTTGGTTGGTTGTAGATGGATGGATGGATGGATGGATGGATGGATGGATGGATGGATGGATGGATGGATGGATGGATGGATGGATGGATGGATGGATGGATTATTCAACAATAAAAGCACTTGAAAATGGTCAGTGTTATTTATACATTTTTATATAGTAGTACTGTGCAGACATTTGAGAATAAAAGGTTTAAATTTGGAATTGTACCATTCAATAAAGTGATTATTGGGGGGAGGGAGGCTGGGGTGCAATCATTTTTGATGTGGCATTTTCTTAAAGTTATCAAGAAAAATATTTTCCTACAGTGTACTCTTTCAACAGTTTATCATCTTTTGGTGGTATCTGTCTGAAACAACAATGGATTATTTTCAGCTTAAAGAAGACAAGGTTTCAATTTAAATATGTAGGATTTCAAACCAGAAATGACACAGCTGAAAGACCTTCAAAGTGGAGTAAAAATAATTTTAAGTAACAGCTTGGCTGCAAACAAGCAATAAAAAACTTGCCCAGGGAGCAAGACTATTGATCCCTGCAGAGCTATCTATGGTACCCTGGGTGAGAGCCATATTTCCAAAACGTGTCACTCCTTGGGGCCCCTGTTGGCTCACATATAATGATGACCATCGCAAAGGGATGTATAAGGATGGATAGGACAGGCATGATAAAAACCTGCATCTCTCAACGAAGATGTAAAGGTTCAGCGTAATCACTATAACTAAACTCTTTTGTGTATAAAATTATGTTTGATTCACTGTCACTGAAAACATCCACTTGGACCCGCCTCAATGAATGAGTCAAGTTTTGATGGAGAAGATAAAACGCTTCGGTGTTCTCTGGTTTTAGAGTTGTCCGAACCTGGTCCACAACAGTCCAATTCATTGAAAATTGCAGCTTCTTTTGTTTAAAAAAGCCCACTGTGGTCAGAGGAAAATAACTATGTAGCTCATGTAGGGGTTCTCTCTCTTGCCAATTGTTTTTTTCAGAGGTCTGGGGACGATGAAGTGTAACACAGACAGCCTCTTCTTAAATCTAAGCCGCCAAACCAATCTGGCTGTCCTGGTGGTGGTCCTTCCTACCGCAGGTGTTACCTTTAGCATCCTTGATGACAGTGTTATTGTGCATTTGAGAAAAAGTAAGTATGGGATTTGAGATGAATATTACCTTCACACTCTCTGGAAACTCCTCCGCTGTGCAGTGAAGAAGCACATGTCCTTTGTTAGGAAGATTCATGTAGACACAGTTGGCAGCAATGTCATCTGGCACCGTCAGCTTGTCATAGCGATGGTCGCTCATTTGCTGCATAATCTGATCAGGAAACATATATTTTGATGTAAATATGAGAGTCCACACAGTGCATGGAAACACAGACACAAAACAGACTTCCACTCAGATTCCTTGACTCAGAATTGAGCCCACAATCCCAAAAGCAGCTCAGCATCCTCTGACTCGCCAAACCGCTGTGGGTGACTGAGGGGGGGCTTAATGGAGAACACAGGAGCAGGCAGACATTCCTTCTCAGCAGATGTCATGTTTTTATGTAATCAGAAGGAGCTTAAGGTGGGATGAGAGGCTAAGAAGTGGGGGCCAGGAAAAGAAGATGGTCATATTGCTAAGTAAAAGTCAGAGTGTTGAGGATGTTATGACAAGAAGTAAAGCAGGTTTATGAGCAGAACACCTGTGGATGAATATCCCTTTTCTTCAAGAGATTTTTTTTGTTTGTTCATCTCTTTGTACCTTGGAAGCACGTGACGCTGCAACAGAAACATTTGGATCTCTACAAACATGTGGGAGCCATACTCGTTACTGATTTGCATTTTGAATAGCAGCACATGACATTTTAGCAGCATCCACTAGCCTACCTTCTCATATTTTGACTGTGATTTTTGAACTCAGCCAAGTGTTTTTGAAAGGAGCAAAAGATTTTTTTCTGATGAAAATTTTCAAGCACAAAGTTTTCATTTGGTCAAGTTTTAATTTAATTTTCTACTGTTCAAGTTTACATAATATTTTAATTTTTATGGGAGAACCTAGACAGCTCACAGGAAGTGGATCAGTAATGAACTGATGATCTTAAAATAATTCCCAAATTGCTAAGTATAGGCAGTGTGTGTGAAAATATCTCGATATGTGCAACCAGACCAGGTAAACACTCAGGTCATGAGTGGGTGTCCTTCGTCTTATAAAGGGGGATTAAAATCACAGCACTAAACCTTGATTCCACCAAACATCACATTATTTTATAAATAGCATATCCTTATTAATCAGAGTTCATTTTACACTCAAATAATTTAGAAGTTGACTGAATTCCAGGCAAAAATTATTAAATGAAACCTTGGGCCTGAAGTTCAATATAGTCAACCAAGCTGCAAATTGAAGTCTAAGTCTCATGCAAATAAACATTGACTCTTGCCTGGACACTGGCTTCGATCCAGTTAATACAGAGAGTGGTTACTGGGGAAGCATAAAGTGCCCATTCAAAGGTGGTAAATCTAAATATTTATAGGAAAGTAATTAAATCCCTTCTGGGCAAAGAACTGGCAAGCAGATAACAAGGAGTCTCACAATTTACTGGATCTGATGCCCTCCACTGTGATAATCAGCATAATCTGCATTTTGAATATTTATAATACTTCCCATGGTGCCTTTAAAAGTTTTACAACTCTCCTTTTCACTAAGCAACAGTAACACATGAAGTAAATTCTGCTAATGGCTCCAACAAAATCCTGAGGAAAAATGCCAGAGTTTTCTTGCTGAAGAACACAGTTAGTTACTGTCCTTCTGGTAAATACTACAGTTATATGGAGCTGTGGTAAAACAATAGTTATATTGCCTAATCTGTGCACACTAAAATACCTACTTTTATAGATTAACATCTTGGCCTTAAAAACATTAAACATAAATATTAAAACTTAAATATATACATATATTGTTTCCAGAAAATACAGAGAGGAACAAAAAACTTTTAGTCATGTTGACCAAATATGGAAAAATTACTAAATTTGACTCAATCTGATCTTTAGTGTGTGGTCATCTCATCATCTATGAAAACTGAAGCATGTTAGCATCCTTGAGGCCGACATCAGATGCTGACCAGTGGGAAGGGATGACCTCATAAATCAAGCAGGGCTATGTGAAGTGGTGACTGATGATGTCAAACCTGCCGGCAGTCTGCTGCAGGGCGTGGTTAGTGTGCATGTGTGATTACAGGGAGTGGGAGCTGAGGCCTGTGACAGGGGCTGTATTTTAGGATGATGACTTTCTGGGTGAAGCTGGGAATTGACTGCCGCAGATGGATGACGAAATCAGTCCAATCAGTGTGTACTCCCATTCCTATGAGAGCAAAACACAGATCCACAAATCTGAGTCCTGTTGCATAGGCAAAAGCAAAGCCATCAGATTATGTAAGCATCTGAAAACAACAGTTTTATGCCCCATGAACTTTATCACATTTTTTTTACATTTCAGGCACAAATTTCAGGGATTTTATACACTAGACCAGGGATCTGCCACCTGTGGCTTAAGAGGCTCTTTGGACATAACTCACTGGTTCTTAATAGTTTTGGGCTAAAAAATTATAGAGGCAACTAATGTTTTTAAAGATAAATATAAAAAATGAAGGCTTTATAGGTTTCCCTTGGTTTTTTATAAAATAAATGCAGGGAATTCCCACAACAGAATGAAACTAAAAGTACAAGCAGTATATTGCTGCCTTTTTTTCTTGTCATGAGACTGAAAACCTTACATAATTTTCCACAAATAAATATCCTAAAAAATAAAATGTTTGTAAATGACATGTAAATGTCCATTTAGGAAAAAAACATGTCAATGTTTTACATGTTTTTTAGTTAAATAAAATGGTGGTTCTTTAAAATTTATTTTTAAAAATCATATAATAGATATTTATCAAAATATATAAGAGGTAAATTTAATTTGCTTAATCTTTTGTGGAAGAAAAGCATAAAACAAGGGGGAAAAAATCTATAAAGTGAACAAACAGCATCGTGCAGACAGAGGAATAAAACACGTGGGAATATTCAGAGCAGGGTTAGACTGTTACACTGCCTATAACACAAAGTGCTGTTCAACCCATCACACAAAAATGAACCGACAAGACATGTAAGCTGTCAGCATTGATGAGAAAAAGATGGGGCCAAATACATTTTAAACACAGCAGGCAGCTGGATAGAGGCTGAAAAAACACAAGACTTCAGTTGAACCACATCTCCTGGCAGGACAACAGGACAGCTCAGTCAAAGTCCAGACCAAAATCTAACGACAAATTTAGAGCAGTGGTTCCCAGAGATTTTCTCGGCCCCCCATGTATTACAATAAAATGCCCCCCAAAAATGAAAAAAAAAACACACAAAAAAACAACATTGTTCAACCAGACATAAACCTATACACATATTTATTTTCAAACTCCACTGAAGATTATTTCACACTTCATGTTGCAACAAGATACACTACAAACTATCTTTACAGTGAAACACGTGAAAAAGATGTTTTTTTTTTTTTTTTTTTCATTCATCCATACCGCTTCCCACCCACACCCACAGGGGGCGCACCCAACAGTTTGGGAACCACTGAATTAGAGCAAGTTTTAAAAAATTGCAATGCAAAATATCGTCCATTAAATCCAAATGATCTTGGAAAGAAGAAACCATTTTAGAAGAAACTCTTCTTACACTTCACATGCAACACTCAGTAGATCTGTGGCATAAAATTCCAGTAAAAATTACCAGTTTGTGTTTAAAAAGGCACAAAATGTGAGAAGGTTTAAGTGGAACTTTCCATAAAATTTCCATTTAACATTTTCTTTCTCTATGGAAAAACTGAATCCATTGAGCTTCAGGTTTGTTTCATAAGTATGCGGAGGAAGACATGTACTGTCATGAGACCAGCATCAATATCCAAAACAAGCAGTCCAAATTCATTAAAGCTCCATTCATAAGAGCGCCCTATCCTCACAGACATAATATCACCTAACTGCAGATACTGGTGTGCTAAAAGTCCTTTAAAACAGAAGCTAATTGTTGCAAGAGAGGGTGACGTAAGCCATAATTACCAAGCGAACTCTCTTTTATTAAGTATCGCTAAAGGCCACTCCTCATTCCAGCAGCTAATTACTGTGGGTGATCAAACAGCCAGGAGTCTTAATGCGTTGGTGCTGGAAAATAAATGTAATTAGCTTATGTACTTATTCACAAATTCCTTTATTCTTGTGTACACTTTGGCAGAGCTACACCAAATGAGTATTTTACGCAATAAAAATGATGTGCTTGACCTGTAGGGGGAGTTCTGACTCTGAAAGCAACAGTGGAGAAGAGCTGTCACACAGGACAGGAGAACGCCAAGACTGTACTGTATGATCTAGTGCGTATGTTTTTGGACTTAAAGAATTAGAGACTCAATGTGTGTGTGTGTGTGTGAGTGTGTGTGTGTGAGCTTCACTTCAGTGTAGCATGAACAAACAACTGACTTGCAGATGGTTGTGAATTTTTGGGATAGTTCTCGAGCCGGGATGTGCTGAGATTTAGTACTCTCTTGGTGTAACCCACCAATCTGTCTCTGTCAGGCTGTAAGCTGTCTCTTGTCTGGACGCCCAACATCCTGTGAATTTCCATTTAGAAGCCTTTCATGCGGTAATGAGCTCAAGCTGTGTAATGGGAGGACAAAACCTTTGTAATTAAAGCTGGAGAGCAAATGCCAGAGGCATTCCCTGCAAATTAGCAGAGAATATGAATTAATGCAGAGGGATTAAAGGGACAATGTGTTTTTATATGGTTGCAGTAAGAGGGTGCCATCAAGGTATAAAGTTATAAAGAGGTTCAATCTTTATAACTTTGTCAAGTGTCAAGACTGGCATTGTAGAATAAGCAGCTGCCTACTTTAAGAGTCTTCTGAGCTGGTTCACTGGAGCCGATGATGATAAGCCCTGGTCCTCCCATGCTGCAGAAGCTCTTCAGGTGCAGCCCCTCCAGCACAGGCACAGTGGAAACAGCATAGTCCTGTGAAACACAATCCAATTACAAGAGCTAAATAAAATAAGTCCCAAGAGCTCACGATGCATACAGGATGGAAATTATTTCAGTAATCTCTGCGGATTTCAGGATCAAACATAGGACCAGTGATGTGAAAATATTTTTCAGAAGTGTGCCTTTCCACCTGCTGACTAACATTTTCACCAAAAATGTAATCCTGGTAAAATGACCTTGGCTGAATGGGTTGAGAACATTCGACAAAGACATTTTACAAAAAAATTATTATTGTAATAGTGTTTAAAAATTCAAGGCTTGAAAGAAATCAAGGTGAAGACAACTGATTCCTCTATAATAATAAAAATAATGACAGTGTTTAAGGCTCTCGAGAGGGCACATTTAAAATAAAGTAACACCATTTAGGGGTGGAAACAGCAGAAGTGTCTGAGAGGTGATGTCACTGAGCCTTTTGCTCTCGGGAAGATTACACAGGACTTGTAAGCACTTGATTCAAGCCACTTTCTCTGGCTGCAGGAAGTCGGCTTTCCAAATGCTGTTATTACTATTGTTACAAAAACAAAAGTTACATATAACTGTATTTTCACAGCAGAAACCGACAGCAGTTTATTTCCATCTGTGTAGCGTGTTTGAAGGTAAAAACTATTCAAGTCTGTAAGTAAAGAATGAAGGCGGTAAACAGTCTTTTTGAGAAAGAAAACATCAAAACAGGTATGAATGGAACACATTAATTACCGTGAATAGTACTGTTTACATTTGTTTTATAATTATAAAGGGTGCCAGCAGTGGAATCCGTGATTATAGTATAAACAACTATTTCTTAAGATTCCACATTGAGCACGTGTACTTAAATTTGGATTTAGATAATTTATTTTCTGTCTAAAATTATGCCACTGTGGTTCTCTTTTGTTGTTGTTTTTTTTTTTTTTTTTTTTCATATCTTTAATCAGTGGATACAAAACTGGCAGAAGAATATGTTTAACCAAACAGCAGTAACACAAATAGTTCCCTCAGTTAGACTTGTGGATGAACAGAATGCTGAATTCGCTCTCGTGAAAAGAGAAGAAATGCTAAATCTGAATAGAAACCTGAATCAGCACATTACTGCACAACACTACTAATAAGTTTTAACAAGATGATGTTGAATGTAAACTTTTTTGGAATTAAAATCTCTCAAAATCTTTCACAAATCAACTACTTTGAATACATCCCTTATGTAACAAAATGATTTCAGAGGTGTGATTGTGGGACCTCCAGATTCATGTTTATCTTAAGCCTTTGGCCGTTGATCTTGGACGGATTGCCTCAAACACCAGATATAAAGTGACTTGCGCTTATAAAATTTACTGCATAACCTGTGAAAACATTATATTTCCAACATCAACTTTATTTTAGAAGCCACATCCTGACAAATCATGATGGAAATTTCTTTTTGAATGTTGAAAGTACACTTCTGGAATATTTTAAATCTTTGCTGGACACATTTTTTTTTTAATATCTGAAGTCATAGCTATAATATTTTTGTTCTTTGAATTAGTAGATTTTACAACTTATAAACATTATGTTTTCCTGTGAAACTCCATTGTGAAATTTTTCTGTGGCATCTTGTAAATTCCTGTGTAACCACATTGTAAGTTCAAATAAGCACAATGCTTTTATTTGTCGCTAAAAACAAACTGTAGTATGGCACTTTGTTCTCCGTCATGCCAAAAAAGCCATGTATGCCTATTTTGTTTGAGTGTGCTGATAGGTTCAACTGGGAACCAATGGAAATTACAGGATGTTCTTTCTCCATTCCTCATCCACAAACAGGAAGTGTCTGTGTGAAATTAGAAATGGAAGCCATTCTTCTTCTCTTATCAAGATAAATGTGATAAAGAAGCAGAACCAGTTCCTTTTCATCTGGCGTGAGATACTTTCATACTTTGAACTAAAAGACTCTATTTACTACTTAGAAAAAAGTCAGATGGTTCCTTGCTAGATATCCCAAATAAGAAATCAACACTTTTACAACATGGAAATAGAAGAAAATATAATTCAACCTCAGCACTACTTCCCAAACAAATTGACTCCATCAGCAACACCATTATCCCAACATCTGTAAGAACCTTAAAGCAAAGAGCCCTCACATCTGCATGCAGTTGTGTAGCACTAAACAAACCTGGAAACAGAATGATCCTTCATTTGATAATTAAAGGAAAAACCAACATTGATTGGATGGAGCAATCAGATAAAAAGTGGAAAAAACAATAATTGATGGCTAAGTAATTTTTCCTTTTGTTATTTGCCAGGAACGCATCATTTAGTCCCATCTTATCAAAGATAACAGAAAACACAGACGAATCCGTAATGAGGTCCTCAAATCAAATACACATGGGACAAGAAGAGAATAAGGCAGTTCAAGTTACCGTAAAGTGCTGAACTCTTGACATTATGACCCAGTGCTGAATCTGCCTGTCAGCGTGCTTCTCGGCTTTGCTACACCTTCTCGGAGAGAGGCCAAATGCGATGAACAAAAGATTGCAGCGGAAAGTGTCTCTAATTTATACCGGCAGCAAAGGAGATGGATTAGATCAGTCAGGCGGCATGCCTTTAATCCTGTTTGAAATAAATCTTGCTGTTGCAGAAATACTTGTCATATTTTCAGAGCTGCTAGATTTAGGTATTGGTGAGCATGGTATAATTATCAAGCCAAACAAAAAGAAACTGAAATTATTGTGTGCAAGCACTCACTGAAAAGACTGAGACCATAGGAAATAGGAAAAATCATCCCAATAGGTGTTACTTCTTTACTTACCACAAACTGATGTTTGAGCCATCAAATCAGACTCCACAACTCAGTGAATGGCCCCACTTTCTGTGCAATAACATGTTTTAGATATCTTGAAGTTACTAAGATGCTCAAATATGCCATGCATTGAAAAAGAGAATAAAAGTGGTATTTGTTTTATATGTTGATCCACTCTGTCATTAAGTTGTGTAGATAACTCCAAGAGGTTAGATAATTATTACCTTAAATACTTAGAAACATGGGCTGTTTATATAGGGCTTCACAGTGATGCAACTGTTAGCAATGTTGCCTTGAAGCTACAAGTTCAAATTCCAGCCTGGGGTCTTTCTGTATGGAGTTTGGATGTTCTTCTTGTGCCTGCATGGTTTCTCTCAGGCTACTCTGGCTTCCCACAGCAGTTAGTCAAATTTACTGACTGTCTGCTGGTGGGTAAATTTGTCCAGAGTGAATCTTACCTCTCACCCAATGACTATCTGAGATTCATACCAGCCCATCCCTGCCTACATATGCAATCGTGCCAGCATAAGTTAGATTGCATGTGTTGTGCAATATTGTGCAATCGTGATATTGCATGTGATATCGCAATATCACATAAAGAGCCGTGATAATCAAAAGCATAATTTTGACACAGGTTGCACTTGCTTATGAAGGGATTATTTGAACCCAAATTATAGCTTCAAATTACAAATATGAGTCATCAGCGCCTAGGGAGAAACATCTGCTTTAGTGGCAGATCTAAACAGTTTAGCAACACATCAGCCAAGAGTAAACAAGATGATTTATAATAATGACATAAGAGGAAATTGTTCATAAGGTAATTAATGCAAGGTTTGCTCCTTCACATCAGCTTTTTAAATCTTTTTTATTGTCTGCTATATTAATCACTGTGGACACAACTGGCAAAACTTTGCATCAAATGTTGATTAAAAATGCTTTGAAGCCTGCTAAGGCTTCATCCAAAGCATTAAAAGATAATTACCAAAGAGACTCTTTGCAGATGTGTCAAACAGTAACATCAGCTTCAATGATGCTAAGCAGCAACAACAGAAAAAAAAAAACTATGTTCGACTTTGCACAATGCTACCTGACTGAAAACAGACTTTTTTAGATTCACCAACCAATCAAGTCAAAGGTTTCAGACTTCACTTTTCCCTTCAGGCCTTTAAAACATCAATTTACAAGCGAGCCAGGGATGTAATGGAGCTCCTCACTTACATTACTTAGTTTATTCAAATGCATCTGGCTCCTAAGGGGCCAACAATGAAGTTGGTTCAGACACATGTATGTTTTCTCCTGGTGCTTCAGTTTACTCCCACAATGTAAAGCACATGCACTTAAGGGTAAATGATGACTTTAGGTTGCCCCAAGATGTGTGTGTGTACATGGTTGTGTCTCAACTCATGTTGGCTTTGTGCCCCATTAATGAATAAGAAGGTATGCTAATTGTTTTAATGGATATATAACATAAACTCACCTTAAATGCATCAGCTAGGATCTCTGCTCCTCTCTGATTTGTCCGTTTAGAAAGACCAACAAAGAATTCTCGACCTGGATAAAAAAAAACATCTCAAAATTAAAATTTTGCAAAGTCAGTAGAAACAGTCAACAAATCAGGCAGTTTTACCACTTTAATTTTCACTACATTCAGTAGTGGGAAATATATATTTATATATATATATATATATATATATTATATATTTATATATATATATTTAAAAAATCCTTGAATCTCTCGGCAAGAATGCAGCCGCACACTGAGCTCAGGGACGGGTTCCTTATGTTGCTGCTGAGCCTTTACAATATGAGCCATTAGTCTGGGCCCTGCCAGCAGGAAATGTTTCTTACCCTACCATGTGAAACCGATTTCAGCTGAAAAGAAAGACACCACAGAGCCAATGTCTAGAAACTCAATTAAGTGTACTGTACTTTTTCCATCTGGCTCATGCAGTGAAGACGCCACTGACCCACATTTTACATTGCCATGGAGTGTAACACAATGTTCTGAGTGTAATGTAGACCACCATGTTTCTGATTTGAGCGTGTTCATCGGTTTTGTTGGCTGCTGCCTAACACATTTAACAGCTGTGGTGAGTTGTGGTGATAAGCAGGATGGTACACAACAGTTTTACTACAGATGAAACTCCGGTGTGTACAGGGGCATGAGGTCATGGAGGTCACACATAGGAATGTTTTGCTGGAGAATCCAAAAACACAGAGACATGCTCAAAGGCACTGACTCGTCTGCTCGCATATGGAATACAGGAGCTCTTATATTTCATCCATCTCTGCAATTTCCTGTTTACTTGCCACTTATACTTTTACTTTCTTACCTTGAGGTCAAAGTGATGTATATTTTCTCTGCAGGTGTCTTGCAAAAAAATTTAACTAAAGGCATGCATTTTAAATAAAGTGAAATATATTTGCTTACAACATGAAAAGCAATGGTCATCTGAGCTATTGTGTACTAAATCCAAATGCCTTCTTCTTAATTGAATGCATCTTACTCTAAAAATAATGAAGCACCAGAATGTTAACTAACAGTAAGGTGCACTATACGTGAAAGTCAAACGTGTATCCTACAGGAAAGTATGTGTTCTTCATACTGTCCTAAAATATTTCAAGTAATAGCAGCTGAGCAAGTCACTTTTAAAACACTTTCTCATAAACTTTTTTTCACCATAATCTTCCCTAAATCAAAGGGATAGGACATGGTTTCATTGGATCAAGTTTATATTTACAGTAATTAGATTACAACATACCTTAATCACTTATGAGTCAACCATAATTAGACAAAGTTAAGCACAGAAGAAAAGCCTTAGATGAAAATCCATGAGTAGTCAGATTGCAAATAAAACCCACCTGTAAACAGAACGTCTCCTCCATCCAGGGTTGCATCCTCATCCATCATTTCCACTATGTTCAAATTTAGATCCTTTAGAGCCTTTGCCATCACATCAGTCTGAAACAAAACAAATATTTAAAGAAAATTATACATTGTTAATAAAACTGAACTGAGCTCTTCCGGGTAGAACCACTTTGGTCTACACCCAAGTATCTTATAATCAAGCCACTTTCAAAAGATTAGCATGGAAATTATTTATTTTATGATAGCCACACACCCAGTGAGCCTTCTGTTGCCAGTTATTAAATATGTATTTTTGTTAGCTTGCACACTTAGCATTTGTGCATATGGCAACTGTGCTAGAGATCTTAGATTTTTTAAAACATTTTTTTAACATATCCTAAGCCAAAGCTTACATTTTGTTCACCAATTACAATGATGTCCCCAGCGAAGGACAGACTGATTTGGATAGTTGGACTTACTGTGTTGTCAGAACATTGTAGCTGAACTAACAGGATTGGAGCACTATATAAATGCTGCCCTGCTTTAACACATCACTGGTGAGTCAGGTAAGTGGGACCCAGTCCCACAACTAATGTAGATCACTTTTCACTCATGTCATGTTTTATCTTTTTTCACTGCCCTTTAAAGTTGCTGAATTTCTGACTTTACAAATCAAGACAAACTTCAATGAAATCTTATCCTGATGACTCAGACTGAGACCGAGGATAATATTTCCAAATAGGGAAATCACAACCTAAAGCCATTTTTTTATACAGAGCAATGCGACTCAGTTTTTAAAAGACACATTTTTCACATGATTAAAAACTTGTACGGGTTCAACTGTTCCAACATATTTAAGAAAGGATAGTTGCTGAGATTGGTAACTAAACACTTTCTATCCTGCAGGTCGCCATTACATCATTTAAATGAGCCGGATCATGATGTCATTTAGTAGGAAGCACGTTAAAAGTTTTACAAGGCAGTGACCAGGGAAAATAGGTATGCTAAAAGATCATTGCAAACTCAAGAAATGCCTTTTCCTCTCCTCCTGTTTCAGAACCACCTGCATTTCATAAATTCACCAGGAGAAAGTTCAGGCATACCACCGGCTTAATAATAAGATATATTTTGTTGTGAATCACCTGAAGTAAGATTAGAGGAAATCCCCATTCTGTCTCCATATCATCTCTACTAAACACAAAAAGCTGCCAATAAGTCTGCTCTCCTGTCGGACCGCCATGAGAGATTTTACTGTCCTGCTTTTTGGGGTTCCTCTGGGAGTACTTTCCATGTTACCGTGAGCATCAGTGTTTCCACAAGCCCTATCTCACTATGACCTCAGCCCATTGCTCAGAGTGATTTTGGGTAACATTGCTTCTGCTTCTCCTCAGCCACGAAACACCGAAGCATGAGGTCATACAGGTACACTGCTTGCGCTCCCAGATAATGCAGAGGGGGTCAGACATCATTCTCTCCCCTTTGAATCCATAGATTCAATTTCCTATGCACAGCACAGGCAGAGTTTTGTGCAAAAAACACCAGCATCAGAATCAGAATGAGCTTTTTTGGCCTAGAAACAAGAAATTTGGCTTTTGTTTACTTTGCTCTCAGTGTACATGTTGTTTTCAAACAAGTATATCAATTTGGTGGGTGATAAAAATAAAAATTAAAACAATGTATGTTGCGGACTCCCAACAGAATAGGTGGGAACTCCAGTTAGTTTTCATCAGAGACAAAAGAATCTTTCTGGAGCAGTTTGCTTTTACAAATAATCCCGACCGGAAGGTAAAAGTCTAAACAGTTTGTGTCCAGGATGTGTGGGGTCTGTAGAGATATTAGCTGCCTTTGTCTTGACCCTAAACTTGCAACCTGAAGGTCATTCCTAAGGACTGAATAGTAGCAGCGTAGAAGATGTTCCATGCACTAGCTGTACTTCTTTCATTTGTCAAAGGAGGCACAGTCTTCCAAGCTGTGACTAAGCATGAGGACCATCTCAGATGAAGAAAAAGTATAGTTTGTAGGGACCACAAGTGATTAACAGAGCTGCTGAGATGTAACTAACATATATCATTCATCATTGCTCCACTTACTCATAAAGAGCACAACATGCTTCTATGCTTTGAAGTGTGCTCACAAATCCTTTAATGGTTTCTTAAATGTTCTAATTATGCATACAGTTATTATGCATGCAGCATAATAACAAAACCAGCTGTTTGTCATTTTTATTTCTGAACTGCCAAACATGTTGGGTTTTATTTCGTAGGAATCAAGCAATTGTTTTCTGCAAAATGAAAACCACATAGTTGAGTCAGATAATAAAGAAGAAGCCAGGTGAGTAAGACGCTAGTTTTTCATTCAACAAGGACATTTTTGTCTTTGTGTGTCATTTCAGTGGAATAATCAATGGCTGTTGCACATTTTTCCTGTGCAATCAGTGATTCATTGAACATTTTCGACTTCATCCAAATGAGTCCAACAAAACAGTTCTTTTGAAAAATGTTTGAGCCTCCACCGAGGTCACATATGCAGTAAAAAAAACCTGAGTCTATTTCAGTGGGATGGATATTTTTTGAATACTTTTTTCTTATCTCATATGTCTTGTTGAAGAATTTTTCTTCTTTGGAATTTTGTAAAATAAATGAGACTCCCTTCTTCAACACTCAAGTATTCCCTGTGTCATCACTGGAAATAATAGGACCCAAAGTATGTTTACGCTGCCTCACCACTCAATTGTATGCTATCTCCTAGATCTGCTGGCACATTTGCAAATAAACATCATGTTCAAATTTAATGGAAAAGTAAGAATGAAACAGATAAAAGGTTTCATCCACTTCTAGCTGTAATTAAATACAGACTTATTTGAAAGGGGACAAAAACCAAGTTACGTGCAAAAGTCCTTAAGATGGCATGTAAAATATAAACTGTCCATCCATATTCCTACAATACTCGGCTCATTTTGGAGGCTCCTAAGAAAACAGCAACAACATGTAAATAGAAATTTGTTATTAATCCTGCCACATTTTTACCTATTTGACGAATAGTGATATAATGACTCCTATACATTGTATGTCCCAAATTAGAACAGGTTGTCTCCTAAAAACTAATGTGTAACTACTTCAAATTAGATACTTTTTTATTTCCAGAGTAGAATTTATAGCATTTTGTTAGTTCTCAGATTAAGAATGTAAGCTTTACTTTTATTAGACTATAAGATTTTACACATCCAAATATTTCTAACATTGCTGAAATGTCCCAGATGCAACACTCACCTTGGTTTAATCTAGATAAGTGCAGTGGCAGTTAAAATCATAAGAAACCTTGAGGGAGAAAAGGATTAAATCATGTCTGATATATTCATTGGAAAAAAGGGACGTAAGAAGCATCTAAAATGGATTCACCTGTTCAGACATAAGGCAGTACAGGTTGGTGCCAATATGACTCACACAAGAATACAACACATCCCTTATGTTGTTTATGGTGTTTTGGGGCTGCAGTCAACACATATTTATAATACTCACAACTGAATAACTGAGGTAAGACTGAGACATGAGATGCAGAGAAGACTAAAATAAAATCATTTCAGACTTTCACACCTGTAAAATCTAGGACCAATTATGTTTCGTATTGACATAGTTGAACATAATTATTTTCATGATGTTACCATAAAACACACAAAAAACAATATTTTATGTGCAAATTTAACCGCTTATAGAACATTGCTGACGTCATTTAAAATATGTATATCCCATGAAATTAATATGCTTAAAATGAGATCATATCTATATAAATATAAATATATTATGCACTATTATACTATTACAGCATGTACAAGTATAACCTAAGCTCACATCTCTGCCATACATATGGTGTTAAAAGTCAAAGCCAAGCTCCTGTCAGAAGACACCAGCAGGTGTGCTCATGCTGAAAGCAAATTCTTTTTTTCAAATGTAACTCTATTCTCATTTTGGTTTAAAGAAAAAAGATTGATGGGTTTTGTCAAAGGTCTCTAAAAGAATGGTTTAAAACATTCCCCACAGACACACTGCCAATTAAAGGACATTAGGTTTAAAATTTATGCATTTCTCCACTGACTTCTGAGCCCCACATGCTTGGCAAAAATTCACAAGTGCAAAAATATAGAGGATCTACAGTGTTGTGCAAAAGAATTTTTCCCTTCAGTCATTTCTTTGGCATGTCTCTTTTCATCATGTCTTAATTGCTAAAAATCAGCACATGTGCTTTTCTTATCTTGTTTCAACCAATAACACTTAAATCACAGAGAATCCTAAAAAGATTAAAAGTACATCTGTCCATGTTTTGAAGTATTTATTGGAAAAAAATGATGTAAAGGTCATCCAATATGGAATTTCTCAATATTATTTACATCTAAACTTTGTTTAACTTCTTGCGTTCTTAACACAATGCTCAGGAGGAGTGCGGCAGATGTCACAGTAGTACCACAGGGAAGCAGGGTTGTCCCATCAGACCGTCAGTTCCCGAAACTACAAAAAAAAAAAAACAACTCAAAAGAGTTACCCATGGGTAAAAATATATCATGTTTTTTTTGGGGGGGAGTGTGTGTGTGTGTGTGTGTGTGTGTGTGTGTGTGTGTGTGTGTGTCAGTTTTCCAAATATTTTCCAAAAGTCTGCAGTGACTGCAGAAAGGTTATGTAATTTCTTGAGTTCAGTTAGTGAAATAAAATCCAGCATTCCAATAAATAAATAAAAAATCATTTATAATAGTTAATTTATTATTTAACATTTGAAGATTAACAGTTTCACATATGACCCATAAGGTTACAGTTTTTTTATTCAGAACAAAATAAACACATGTTGACCCAGAAACACCAGATGTCTTTCAGTAGAGAATGTCTAACCTATTTACCCTCATCTCACCTTCTTTGCTTTGTTTCCCACATTTCCTCTATTCTCTCTGGACCCTCGTGGCGAGGTCAAGAATGCTTCCAGAGTCTCTTCTCTGCACAGTGGCCATTATCTCGTACTGTTAGGGACATCCAATACCAAAGTCTGTCTAGGTGCTAACTCACTTTGCCAGTCCTCCCCGTCCCTCCAGCCATCCTTTACTTTTTCTCTTCACTCCCTTTTTCTCCCCTCTGAGTACTTGGCCAGGCGACACGCTGCTAGTCAGCACCCTACTTTGAATGAAAAAGGTCTTTTAAAATTCATTAGGGGTTGAAGGCTCTGAGGGCCAGCCGGTCTGCCTGCCACATTCCTGCCGTTCCAACACAGGACGGCACAGACGGAGCAGAGAGAACAGCCTTTTATATGGGCCTTTTTATGGAGCGATTCTCCCCTCTCTTGCCCCTGGTACCTGTGGATATCGCATTCTGCTAAAGAGGACCATCAGTCTGATAGAGCATGGTTTGCTCGGAAAAGGGAATTGAGAACACAACAATAGCATTCCTGAGGGTCATCCTAGCCTCCCTGGACCAGACAACAGAGTCCCACGCTCCAGTATAATGGGGATGCAGCATTCCTCTCAGACTCAAACACAATGGGATTAACCTACTTGAATGACTGTTAGCCAAATTATTACAATCATTAAAAATCTGCCAGACAGTTCAGTTTTACTGTTTATTGGCATTCATTTACTTTCCTTGAAAAATATCAAGCCAAGAAGAAGCAACATACAAGTGAGTAAACTAGCTATATAAAGCTTTAAGAATAAAAGAAAAAAAAATAACTTGAGGACATCTGAATTTTGTAAAGAGCTGATTAAATTGCACAGTTCGTTTATCAAAGTACTCACTGACATTAGAACATCAACGGACATGATAAAACACATGAAGGAGAGGCCAAGTGATTTTACTCAAATAAGACAGACATATGCTTGATCCATTCACTTTGTGCGTCATAACTGGCACTTTGGCTGGAGATTTTAGACACCAATGATGAGACTAACTGCTATCAGAGGCTTCATGCAAAGTTCAAAGAGCAATGGAGAACAAAATTGGAATAATGGTTCCAGTTCGGGGCAATCAAGCAAGAGGAATTCAAAATGAACACATAAATGTTTTAAACTATGCAACAGCTAAACGGATAAGAAGATTTGAACCTTTGAGGCACAGCAAAGCGGACGTCAGAGAGATGGTTCCATTTGTTTGCTGAGAGGCCGAGGTGTACTTTAATGGTTCCTGAATAGATATGGCCACGCTTTATCACACACAGCAGTTTCAATGGAAAAGGAAGTAGCAAAGTAATGTTTAGATGAGAAGCCTTAACTGTCTGTGTTATATACGCAGTCACCTCTTACAATTTATAGATTTTATTTGCAAGATGGAAGCCTAAAAATAAAGTTTCCAACTTTTATTTGTAAGAAATGAAGCTTTTTTTCATGATAAGATGGGGGGCAAAATTGTCTATAAAAATGTTTTTTTTTATTTTATATCTATCAACATTTTCTTTTCATGATTTAATTAATGATGAACCACTGTATTCTTCAATGAACATTTTGTACAGCGACATCTTGCTGTTCACAGCGTAGCCCACGTAGACACCGAAGCGCGGTCAAACACTTGAAAAATAAATAGAAATATGAGTATGTTTGACAAGTCTAGTGTGTGTCCCAGAGCAAATAAAGGACTTGCTCCGATCAGCGGGGCTGCAGAGATATGCTTCTGCGTAACCCACAATGTCATGGCTCCACAAACACAGCAGAGCTGCAGGCTAGGAACGGCTGGACAGTCGAGTTATAGAGAAAGCAGCTTATGAATGGACCTGAGCCTCTGCTGCGGAGAAAAACATTGGGGGGGCTTTAGCAAACACATCTCTGCTTGGCAGAGACTCCTCCATGTTTATTGGATCTGTCCCCTGCAGACTGAACCTCTGTACCCAAACAAGTGGGAAAAACCAATAAACTACTATATCTCACGGAGAAATTCATTTCATTACTGGTTGGCAAAACAGGTTATATAAAACAATAGCTCTTTAAAAGTATTGCTACCGCAAGAGGGAAGATTTATTACACGCCAACTACTTGGCCAAATATTCATGCTGAACTGATGTTTGTGTGGGGGGAAAAGGCCAAGATTTGCAGCAATGCAGGTTAATAGAACATCAGCAGTGGCTGTTATTTCTTAAAGGAAAAGAATGTAAAAGAATGTCACTAAAAGCTTAACACTTCATTCTTTTTCAAAATTTTTTCATTAGTTTAAATGTCACTACAAAGTTAAGGTAGTACCGAAGTACTCAAAGTATTTTACACAAAAAGCAAGTTCTAAAAGATAACAAATGTATGAAATAACAAAATCAGTAAACAAATTTACACACTCTGTCTTGCGTCATTTCCAAGAGTCTGAAAAAAACATGCGACTACGGTGTTCTGCATAAAGCAGTTTCATTTCATAGTGCTAAAGCTCTGCTTTTATATATTAGAAATGGTTTTATAAAGCAAAATTTGTCCCATAAAATCTGGAAAGTGTATAAAATCTCCAAAACTTAAATTTGATGGCTCAAAATCTAAAATACTGAGCTGATGCATGACAGTAAAACAATTCAACCCTCAGGAGATGTGCAAAAAAAAAAAAAGGTTTTGGAAGATGTTGGACAATTCACAACTAAATGAAAATTGGAATTCCTGACAACTCTCACAAGAAATATTTTCCCAAAGTCTGTGAAGCTTTCCCAGACCTCTGGCCAACAAACTCTTATTAGCCTGACAGAAGCAAAGCTTGACAAGTGCCTCACGTGTAGAAAAAATGATTAAATTGAGACGGTTGGAGTAGGGATCCCCATTGTGTTTGTTTTAGTTCCATTTTCTGGAGGCCCCTGGAAAGCTAAAGTAAAAAATACTGAGAGCTTTGACACAGTTCAGCTTTCTCAACACTTATGAGGCCAAAGATGGGGCAAAGAACAGAATGTCCAACCACACAGAGTCTGTAAGGTTTCTCCAGATTTATGTGGCCCAGAGTCTGACTTATCACGGCCTTTCAAGGCGAGGAGAAATATGCCTGGTGTTTGGGGAGTAGAGAGAGGGTCAAAGGAAGAGGCGGAGAGTTTGTGTGAGTCATATAAAGTTAAAGTTTTCCTTGCAGGATTTCCCTCTCTTGCTCTTAACTCCCATGAAGGGAGTCCTCTTTATGTATGGCGCTGGCTTTATGTGAAATAGAGGAATCCCAGGCTCAAAGGTCAGGAAAGCCATAGGGAGGATTCACAGAGGCAGATGGGAGAATCTGAACCTCAGTATAAATAAGGACTGCGTGAGAAAGTAACAATTCCAATGTTTATTTTTCTTTACTTCACTTATACTTACTGGCCACTTTATTAGGTGTACAAGGCAAGAAGTAAAAGTAATCTTAGATATGTTAGACTCTGCCTGGAATTCAAAACTAACTCAATACTTTGTGGCAAAAATCCAACAGGGTGTCCTCTAAGATTTTGGTTCATATTGACGCTGTAGCATCATGAAGTGGCTGCTGACGTATCAGCTGCAGATTCATGTTGTAAATCTCCAGTTTCAACACATCCCAAAGGTGAACAACAGGACTGAGATCTGGTGACAGTAGAGGATTTCAGTGGACAGTGAACTCATTCTCTTTGTGACACGATGCTTTATGCTGATGGAAGTGACCATCTGAAGATGTGTTCATGAAGGGATGGGCATAGCCAACCACTACACTCAGGAAGGCTCTGTTGGATTAACAATGCTATGTTGGAATCAAGGGGAGGAAATCTGTTGTAGAAAAGTATTCCTCCACACCATTAAGTCACCACCCCAACAGCTGTTAAAAGGCAGGATGGGTCCCTGCTCTCATGCTGTTCATGCCCAATCCTACAGCTGAAACCAGTCAGATCACTCATCATATCACATTGAGATTTTTCTGATCAGTCATTCTCAAATATTTTGGAGCTGGGGGAAACTGAAGTCTCAGATTTCTGTTCTTTGCTTACATCGAGTGGTGGAAATTCTACTGTTGTGGCCCAATATGTGTAAAGATCCAATGTGTTCTGTGTATAGAAATTGGCTTGAAATTCAATTACTCATTTTCACTACCACTATTTTATTACTAGAAGTCCAACTGAACTGAGTTATTGATTTAACAAGCAGCTCAAGCTGAAGGATGTAAAAAACAAGTGCATTTTCTGTGTATTAGCAAAGCCCAGCCCATAATGCGGCTAATATTTCATTAATATTTGTGAACGCAAGTACTTTTTGAAGCTGTGCATACTGCCTAGGTTGAAAGAAAATCTGTTCATGCACTTTCACATCTGCATTCTTCTCATCGTCGAGGTGTTCCACCAGATGTTTGCCTTTGTTCTGTCCAGCGTTCCATAAAAATGGCAAAAATGGAAAAAGTACATTCTGTGAAGAGGAAACACTATCATAACACTACGACTACACCCACATTTTCCAAAGAATGAAATTGGAAATAGTCCCAAAAGAGGAAAATCAGTTTGCCATGCAGAGTATTGACTAACGCCCAGTTAAAAGGGATTTCCCAAAAGAACCTCCACTGTATGGGAAGTTAGACATACTAGACAGCCTTGTATGGGAAATTTTGAAAAACAAGCTTATGTTTATTGCAGAAAGGGAAAAAAGAGATGGACCAAAATGTTTCTCATAAATGTTAATGAAGGGCTTTCCCAGAAGAAAGATTTTTTTCCCCTTCTTACAGACTGAAACAGGAGGTCAAATGCTAATGCTAAACAGCAGGGCTGGATCAAGAAATCTTCTTTTAATGTGCACAAGAGAAAAAGTACACGGAGATAAGTTTACCGCAGAAATACTGCAGAGGTGACTGACAATGCCTGATAGGTCAGAGAAACCCAACATGCCTTAGTCATAAAAGGGCCTAAATCAGACTTGGATGATTCATCTTGTACTATTAAAAATAACTGGCATAAGAGCTGAAAACCTCTGTGTTGTCCTAGAAACGTATTAAAGCAATATATCATTGCACCCGAAAATTCATGTTTAAATCTGTAACTGTATAGCAGCAAACTAAAAACTGGCCAAGCACCCTTTAAGGCAACTTGTTGCTACAAATTCAGTCAATATCTGCTTCATAAGTCACTGAATCACTCATTTAGAAATGGTGCAATCCCAAGTCAGTAAAAGGTGTCATAAAAAAGTGTTTTCTTAAAGTGCCACAGGCTGAATTCTACACCTCACCTGTAATTCAAAGAATCCCCTGAGGAACCTCATCTGCACTCACATGTGTTCTGACATTTTCAAAAAAGGAAAAAAGTTAAGATTTCTCACAATTTCACATGATTTATTAATAATTTCGAAAGACGTGTTTGTAAAGCAAAAATATTAGGTTGTTGTGACTCAGTGGCTAGCATTATTGCAAGACATTCCCAGGTTCAAATCCAATGATGCCATAAATGCAACACCATGCAAGACAGGAATTAAGCTTTTCCTGGATCAGATTACATGGACATGTTTAGGCCATCTGTCACCAGCTCTCTACTGCTCCTGACTGGTCCACATAACTGTAGACCAGGAATGCCCTTTAAAAAAAAAAAGTCCTATCTCATTACTCTATCAATTTGTAGGTAAGATGAGCTATTAAATGTAATTTTTGTTATTGCCTCCTGTTTTTATCTCCAGAAAAGCACTAAAGAAATTCAGGTTTAAAATAAGACCTATGATATTAGTCTTTTGTGGTGAAACAAATGTTTTTAATGAACATCAGCGACAAACATCAAATGGTCTGTTCATCCAGTTGGCATCTGGCAGGAGATTTGTAGCATCCGCTGAAGAACAGCCAGACTCAGAAATAGATGGGATCAACAATCCCATCACTAAGACTGTCTGAGACTGCTTAAATACTATGTTAAATATATTTAGCAAAACATTATTATTTGTTTATGATGTAATTCTAGGCACACTTGTGTTTTTATTTGTGTGCTTCCGTGGAAAAGTAGTGATATTTCATTGTCAATTTCACTTGTTTCTTTGTGCAATTATATTAAAGGACAATCTAAGTGTAAGTCTAAGTCTAAACAGTAACTACATATTGTAGCTCCAAATATGATGATGCACTACGGTATTTCTTCCGATTTGTCAGCAAGTCAGCAATTTGATGGCTTCCCCAATTATTCCATTTCTCAGCAACAGCAGTCATCCAGATAACTAGTTGGAACCCAGTGCCTGGCAGCCTCCCTCTGCTTTTCTGTCAGCGATAACCGACTGCCAGTCGTCAAAGTGACTCGCTAAGTCTTTGAACCTCCACATGTAGCCCATGTGTGTAACCAGAAGGGTCACACTCACTCCTCACACACAAACACTCACAAAAGCTTTGGAGGCTACATAGGTCGCCTTCGAACCTGGGCTCTTCACGCACAAACTTACTACTGCAGTAAAACGAGACAGGCTGTAATGGAAACGGCACGTTTTCCAGACACTTTAGGGGACAACAAGCATCTATGACTGTGCCCCATAAAAAATAAAAATACACAAATCATGGCTCCTACCATGTCTAGACCAAGGGACACTGATGGGAAATATCACAGCAGATTTTTTTTATGACGAAATTACTCAATTGATAATGAGCCATCAAATCTAACATTTCAAAAACAGCAAAAACAACATGATATCAATTCTAAAATAAATAAAATGTAAATAAATGACCACATAGTTTGATTTTGTCAGTTATTTTCTTCCTAATTTGAATTCAGAGCTTCTGCTCAAGAGAGACATGTTTCTGATTCAAATTGGAGCAACTGTGTTGCATGACAATCACATTGCAAATTAATTAATGCAGCCTGCAAGATGGAAGGTGTTTCTAAAAAATGTGCTCCTCTGGGTAAAATGTTTCTTTCTGAAATTTGCAACAGCCACTCCTGTCGAGTGGACGGGCATCCCCCTGAGCGCTCCAGTGATACCTGGTCCCATTGAAGCCTTGACAACTTATCTTTGCCTTGGTAAGGTCTAAATATTTATTAAGCCACTTGTTTTTTCTGTTGTCAATGTTCCTTTAGCTTGGCTTTGCCGTGCCAATCATTATTGCCTGCTTGTCAACTTTGGACACTACTATGAAGTCTGCTTGGCTAGCCGTTACCTGATTGTAAGTGTGGAGCTCCAAGTCCTAAAGGATCTTAGATATCCCATTTTGGCTGAGGAAGTTACATTCCACACTTCGTGCAGAGGTCTGCACATATTTAAGGATAAGGTTTAGTGTAACCTTTACTTGCCAATGTGGACTTTGGCAAGCAAAAACGACTGTCAACAAACCGATATTGATTATCTTTGATAGATTATGAGAGGATTAGTTAATAATTTGCAAACATTCATCTGCTCTGACAAGCTTGTGCACTGAATATATCCACTAAATGAATATTTTCTGAAAAATGTTGCATGAATTTCACACACTAGTTATTCAATTGATATTAATTGCTTCGTTTAACCAGACAGTACATCTCTCTAAGATCAAATATATTTATTTTATGTCCCCCATATTTTAGTTAAGGTTAAAATTTTAGCTTGTCTTACATATTCTACATTTAACAGATATTAGATTCTGCTTCAGATCATACAGATTGTTGTTTCGAATCATGTTTTTTTTTTTAGCACACAATACATAAGCACCAAATAATTTTAAAACTGAGAAAATTAACTGCTGTTGAGGTGAATTCTGGCATCTGCTAAGGGTGAAGAGAAGATTAGAGAAGCAGCTATAACTTGAAGAAGCATTTCAGTCTCTGCCATCTCCTTCATTTTGGTGTAATAGAAGTGGATCACGTTTCATCTCAACCCCTCCTCTCAATAAGCCTCTTCCATCTGATAACATGCAGTGCTCTTCAGAAGCTCTTAAACCTCGCCATTTTTCACATTCTCTGGATACTGGACTGTGTGATCTCATTGGGCAAGCAGAGGTAGTAGGAAAATAGCCCCCGGCTGAGCCTTTGCTTCAACATGGAAACTCAAGTTAACAAAAATGCATGACTTCGTACAAACTTGACTGCTGCTGTGGTCAAGTTTGAGTGAAAACAAAATGTTCCCTTCTGAAACTGTATTCTGCAGACAGTTTGATGATCAGACTGTACGTGCAAACTGTGTGCTTCAAATTTCCTACCCTCGCTGTGAAACGCTTATACGTCTTCCACATGTGTGCAGGATACACTGAGCAGTGAGCACCGACAATGCCACATTCTGTACTTTCCATTTCTGAACACAGCCATTTTGGCTGGATCTACTGTAGCTTTTTGCACGTAGTCCAGAAAATGATAGTTTGTTCTCACCTGACCCCCAAGCCCTCATGGACGTATGGCAAACTGCCAACATGACATCTTACCGCTTTCTTATAACAATGGCTTCTGTTTTTCCTACACTTCAATAAAAAGGCTATTTTTGTGAATGCGTGACTAAGAGTTGCCTCGTCGACAGTTTCTCCCACTTGAGCTGTGGCCCTCTACAGTTACCATGTGTCTCTTGGCTCCTCTGCTTGTCAGGCCTGTATGTTCAGGAAGCCAGCCCTGCTAAGTTTTTCAGTACTCTGTCCATTTGCAAATGACACATTGAAGAGTGATCTATGACATGTTCAAAGCTTGGGAACTTGTTTTCTAGCCTGACCCTGATTTCAATTTCTCCACTCCTTCACCTTTAACTTGTCTGGTGTGTTCAGTAGGCTTCATAATTTTGTTTGTGCACTAAAGTTCCCTGAGATTAAGTATTGTTTTTAAAGTGTCATAGCTGTGACATCCAGGTAGCATGTGTTGATTCTGTTCAAATGGTCCTTTACTGCAGACAACATGACTTGTGAAAACTTTGCTGCTACTAATTAATAATTAGTGACAGGCTGGTTAATATGTTTACGCTACAGTGTTAAATCCAGAGAAAGACTATGTCTGAACTCTATTTTTTATACTGTACTCTATTTTTATACTCTGACTCTACTGGGGCTTAACAAATGAAGTTGACTGGATATGAATAACTACAAATAATTGTGTGTAAGAGGACAGGTATTAACATACACGCAAATACATGCACTTATACACAGATGACAACAGATTGATCTGTTCCCTAAAACGTCAAGGATATTTAATCAGATCTTATCCAAGTTTCCCCTAACACTAAGCTGTTAGATGTACAAAACACAAAGAAGCCAGAGTTTTGAGTTATCAACAAAAAACTTTCTCACATTCTCTCATACAGAGAAATATCCCGGAACTAAAAACATCCATTACGTCAGTCTCTGCTGAATCATTTACCATAAATAAGATGAAAAAAAACTTTAGAAGCATGTAGTCTGGCTTTTACGTAATGCCAGCAACCAGAAATTCAGATACACAGGGTGAATACTGGGAAGCGGCAAAATAAACAAGCAGTCTTTCCTGAGCAGTTGATGCGTTTTACAGCTGCAGATATAAAAGCCAACTTTGAACAAATGCATTTTGAACTACCTGTGATTTTACCTTATAAGGGTCTCTATGATTTATATGAGCAGACATGCTTTTTTGCTTGAAGGTAGGCTATGGGAGCCAGGTTTAGTTTTAGGGAAGAATATTTCCGCCAGCTGGTGAGTCTTTGTTATCATGAAGAAATGATGATTCTGGCGCTGTCAGTAGTGGTTTGGGAAAGCTTGAGGTGGATGACCAAAGAAATTCCACAGTTACTGCTTGATCCAACATTGCTCCGTTTAACCAATCCATGCCATCAACACACACACACACACATACATACACGCACACACGCAGAACCTACTGGTGGTGGTCTGAGGTGGAACACTGTTGAAATCCAAGCAGCCACTGATGCAAAGGTTTTGTGATTCTTGAAGCTTCTGAACCATTTAGGCAAACATATACGGTTGTCTGGAAAATTGTTGAAACCGCATTGTAAGCAGTAAACCTCTGTGGTCTTTTCCATAGTAGGATATGATCCTTCTATGGAAAGGTTATTGGGGTTTATGTCCAAGAACATCCAAGCAATTGCTTCTTGGGATTAGGAATATTGACATCAATATCATAAGAAAATCAGCGAGCTTTGAAGATGCAGAAGAAGAGAAACATTTTCACTGCTATAAATGATTATAATTTTTTTATTTTTTATTGCAGAAAGGATGTTATTATATTTTAGAAAAAACTTTAAGTATATTTATTCAGTAGGGGAGAATCCTGTTATGAAATGATATTAAAAGCACAAGCTCTAGCCTATTTTGCCTATGGGACAGCACTTAGAAAATAAAATAGAGAGCAATCTTTGACTGCTCCTCAGATTATTTGGATACTCTCTTAAGAACTTTTTATTTTAGGATGACAGTTAATTTCATGTTTTATGTTGAGTCTACTAGTGAAGTCCAACAGGTTATTCATTTAAAAGCTTAAATGTCCATAATACCATGCACTCTAAAAAGGTTTCCAACCCCTTTGGAAAACAAACAAACCCATAGTATCACACATCTTCCTCCATAAGGAAGAAGTTAACTGTGGGGAGTGTTTACTTTTCTACATGTGCCTCTTTAATCTCACCTCAAACCCAAATGGAGTGTTTGGATCACTCTTTCTTTTAAAGTCTCAATAGAGTTTAGCAAACTTTTAATTTTCACCTCCAAAATATAATCTTGTCATGCAGATAACATCTAAAGGTTGTTATGGAGACTTAATGACCATGATGCAGCTCATTCCTGCAGTTTTCTGACAGGGAGTTGTGAAGATCTTTGGCTCGCTCAGCATCCCTATGACAGCACCTGGTGGCAACATAAACTTAAACCTTTTGCCCAGTTTAGTAGTAGGTTATATTTTCAGTCCGTTTCCTGACCTAGACAGAATCCACATCTGCCCTTGAATGACATTCTCTCTTTCTGTTTCCATTCTGAAGAGAGGCAAAGAGAAATAAGTGACTGTGGCAAGCATTTCAGGAAAACTGAAGATAGATTGCTAATTAGGTGTTTTCAGAAGCCAATCAATGCATCACTTACCTTTATTCCAAAGGGACTGTGAGCATGAAATAAAGTTGTTGGTGGATTTTCTTTTTTTATTATGAAGTTTATGAAAGTGATAGAGTTTATGTTACTGTAAAAAAATATATTATTTATTTTAACTTTTTCATTCAAGTTACAAATGTAGAAAAAGTAACATCAATAGTAGAAAACTCCCAGCCTACATCTGTTCTGTTGCACAAGGACACAAACTAAGTATGAACCAAAAGAATGTTACAGATATTCATGGCTGTTGAGGCATGAAATGCAATACTTATTGAGTCACTTGGATCTTTGATGTTGCATAGTAACGTCATACACTGTGTGCCCTCGTTATGGCAAACTCGAAGACAAAGTATGTGCAGCCTGCTGCCTTACAGGGACAAGGTCACAGAGTTCAACAGCAAGGACCCCAGCAGCGAATCACAGTGGAAGCACAAACTCACAGAGCCTTGACATAATCAGTTAAGCGTGCATGTGCTGTACAACTGTCCAATCAACAGCTGCTGAGGTACTCATGCATGTGTGCTGATTTAGAGCCAATGATTATACAAATACCTCACTCAGTGAAGCACAGGTCATAGCTATGTAGTACATGAAGACAAATACCTGTGTGGAAGCTAAATTAAACCTGTTTATATAAGGTTTGGGCTGCGTTCTGACACTGACAAGTATACCATGAAACACATGATACTCATTTTGCATCAAACCTTCTCACAAGTGTTGAAACTATTATTTCATGCAATGTTGCATCCAATATGCATAGCCATGAGAGTTTGCTAAATGGCAGATGTGTAAGACTATGGTACTTTTATGTTACATAAGAATATGTCACAAAATGTGAAAAGTTTTCCAATAAATTATGAAAATTATTCATAAACAGCCATTTCAAAAACAAACACACAACAATTTTTCAGAAATTGTTGAGAAGATATCTGAAAGTGTTTTTGTCTTAAGCATTAAAATTTTACTATCATGAAAAGATTCATAGTTTATAGCGTTTTAATCTTTCCACTTCATCATGCAATGATTGTTTACAGCAAAGCAACGAACACACGACATCTGGAGTATAAAAAGTTACATAAGCAAAACAGTAACAGTTATGTGGTTTTGGTCTCAATTATTCTGAGAAATCAGTAGGACAAATCTATTTATCCTGATTTTGCATAGGATAAATAGATTTCCAAAGGATGAGAAAAAACTCTGAAAGCAAACAATTTAATTTACTGGTAGCTATTTAGAAAAGCCACATATCAGAATCTGTTTCTTTTTAAATCCTTTTAGCATTTTAACATTTTGCAAATTGAAAGCTTTCCATTTCCAGATGACCTCATGCATTCAGTATGAGGAGATCACGCAGATGGTAGGAGACATGAACTGAGTGTACGCACAAGGAAAATGTGAACTCCTGCTGACAAACTATGGAAGAATGAGAAGGAATTTGCCTTCACTTTTATTTCTTCCTTCTTAGGGAGAAGGATTTGATGGAAGTAAACAAAAATCTTTGTAAATGCTCACCCTTGAGGTTTTATTTCCAAAACATGGGCAATTTCTGACTTAAAGATGCAAGGAAATAATAAAATCAGCCTTAGACAAAAAAAGGAAGTGAACAAAAAGGGCTGTTAAACAATCAGAGCAAAAGATTTGATTACTTTGGTCATGTTAGTCATTATCCTTGAATAGAAGAAGTGATGTGAAAGAATGCAGCCATCCCCTGATTGTGATAACATTCCATCACATATCACCCTAAGCAGCACATTTTCCAACAACAAAAGTACTTCAGGTCACTAAGTGATTAAAAATGGTTTGTGTGACAAATAAAACCTTCTAGTTTTTAAATTCAGTAGAGTTTATTTTAAGAGCATCTGTCACGAAGCTCTATTTCTAAAAGGTCTGCTTTGGTGCATCTTCACTTGTCCATCAGAGTCCATAAATGCTTTTGTCTTCCTCCAATAAGAGCCTCTTGAGGTCAGGAAGGGGGAACTTCCTGACCTATTTAAAGAAATAGTTTTTCTTTAAATCTTTTAATAAGTTAGGTCAAGCATAAGTGAGCTTGTAACACCTATACTTAATATATATTTACTCTTTTGACACAGAAATAAACCCCCCTACCGCTTGCATTGCTTCTCTGCTTCAGAAGCAATGTCACAATTCCTTGCTGCATCACAAATAGGAGTGGAATTTCTCAAACAAATTCCACATCATTTACAATTAGGATAAACAATATATGAGCAACACTGGGACTGACGGCTACAATATCAAATTCACTCTTTATTTAGACGTCATGGAACTGGGATGCATGTTGCTCCTACAGACCTAGTATATTAGCAAAACGGGTTCATTTTCACATGTTGAACAGTGAATAGGACAGGGAACCAAAATCTACATCTTACTGTGGCTTTCTGACTCATCACTATTTGCTCCACTGTTATGTAAATTTTTTCCCACATGAGTCAGTCACTGTTTCTGTTCAAGTACAAAGACATTTTTGGTAAAACCTTTTCATACTTTTTGGGGGTAGGGAGGACGGGGACAAAACCTTCAATCAACATTTTGAAAAAGTTGGTTCTGAAAGAAAATACACTGGACCTCTGAGCTTTATTGCTTAATTTCACAACTCAGTACTTTCAGAACTGAGTTGTGAAAGTAGGTTTTTTTTTTGTTTTTTTTTTTGGCATGGGTTGCCTGTAATAATCTTTAACCTATTCTCCATAAAATATGCACTCATCCATCCATCTATTGTCTATTACCCCCTCTTATCCCTGCAGGGTTACAGTTTTTCTGGAGCCTATTTGCACCATTCATTAACTGAGAGGTACAAATGCCTCTTATTGGACAATAATGACATATAGAAAAATTCCATTCGTCCATTTTCTAACACCCCTGTCCCTAGTGGAGTCAGCAGGGATCCTGGTGCCTATCTAAAGCGAACGGACCCGATGAGAGGGGGGATCACCTTTGACAGGAAGCCAGTTTGTCACAGGGCAACACAGAGACAGACAGGACACACAACCATGCACACACACACACTCACACCGAGGGAGATTTTAGAGAGACCAGTTAACCTGACTGTCATGTTTTTGGACAGTGGGAGGAAGCCAGAGTACCCGGTGAGAACTCACGCTTGCACAAGGAGAACATGCAAACTCCATGCAGAAAGACTCCAGGCTGGGAATCGAACCCAGGACAACAGTCCTACCAACTGCACCACTGTGCAGCCCTCATTGAAAAATTTACTATATTAAATTAACAAATCAACAAATAATATTAAGCACAAGTAGCCTATTCAGATTGTGTAAACACAAATAATAAGATTAAAACTGACTTTCAGCAATCAATATGACTGCATTATCTTGATAAAGCAGTCCTCTCTGTCCATTCTTTATGAATGACTGCATGATAAGGTCACAGATATGGGACAGAGTCATCCTCCATACTTGGACGTGAGCCTTTCATGGTCACCTTATCTGTTTGTGTGCCCAGCAGTCACTCTGACTAACAGCGAGCAGCTGAAGGCCGAGGGTACTTCACCATTCCAGAAGAAACTTTAATGCCACCAGACCACAGAGAGAACATTCTGTTGAGACATTTTTATCTGTGTGCATCTTTAATGTGCTCAGCACGTTCACAAGCATGATGTCATAACTCTTATTGGACAAAAAAAGGAGCAGTTCAAGAAGTATTACTAAGGGTTTGTGAAAATAATATTCAACATATATAAATTTGATATGTGAAGAGGAACTTGCCTTTTTTATAATTGTTTATCAGTAAGGTTAAGTCAGTGATAATGTGACATCTAAATAACTCGTACATTTTGGCTTTCTTTTGGCCATAAAGAAAGCTTCTGCAGCTAAAGCACACGAGGACAGAACGTTTCACTCTTTTCAAATGATTTAAAAGTGAGTAAAAGTTCTGTTTTCCAAAAAACCGATCAGAGAAACTTGTGGTTACTTGAAAACATAATACAATGTTGACCAGAAACGTTCAACATGTGAGATGAATATATTTCATTCATGTTTTGGAAATAAGAAGTCCCAGCATATCATCAAAATTGTGGTCAATCCTTTGTCTACATAACTGAAAATTAATTCAATTTAAATTAAAAAAAAATATTCAACCCAGAAGGAAAGTAAATGTTGTGTTTTCAGAGTCCTTGTGGATGTTGATGCCATGGCAATCACCAGTACCACTCAACCTTATATCAAATATAAAGAGGCCTCTGACTGAACACTTTCATTTTTATGACATGCTATGTGCTCAATATCTGGGCAACAGAGATTATATTTCACATCAACATGTCCCGGAAGACACCATCAGTTGTGAGCAGTCACTGCTGAAATACTTCTCTTGATTTAGCCACTCTGATGGTAACAGATGGAGAACTGGATATGATCCTCACAAAATAGGAATAGATGGTTTAAACTTTGTCCTTCTCTCTCTCTTTGGTTAAAAGGTAAAGATAATTTTATTTATATAGCACATTTTCAGCAACAAGGTAATACAAAGCGGTTCTGTTCTGCATCCATGAAGACTGCTTTCCAAACTTTCTAGGATGTAGACTTTATATTTCAGGTATAATTTGAGCTTTTGTGATGCTAATCATCTGCTTCCAGTTGGACCCAAGATACAACCTGAACTTGCATCATTAGCAGAGCTAACATATTGAACTGTTATCACTGGAAAGGAACAATGCAGCCAGTAGAATTAACCTTTAACACTGACATTTAATGAAAAACAGAAATTTTCTTTCTGTTGATGAGGTTAATGATTTGTGTCTTGAGTGTAAAGAACTTAATTTGACATGCAAATGTGCTACACTTTAGCTTTGAACTCTAAAGCCAATCTCTGTAAACACATCCATAACTTTTTTTTTTATTTTGTTCACTGAGACACAGTGTTCTTCAACTCTCACTGACTTTATCCATTAAAAGAGTCAAAAGCAATTGAGCTTGAGTATATAATGTGAAATTGTATATTTAATTGCAGTTTCAGATAACTCCCCTTTCTCAAATTGTCCATTTATTTTGGGTCTTGTTTTTATGTGGACCTCATGAAATGCTGGATAATGTCTCAGAAAACTCAAAATTACCTTCCAAAAATATAAAATTAGTCAAACAGAGACTGATTTGTCTGGTTTTCTGTGAAATATAACCAAACCGATATCCATCTGAAAAATTACTGGGTTCCATTTCCAAATGGCAGACAAATCAGAGACAAACTATTATTTCAAAAGCTGAAAGTGTCATTTTTATTTTTTGCAAAGGTTGAATATGATCATTTTTAAGCAGACGTGGTGTCACCAGATTGGAATGTGAAATCGAGCACAGTGGGAATGTCTCATAATTTGTGGTGTGTGTGTGTGCACAAGCGTGCTACGACTGTGTCCCTCCTCAGGTCTGCTGTGAGACAGGTGTGCTTTCTTGGGAAAGAACCATCTCGCTTATTGCCCAGAAAGCCTTTTATTGCCACACAGTTTGCAGCCTATCACATGCAAAACACAGGTGAACAGGTAGAAGAAAACAGCCATCAATCACTTTGTACACTGAGGCCAAACTCCTGCTACTTACAAGCACACATGCGGAACCACAAAAAAGAATAAAAACAACAAAAAAAAGGACGTGCAACACAAAGACCAGAGTGTATTTTTGGTCGTTTTTCCAGGCATGTTTCTATCATTATCATTCCTGAAGTGGCTCATGTTTGAAATCAGCGGGCCGTACAACAGCACATCATGCACTGTGTACTGAGCAGGACGGATACATTGAGACAATGGGTAAAACAGGTGTTATGATTCAAGGAGAAAAAAATGAAGAGAAATGTTGGTAGAGAGAGAAAAATTACAACAATGATCATTTTTTACCCCAATTTTCTCTGACAAGGTCCAACTGTGTCTGATTGTATTTAGCCGCCACTTTCCTCTGCTGTGAGCTCAGTAGATTTGGTCTATCACCAACAAGGAAGATCAGAAAAGTCAAAACATTAAAAAAAAAAAAAAACCTGTTGTAAAATCTCACAGTTCAGGCCAATTTAGAAAAAAAAAACTTAACGTACCCTACCCCTCCTCAACCCTTGCACCTCACATCTCCAAACTCTTGGCAGGCTTATCAGTGAGGAAATAGGACCATATTGAGCATTAGTTTATTCTCTGTGTGAGACAGAATATGCAAAGGGATTAGCTTTGCTCCGGCCAGCACAACTCATAGACGTATAATTATACGTGGGTGCAATGGGAAAAGAAGAGGATGGGGATATTTGGTCTTGTCTGTGTGGAGAGGAAGTGTCTTCTAGCAGATATCAGACTGATGTCATCTTCTTTATAGACAGAAGCCTGGAGAAACAGTCAATATTATGCAAACTCACAGAGCAACATCAAATGACGCAGCACACTGGCTTTTGTGCAGTTTAGAGGGCAGAAATGGCGAATGACCTCAACTTTATCTACACGCCAGCAGAATAGCCTTCAAAGTGGATGACAGCATGCAGAAAGCACGCTGATACTTGTTTGAGTGTGTCATGTCTTTTTAAAAGGGCTGATGTAATACCTATCTTTAGTTCCAAGCTCATAAGTATTTTATGGGTAGCTACTTTTTTTAAACAAAAACATGCAACAAAGAAACCCAACTCACATAATCAAACAATTTAATTCTATACCAGCGTCACATTCAGTTTGATAATTAAACATCAACAGCTGTGGACAAGCTTTAAAATTCATATGAACTATCTGAGATAAAAAGGGACATGGCATCTGGTTCTTTCTCACTACTACACAGCAATCGGTAAAGGTTACCTCAATTAGCTTCTCAGTTAGTAGAACAAATCGATGAACTCAACAAGCTTAATTACATTAAATGTTCTAACATGCAGAGAGCACTGCAGTCTTCTCTTTTATGTTGTGGTAGAGCTACTGATGATAGTGTTTACCTTTCTTCCTACACATAAGTCATATTCTTAGCAATTACTGAATTCAAGGGTAATGTGCTTTAGAAGTGGAAGCAAAGAACTCAGCTAGTGACCAGAATGGACTAATTTTCACCTTTTACCAGTGACTAGGTGGCTGGAAACTCAGAAATCCAATCAAGAATTACAAGGATAGGGGCGTGCTGTGGTGGCGCAGGGGGTTAGCACGCCCCACGTTTGGAGGCCTCAGTCCTCAACGCAGACGTCGCGGGTTCGACTCCCAGTCCCGGCGACCTTTGCCGCATGTCTTCTCCCTCTCCTCGCCCTCTTTCCTGTCTGCCTACTGTAAAAAAATATGAGCCACTAGCGCCGCAAAAACTCTTCGGAGGAAAAAATAGGGGAAAAAAAAGAATTACAAGGATAGATGAAACAGAACCCTTTTCAGTGTAGAAGTTGGTACTGCACAAAGAGCCCTGGTTTGCCATTTCCAGTATCTGTGAAGTATTTCAAATGAACTTAGGGAATTCATAGAAATGTATGAAGATATTTAAAAGAAAACTTTATTTTTTTTGTCCAGATATGTTTGAAGTTTATTCATTCTGCATGGCAGCAACAGAGAACAAGACTAGACTATAGAAAGCAATAAATATTTTCAATATTCATTCATATCCAGCTTTAGTGTATAACACTTGAAATAAAGTGAACTGCCAAATATTGCATCCAGGCAGATCTTTGCAATTGATATTGGACAAACTGGTTCTGCAATTATTATTGAAGATTATAATCTACATATCTGCGACAGACTGGCGACCTGTCCAGGGTGACCCCGCCTCTCGCCCGGAACGCAGCTGGAGATAGGCACCAGCAGCTCCCGACCCCGTTGGGGAGAAGGGTGACGGAAAATGGATGGATGGCTGGATGGATAATCTACATATCTGGTTACAGATCTTCAAGAGACATCAGAACTGAGTCAAATCAGCATAGATAGTATAAAGCTTTAACCAAACAAACGCAGATATGGGACATTTCATTAAGCTTTGATTAAATAAATCTGACTATGAGACCTCAAAAATGCTTAATCTTGAAATGGATCTTCGTGCATGATGAATATTTAGTGGCTCTCATAATTTTTTTTTTTTTTTTTTTGACAAATACAGAATATACTACAGGCTCCAATGTAAATTAATACATTACCTGACCCTGCAATTTTAAAATACAGTGTATTTTTACATTATTGTTAGGTACATTGGTTGCTCTACTTCATCTAATTAAAAGAAAACTGCATTTTTTTAAAATAATTGGGAGCCAAGAATCAGCAATAAAATGAATGATGTTTTGATGCTTCATATTTCCTCAAAGATTTTTGTAAAGCTCCACAAAAAAGAAAGTTGATAACTAACAGAAGTAAAAAACAAAAACAGCTGCACTCACAAAAAGCATATTTTCAACTATGTCCTAAAGCAACACATGCTCAATCACCGCAAAATTATATTACTGAAGAATAAGCAAGGAAAATATATTGTGAATGCAGGTTTAAAAACAGAGAGTAGGCCAGGTTAGAGCAAATAAATCAAAAATAATATAAACAGTTGATCTGGGTATTTGAATATAGCTAATAAATAACAGGAAACAGTAAAAACTTAACTGCACCGGAAAATTGTCATAACATCAACATGGGGCTTATAAATCCATGTCTGTCTTATTTTATTCTTCTGTCATGTCACGTGCGACTAACAAGAAGTGATGTCTCTCATGACTTTTTTTCCATAGCTCTTCAACAAGAACCGGTCTCCTTAAAATACATTATGATGTTGATTAACACTGTGGCTTTGTGCTATGTGCTATTATGTAGCCGTTGTTAATGAGGCAGATGATTTCAACAGCAGAGCACCCCTGTTGCTTCTGGGCAGTTCTGTGGGTAATTTCTATGGCAGTCATCATCTGAATTTCTCCTCAGACTTCCAGCGGACTGGTGTGTGGGACAAACTGTTTCGCACACAGCGCAGCAACGGCTGACCTGACATGGTTGGAGGAATAATATCCCACAGTGTAGCGTTGATGAGGAGAAACTGTGCTGCCTGTTATGACTACAATAAAATATTAAGGAAGTACATTTATGCCCGTTTGGATGAACGTGTGTATGTGTATGTGTCTGAAAGGGATGTCTGTGTGCATGGGTTTTATTTTAGCTTCTGAACTTATTTTCAACATGTGCATGTATTTGTCTGGCTCAGGGTGTATTTGCATATAGTCTGTTTAATCTTTAGAGAGCGTCTGTGTGAGGACTAAGACCAACAGTGAACAGTGCAAGTCATGGATTCCAAATTGGCACATTCTTTTTAGTGTTTCCTTCCAGACTACTTAGAACTGTTTGTGTAGTCTACAGAAAAGATTTCCCATGTCTGACATTGAGGCCTTTCCTCTAACTGATACATCCGCACCGCTCACAAACATCTATAGTCAAAACATGGCTGGAAGAACGTGGTCATGAAGAAACAAAAGCATGACCTCAATGGAATGTACAAAGAATGCAGATGAGAGCTTCAAACCATTAGTTTTGTTATTAACAATATCCATAATACAACATGACATGCATATCCATTTTGATTATTCTTTGTTTTGTCTTCTTAAAATTAAAAAATGCATAAATAAGGTCTGTTTTCATATGTAGGCCACCAAAAATGTTTTCACAGTATTCTTTAACATTTATAAAAACAGACTAAATGTACACAAACCAAATGAGACATTTTAATTGGAGGTAAAAATATGTCAATAACTATCAGATGGAGATAGGGTATTGGCAATGGGCCGGTAGAACCTAATTCATTTTTTCAAAATAAACTGTTCTGTGACAATCTGGTGCAAAGGCAACAGTTTTAGTATGTTGAAAAAATTAAAGAAGAAACAACCAGTAGGAAATGTTTTAACTAGGAATAGATCTAATAAAGGTTAACAGTGAGTGAGATGTTGCACCATTTAATGAATTAACCTTCTCTAATTCATTGACTGTCATTTAGATACATCTTCTCAAAATCCTGGCCCGACTTTGTTTGTTGGATTGAGATCTGTAGAGAAATTCTGACTCATAGTTTTCTGCTTGCCAAACCCTTCGGGAAGTCCTTACATAAAACTCAGCTTTGTTTCTTTCTAATCAGATAAGAAACACAATTAAGCAGTTTTGCAGAGACACTCAAATAGGACTAATATTATTCCAAAAGAGTTTTTTTTTTCTTTTTTTTCACAGAACAAGACTATTCCTTTAATTTGTCAGCAATCTGCTCATCTCAGTATCACTTTATTGAGAACATTCAGCCGCCAGCCTATCCCCGAGAACAAACATTCTGATTGATGTTTAGGAAGATCTGCTCTTCCCTCATTAAATTACGGTGCTATTTTTGCAGCCTTGTCTGCTGAATGAATTTCTAGTTGCAGTTGTCTGTCATTTAGGCAAACAAGAGTCACAACAAGCCCTGCACTCTCATCTCCATCACATGCCGGCCTTCTGATTAACAGGATGTGACATTTCCAGTCTGTTTAAAACTCCTTCAAGATTCTGACTAATCCTCAGACAATTATGACAATTATTCTTCAACAGGTAGAACCAGGAAATGAACACATTATCCTTAAGAAGGATGGGTAAATTATTCTGTTGTAATGACTCTGGCATTTACATGACATTGTGCTACCCCAACATTCATTTAGATGTTTGACTATTTCTGAGTCTCAGCTGGCTTCTGATGAGAATTATGAACAGCATAGTTATCAATGTTACAGCTATGAATAATCTCATCTTACTTTGCTCCAGGCCCTAAAGAAATCTAATGTTTTGCTTTAAAAAGATTATATGACTGCATGGTAGCGGTTGTATGATGTAATGCATTGTTATATTTTGTAAAACAGGGGCTCTAGGCAGTTCATACGTGAGGAATCCATACTTTTCTCTGTTCTCTTCCACTCATGATGACTGAAAATGTGTGTGAATGTTTGGAGGGACTGTGTCTAATGCATTCCAGGATAATTATAAAGCCTGTTACAACAAATTCTAATTCTTATTTGTGTTGTAAACCGTGCCAAACAGATTACCAATCAGTTTCATTATTCTTTTAAAATTATAATTGAAACTGTTGCTGATATCCTTTGTAGTTAGTTTCTTCAATATCCTGAGGCATCAAATACCTGCTCCAACAGAAAGTGCAAGAAGTGTCATGTGCTTTGATTTTTTTTCAATGTGTTCATCCTGCATCTCTAAGTCAATGAAATTCAGATTGTGGCAGAGGCAGATGAAACACCTAGCATGAGGAACAGAGCTGTGCCTGTAAAAAAATAAAAAAATAACACTTCACAAATAAATCAGGATTCATTTCTCTGCATTGCAACTTATATGAGGGTAGAAGTTGCAATACAACAAGATGGAAATCAATCAGTCTGGGTGGTGAGCTTTTTGTTGACTCCAACCAATAAGATGTCAGCTGGAGTTCAAAGACTCAGAAGTCAGAAGTAATCTTTTTACAAGTCACGATAAGTACACTGTAGAGGATACAGACTATCAAGCTGGTCAAAGCGAGGGCACTGGCACTCAATTACGGCTCCTCATATAACTGTGTGACCTTTAAAGTTGATACTGGCAATTTGGCTTCCTAGGGTGTTGATGTGCTAATCCTGTCCGCTAACAGGGTGACAGGCCACATCCTTTACTGGGCAATAGGCTCCAGTTCATCAGTCTGTCTCCATGACCCCAGAGCCCCTGACCTGTGATCACATGCCAAGACTGTTTCCTCTTACACTGAACTCAGTAAGCAGCAGACTGGCTTAACTAGTGAGATTTCTTTCCTGCTGTTTTTATATTATTAACCTGATTTCATGATGACACAAAGGCAACCACACATGAATTTAACATGCACTTGCAGAAACTCTCACTCCCATTATTCCTGCTATCAAATATACTTTAATGTTAAAAAAAAAGTACTAAATAAGCCTGTTTACTTAGCGGAGGAAAATGTAACATTTTAACGAAGCACATTACATGTGTGTCTGTATGTGTGAGTATGAACTTGTATGTAAGCTCTTCATTCACTTTCCAATTTTCCGGAAGTCTAGCGGAGCCTCCCACAGCTCTGGGCCCCAAAGGAGGACTTTTTATTGTGGGTTTGGAGCCTCAGAGCAATTAGATGAGTTTATGGTAAGCACTAAGAAGCAGAGAGCCTTGCCATTCTGTCAGAGCTGATTTCCCCTTTCACTTCAAACATCTACTTCACTGGGCTGTGAAGTGTGGACAAATACAGGACTTTTTTTTAAGTCAAGAATATTTTTAACCCTACAGCTCTCACTTTGTTTCAACATTGTTTGTTCCGATATATTTTGAAGAAAGTAGTGACATGGTTACTATAGGGTCAAGCAATATATCATTCAAAAGACAAAGTATAATATCTTTAACTTTCAATCAATGTCGATCTAAGGATGCAATAAAAAGAATTGTCCCAAAAAGTCAGACACTTTATTTATTTTTTTATGAAAACCGTCTGGACGTTTGCTACGCTTAATCATATTGAGATGTTTAAATGATGTCAGAGATGGACTAAGCTGTAACAGAAATTGTAAAACATATTTTTTTAGGTTGACTGGAGTACCCAGAAACTTTTCATTAGTTATTTATGACTCTTTGGAGAGGTATACATTTGATTCAACTCATATCCAATATCTAATAACTACCCTTAAATTAGTAGGTGTCTTGAACTTTTTTAATTAGGCTACAAGAAAGTAGATTCCAACCTAAATTTGCCAGTCAGAACAATCAGTTAAAAAGCATAAAGGCACAGGAACATTTTTTGTGTTTAAAAAAAAAAAAAAAGCATAATCTACTAGCTGGGAACTGGGACAGTGTGAGAGTAAGCTTCTGCTTTAAAACTGTTATTACCTTAAAGCCTTTTACACATCCGATTACTGGTAAAACTGGAAAACACTGCAAGCAGCTCCAAGCCTCCTGTCACATTTAAGGTGTCTATCATCACAGTGTTTATCCTCGAATGATAAAACTGCCGTAACAGGTTAGTGCTCTGAGTATTTATGGGGTGCAGAGGGAGTCTCTGTAAACATACAGCAGCTTAGAAAGATATCAACAGAGGTAACACATGGTTGAACAAAGCTCAAGCATTTGGCCCCAACATGACATTAGAATAAAATTCTTAACTTCTTCCACATCTAAAGTAAAAACGGTCAAATTAAAACACTGTCTCAAAATGATGAAAGAAAAAAATAAATAAATCTGTCGTTGCAAACTCTCTAAACAGTCCGTTGGCATTTTTCAATGGGGTTGATACCTTCTTTCCAAACACAGTGAAAACAAAAAACAGCATCTGCTCCACCTCTAAGGCCTGCATATCCTCTGTAGCCTGTCTGCGACATTCACCTCTTCACCAAAACGTTTGCTGGAAAGCTACATAAACACAGTTACACAATGGAAAAAGGATCTTATGTAAGAAGCCATCCAGTGAACCAAAAGTAAGTTTTCACAGCCCTAGACATGAATAACCTTCCACTGACACATAAATGCACAAACACGGCATACTTACTATGCATGCATTGTTTTCTTTTTCTGACTGCAAGGTTTAGTGAGTGATACTTAGAAAAATTATAAATGAATAGACCAATCAAATTTTCAAAAGATCACAGAAACTACAATAATACAAGTTACTTTAAGCTCCATGCTGGAGGCTTGGAAACATCAAACAACATCTTACAAAAACAACTTTGCTTGTGGATCATTTCTGAGAACCTAAGACAAATATGGTTTATAGAGACTAATCTCTGAATTCTGCAAATATTTGTAAAAAGAAGACTATTACGGAACTTTAAATATTCAATTATTATCAAAGTTTATGAGTATGCGTGACGGAGGAGAGCAGAGCAGAGCAAGACAGAGTGTTTCCAGTGTGCAGCTTGGCGTGAGAACAGACTTGGAGTGTATTTAACACCAGACTGTGACAGCACAGGGCAGACAGAGGAGGGAACACACACACGCACACACACACTTTTTTAGAGACACACCTCCCTATGCCTCTATCACACTCTAACCTTGCTTCCAGGCCTTTTTATTTCTGTCACTCATCAACACAAAATTGCTACATGTAACTACATACATGAATGCAAGTGATAAGTTTTTCATGAAAAAACTGAAAAGGTAATAATATATGTCAAATCTATTTTGCCTAAATAGAAACATCACTTAAAACACAATGTAGTTAGTTGGTTGCAACAGACACAATAAACTGAGGCAGTAAAGTGCCTCAACTTATAGTGTTGCTGAGAACATTTTTCACACATTTTAGAGATTAGCCAAGGTATATAATAATACAATTTAAAATGTTATCTCTATTCATTTTTTTCTCTGCACTCTGTGCTATGTAGACCTCTCTCTTACAAGTCGCGTAATGTTGACTGCGTATATTATCACAATCAGAATCAACTTCATCCACCAACATTATGGCTATAAACATGTTAAAATGCATTAATTTGCACAGTGGAAGCCATCTTGGCACTACATCAGAAGCTAACATCCACTATCTTCCTTATTTCCCTCTTAAGGTCATCATTGGAAAGGAAAATCAATTCAGCTTCAGGATTAACCACTTTGCTAACGCCAGTAAATAGAACAGATGTGCTTCATGAAAAAAAATCTGCAATTATACAAATGCTCATAGTTTAGAGTTACGTTCCACAGGAATATCTGCAAACAGGTGAATCTGCAACAACTGAACCATTTACAGGTGAGGGTCTCCTGCGTATGTAATCAAAGTTGAGCTTCAATTCAATCAAATTGTGAAACGTAAAGTGACAAGAAGGTGAAAGAGGTGCAAGAGCTATGCGTTCTCCTCACGGCCCTCCAGCCTCCTGACACTAAGAGGACATTTTAGCATCCATTTGATAGATAACATCTCACTCTGACTCAACCTGACGTGGAAACTAAACACCTCAGTTTCACCTTCAGAGACGCACACATATTAGTCATGTTTGTGTGAATGAGAACGTGCGTATAGTGCATTTGTATGATTTCCTGCAGTGAAACTAGAAATCTGTTTCATCCTACCCTCCATTAATGGAGAGAAGCTATGTGAATTCTTCTTGACGCATTGACTACCTTTTTGAACACTAGCAATTTAAGAATGAATCTGTATCGTAATTTAGTTTCAAAAGGTTTCAAAAGGAACTGATGGAACCCATTTTGTTTTCTAGCCAGGATAGGATATTCCTTACATTTGCTCTGAGTGCTACTGAATCCTCTAAATCAGTGGGCTTCTTCTTTGCCAATTACATAATTAGTTTACCAGTAAGGATAATTTATGTAATTTTCGCATTCAGAATAAGGGTAGATAAAACAGAATGTTCTGTTCAAAAATCATAAAATACATATGATTTCCTCATTAGTTTGGTAAAACTGTAGACTATAAAGTTTAATTTTGGAGGCCTGTAATTGAAAGTCGCACTACTAAACACAGTTTTATCACTGTTGTTGAAAGCTGATGATTGGCTCTTTACAAGACAGATGATAATCACAGTGTGAGGAATTTTCAGCTCTATGTTGTATCGCAGACCAACAACTGAATGAACACAATGTCCACTTTGTGAGGATTCACAACTATGTGGTTATATACAGTTCTTAAATATTAAGAGTGAAATTACATGAAAAGTCAAAAACATAAAACTGAGCAATGTGGCCAACAATAAAAATAAATTAATCTTAATGTAGATGGAAAAAATGAAAGACTTCACAGCACCACAGGTCACACCTTTCATTCTTCATGAAGATCATACTAAGTTCATCACAAATAGGTCCCAAACCGCACACACTACCGATCATTTCTTACATCAACTCTCAAAGTTTCCATGAGATAAAAATCAGCTCTCAGTCAAAGTAAGGTTTCCAGATAACGACTTTCACATGGCTACATGCTGAAGTCATAGTTGAGATTAATATCGACTGACTGCTGTATTAATGAATTCCCCGGTGTGCCCGGATAAAATAAATGTAAATTAATGATGTATGAAAGGAGAAAAAAAAAAAAACAGTTGACTAGAAATGTTTGACAGAAATTAAACATACAGTGTTTGCAACAGAAACATTGCTTATTGATGTTGTCAGAAAAAACATGTTAAAGGTACATATTGTATGTTCTCAGCAGATGTGAAAACAGTGTTTCTATGGGAGCAGAGATACTAAAGATCCACAGATTTTATACTTGTTGCCAAAACAAGTTTGTCCACAAGATTCTCTCCATGTACGTTAATGAAATTCAAAGAAAGACACGTGCATGTCCTTTCGGTTCAAACTGAATAATCCGATTTGACTATACTTGTATACTTGTACAAGTTAAATTGGGTGGGTGAAAGCGGCCCATCCTACTGTGGAAAGAAGAAACTACTTTCCTTTAAGATCCAGCCTACATCAGAATGGATGTTAGCGTTGTCCCAATGGTCTAGTTCATTATAGCTCATTGAACTCTTGCAACTTTCGAAGGACTGAAAAATCTGAAAACTTTGACATCCCTCTATGTGCAGCCCACTGACTTTGAAGTATTTCAAAAAACAATATTGTGCAATTAGGAAACAAATTTGATTTGTGTGTAGATTATTTTGAATTTAAATACAGCTGTGCTCTCAAGGTCTCAAAGGGTTTTTATGAAGAACACCAGCAAGTTAGATTATGAAACAACATGCCAAGCTATGGGTATTTTAAACAACACTGATCAACCAACAGAAAAATTGTCACTCGGTTGCAAACCTATCAAGACATGGCAACCTGCGAAGACAGGATAGAAAACTTTAATCAGAGTTACAGCCACAAAGTGTCTGGTGAGTAGCGGATGCATTCTACTACAGTAATAACTAACTGTGGTAACAAATAACTGTGATAATAAATAATTTGAAATTTAAGTAAAAGTTCTGCAAGATTGAATTTAGAATTTTTTTTTGTCAACAATGTTCCTCAAGAGAAAAATCTAAAAGACTGACTGTGGAAACAGAGTTAACTGGATGTTTAACTCTAGCTGACATCTGGCATGACAGACAAGACTAATGGCAATATCCTGCAAGGTATAAAATATTCCCTCTGGCTCGCCATCTCTAGCAATCAATAATGTCATTGTTGACAGTTTATATCTCAGAGAGAAAGGGAGGGAAAAGAGAGTGAGGAAGAAGGTGTGCGGTTTTGTAATATTGAAGATAAAACCTACAGTGATTTATTTTAATCAGTTTTGATAGACATGTTTTTTTTAGTTGTTTTTTTTACTAAAGACAAAGATAAAATGACAAAAAATATTCAAATTAGAGATTCACAATTGGAATATCTCCAGCTTTGCACAATTCTGACTTGTCTATAGAACTTTTAGATACTTTCAATTTATCTTTAAAAGTATAAGAACAGCATTTAAAACATGCTTTGTTTTCTATAATTCACCCCTTGACTGGTCATTGAGAAACCTACAACTGCAAAACAGGATTTCAGAATTTCACAGAAAGTCAAAATCTTAGTGGTTATGATAATTAATGTAGCTTGCATTACCAAAACAACAATGCCTACTTTCATGTTTTCGTATTTATCCCCTAGAAAATTTTGGTCTTCACCGAAAATACTTCCTAAAGCCTGCAAACTTGTCCAAATCCAGCATGTCGTTTCCAGTTCAATCTTTTCTTTTACCAGCTGAAAGACTTGCTCTCTCTCACTGTCTTACATTACATTCGGGCCTAGGAATAGTGTTATCTTTATGGGTTTATGTGCAAAAATATAGGTATTTTCAGTGTCTGACTGGCTGGTCACAACCAATTTTAACCAGTTTATTAGTGCATCTCCAGCTGCAGCTGAGTTGTTTGTATGGTTTGGCACAAGCTACAGTGAAATGACATCCATGCATTCTCCCTGGACAGGGAAATATCTCAGATTTAGAATGCAAATAAATGTATGACCATATGTGTTTAAAGAATGTAATTTCTTTTAATATTCAAATGTTCAACAGATGGGATTCAAAAATTTTAATGAATAAAAGCTGTAGGAATTAGGACATTATTTCTGCTTTCAGACTTCATGAAACAGCAACGCTTAGTGTGTTTTTTCCAGTATTTACATGAGACTGTTCAAACTAGTTTCAAGGGTAAGAGATTACCAGCCTCTCAGTCAATCATTGAACTTATTTTTAGAAAAATAGAAGCAGAACATAAAGCCAAAAAAGTACCTATCTTTCATCCATGAAGCTTACTTGAAACAACAGCATTTTCTGAAAATTTCCTCCCACTGCGTCTTCTAAGAAAGCTGATAACAGTACAGTAGACTAAACTTACAAAGCAAAGAAAAGAAGATTAAATGTCATGTTTTTTTGCTCCAAAGGCGTCTAGCAGTAAAAGGGCTTTTGTCTGAACCAGTGAAGAACCCTCACTGGGCTCAGCAAGACTTCTCTGAGCACCGCCTTGCCTGGCCCACTTCCTGTGTCTTCCACTACTTCGACTCACACACTGAGCCAGACATTCACACACCCACAGTGACGGAGGAGTGTGACCGGGTCATCCTGCGAGGAGTTCCTGTTCGCAAGTGTCCTGCAGCTGTTTCACAGAGTTCTCCACTGTACTGGGAGGTGGCGGTTACAGTAGACCAAACTAAAATGGACTCGAGGTCAAGGCGATGGCACAGGGGGCCATCTGGTCCACATTTTTGTTTCTACTCCACATATATGAAAAGTAAACACCTGCTGCATCAAACAGGAAAGAAAATCAGTTGTCTTTGCTATGAACTCTGCAGATCAAGTGAGCCTTTTGAAACTGTAAAGTTGTTTTTTAACCCTGCACTAATAAGAAATTAATAATCTGTTAACTATCTGACTTTATTGGAATTTCTAAAAATTTCAATCTCCATGAACAAAAACATAAAATTTTTTGAAGGGGTTGAAATCCTATTGCGAGACGCTATAAATCAAGTTAGGTAAGGAAAAATAGCCGCTAATCCCAGTTAATTTCCGCTTATGATCAAGGGAACTCCCTTCTCAGACCCATTTAATAGTTTGGTTATATTTTATATTTATTTCTAGGAGTGCCCAAGACACGCATCCCAATCTCTGTAAAAGAAGTTGCCAAAGGAAGTCATTAAATTATTTAAAGTCATCACTTTGTAAATATATTTGAAAGTCTTGGCACTTTTTAAGTTATTGAATTAAGTTATTAAATTCAAAGACCTTTTGCCAACTTAAAACCCAGTTTTTCATCTGATTTATATTTTTTAGTAGAGTGGTATTCTACCAATACCATTACGTAATATATTTATTCTTTTTTGTTCTTCGTTATAGTCAATTGAAACTTTTTTCTGACCCCTCAAGTGTTTTAGGATGGAGAATTTAGTGTTTTAATCTGTTTGAGCAGTGAGGCAAAAAACACAGCAAGACGACGGGTGGGTTAACTGTGGGAGGAATGTGTCAGACAGTTGGAGAAGGCACGTTCACCTCGACCCACTTGCTGCAGGTGGGATGCAGTTGAGTCACCTCCCTCCCCTCAGATCACACTCGGATGTCATGTCTCCCTGTAGGAAACAAAGTTGTTTCCGGAAAGGAAGTCATATAAGAGGCAGGAGGGCGGTGAGGAATCAGGATCTGCAGGTTGCCTAGTCAAAACAAGGCCTCTTTTGCTGTCTGGTGATGGTTTGGGGGTGGAAACGTGAGGCATGACCGGAAAGGGGGCCCACAGGAACACAAATAACGAACTTAAATATTAGGTCTACAAAAACATGACCTAAATATTGAGGCTGTGGAGCAGAAGGTTCCGTCCAGACTGCAGACCTGGACTTACCTAATTCTTTTATACTTATTTTATAACAGAATTTATCAATTTTTAATTACACTCATTTTGCAAGTTCTCTCGTGTTAAGTGAACTGTTTCAATAAAATGAAATGAAATGGGAAAAAATATTGTAATTTTGAATGCAGCATTGTCAGCCTGACAGTCCATCAGCAAAAAATAATTATTAATGCACTTATCTAAAGATTTGGATCCATATTTGCTATTAATAACAAGGTTACGGCTGATAATCGATATTCAAAGACACAGTTGAAGCCAGAATTTTGCAAACACTATATAAAAAAGACATGCATTTTTATCCTACAGGCTCTGATGTGAAATCAGAATAAACATTTCCCTTTAGGTCAATTAGGAAAATGTTTTCGATTTGCTAAAATAATAAAAAATTGTCTTAAATTTTCTACTTTTCATTGTTTTGGCATTTAGCAAATAGAAAAACATAAATACAGCATTTTATAACTTTGTAAAATGCTGTATAATAGGCAGCATATTTCTGAAGAGTTAATATTAAATAAATTCAAATGAATGTTTTCAGATTTTTATTAACTGATTTAAAAACATTTTAAATAATATTAGTTTTAAAAAAATCCAGTCCTGAAACTTAAGATATGAGATCAAATCTCGGCAACGTGATTCTGAAACTCCTGCAGTAAATCTTATTTCCAGGAGTTATTTGTGTCGGGGTTCTTAAAAACGTTCTTAAAGACGTTTTTGAAAACCTCAGAGCTGACAAGCTGCTAACCTCCTGGTGTGGGAAGAGGCAACAAAAAAGTTGTGTTTGAGTGGATAGTGTGATGAATTGCAACAAACCGTTCGCCCATGAAATTGCTCTTCCATCTTTTATTACAAAGAAACACCACAAACAGTGGGCTGCTGTTTTGAAAGCCACTTTCAGATTTGATCTTTATCATACCTTATGTTACTGAATCATCAAGATCAAGGGAACATTTTATTAGAGGAAGATTGATAGAAATTTCTCAAGTGCCCATTCTGTCAGAGGAAAAGACAAGGAATCATATGGATGGACTCTTTATTGTTTTTTTGTTTTTTTTCTGCCTGGCCTCCCTGCTCCACTGAAAACTACATGCTAAGCTGATTTTTAGCTCAAATCACAGGATAATGAAATTATGAGGGTAAAATAATCTAATTTGTCAAGTAGGCTGTCTCAAACTCAGAGTTTGAGAAAAATATAATGTTCTGCTAACTGTTTACACTCAAACTTAGAGAAAACAGCTGCACTCTTAATACAAAATTAAAAAGCAATACATAATGTTTCCATATTTGCTCAATTTAACTTGGTATTCCTCCAGATGATATGGTTCTCTCCTGCTTCTGTTTTTCTACTCTCGCATCCAGAAAGGAAATCCCCAGAGACAGACCAGGCAAAGATAAATCTGGTGTCTTTTCAACCAAAAGGGCAAATTTCACTCTGCTTCTCATTGAACTTTACTAGCAATCGATGGCAGCACAAATCAAAATGGAGACTTGGCTGGACGGGTTAATGATCCTGCATGACTGCAGCTTTTAACACATAGACCTTTTTTTGGATTCCTCAAAAGGATATTTTAGTCAGATACATTTCTGTGGGTTCTTTATGGAAACCCACAGTCTGTATCAGGTACTTGTAAATCCTATTGCACTCTTACATTCTTCCCCTACATTTTACATCTTCTTTTCGTATTATTGCTCTCAACACAGATTACAATGGTTAAAGGAACATGAGTTTCCTTTAACCCTGCAGCCTGAATTTTCTTCCTCATTTAAAAGTCATAGTGGACAAAAACAGTTAAAATGCAAACGCATAAACAGAAGTAACCTAATGAGCAAAGAGCAGTAAGAAAAATATAATGTCCTCAGTAACTGCGGGGGATCCTCAGTCACACTACTATTTCCAATTCTCTTTACTTTATTATGCAGTTTCCATGTATAGCATTATGGCATTAAATGAGGACATTAACAACCTATAAAAAAAAAACATTACAGAATTTTTTTTTTCTTATCACCTGAACAGGATTTTATTCAGAGTAATGGAAAATAGAGGAGAAGGAGAATTCATCGAAGCAGTCATCCACCAACGTTTCCTTCTTTAATGTAAATTGGAAAAAAATAAATGTACGATTTTTAGAATGCTGTATTACTTTTTTTGTCGATAAAAATGTCATTTATATTTGAGCGTAAAGGTCAGAAATACTTGCATCTAACGTCAGGTTCATATTGTGTGGTTATCAGCCACCTAAAATAAATAAATAAATTCTCTGGTTATAATCGTACGCCGAGGTCGACAGGGTGACAAAAATACTGACTGCTTTATTGAGAACTCTTGTAACCAAACACCAACAACCAACATCAATCAGTATCACACATGTTCTGTGAAAACCACTGCCACTGACAGACATCTGATTATGGTCCACTTTTTTAGGCCTTATTTGCCCACTGCTGTCTAGTTTTCCTCATTATCAAGCTGACTAACGTCCTAAACTTTTAGTGCTTTTGTTGTTGGACTCATATTTCTGTTGGATCTGTCTATCATGATGCATCTACAGCAAAAGCAAATAAAAAATCCAAACATGAAGTCTTGTTTCTTCTGTAGCACAACAGAGGTTACTGCTGATATTTTATTGAGTGGAGCTAGTGTAACATATTATAGTCTGATTCACCGAAAGCAGCCGGGCTATTAGCATTTTGTGAATATGTCTGTTGCAGTAATCAAGAAATCAGTTAATCACCTGATAAATTAAAATTACCTCAATAATTTCCATTTGTGTGATTTATCGTTTTTCTCTTTTTTCAGAAAAAGCTGAAAAAAGACACAAGTCTTCAGTCTAGTACATTGATTTTTTTATGAATGTAAAGAGAATGGGACATAAGTAACCCCCACTTCGAATATTGACAAATCAACCACTGTACACCGTCAAATTATGTGGGAATTCATGAATGAACCTGGCCAATGAGTGAGCAGTCCCACTGTTTAGAGTTCCTTTCAGGAAGGACAAAGAGACCTTCTTGCATATTAAAAATAACCGAATATTGTTAAAGACTGAACAAGAGACTAGATGGAAAGTGCAGAGTGGATCTTGTACTCTTGCATAATCAGTTGGTAGTTTCCTCATGCAGGCATTGTTTTTATGAGCACATATCATTGCTAGACATGCCTGCTCTAGTGGTTTACATGTTGGCTTTGAAAGAAGCTCAGTTTTATAGCTCATCACTGATCTTTTTTACAAAGGCCTTGCTTTGCCTCAGTGGATGCTCAGGGCTGCACCAGCCTCAGGTTAACTTCTGTCTCTTATCCTGCCTTAACCCTGACATAAATCACAGGCACGTCAAACTCAGCTTGAAACTGTTTCATAAAGGTGAGTATGGCCTTGTTGGATACGCACACAAAACCTTCCATTATTCTCCAGGCACATTTCTTGTCACAATAACTAAACATTATTCAAATAAAGACAATAATCTCCACCCTAAAAGCTGCAGAAAAAGCAGATCAGATTTTATTTTCAACATGCATTCAACATGATCGATGCTTCAATGCCTGAGGACATGCTATGGCTCTACACCTTTATTTAATGGCACATCATAAAAATATATAATTCATCAGCTCTATTAAGGAATTGATGGTCTCACAATTCCAAGAACAGAGGAAGTATCTTAATACATCAAGTAAGTCATTAAGTTTCTTTGAAGTGACTTTGGGATATAATGAGATGAAAATACATTAAGCTAATTTTAGGCCTTGAAAAGTCCATTAAAAACCAACAACTCAATGCTTCTTTTTTAAGCTTAAACAAGCACCTTTGTTCCTATGTCAATCGTCCCACAAATAACATCTGCTCTCTAAGATCAAAGCAAAGAGATAATTTATCTCTTTGCCGGATCTGGGCAAAGTTCACAATTTCACTTGAAGAACACAAAGCCAAGCTGTTGACAATGATTAATAAAAAAAAAGTCTGTTTTTCATGAAACCTTGTAACGAACTGACTCCAAGCAATGGAGTATTAATGTCTGCACATGTTCAGACACAGCTGCGTCCTAATTCCATGTGAAGAACAAGTACAGGCAGTCCTGAACACTGCACTACTTATCTAAACAGGGAACTGGCAGCAGTAAAAAATGGAGACAAGTCTTGGAATATGTTGGAGTTAAAGTTGTGAACAGCTGAAATGTTAAAACCAATCACAAACGGTTAAGGGTAATCCTGACAGCATATTAAGCAGTTAACTTTGTTTTAGCTCCCAGTCCCATTAAAACACCATGTGTGCATAAATTAGTGCCTAATATTAATTTTGCTAAATTGCACTTGTGATTTGCACAAGCATCCGTTCTGTCATTATATATGCCCCTGGCTTGCTCGGTTTCCTGCCTACTGCAATAAGGGTAAGTAACCAAACCGGTGCACAAAAAGCATGCACATATTATTATGAGAATGCTGATGTTGTGCATTCATATGCGATACAAACCAAACTGACAACATGCGAGTCAGATGTGAAACGCGGCAGGGCTGGGGGCGGCTGCACTGAGCTTTCCAATCAATATCTGTGCCATCAGTGAGGCTGGATGACCATTATCACCAGTGAGCCAAGGAAAGTGACTCTGATGTGGAATGACAGGGAGCTTTCACAGAATCTGTCCTACCATTCCTCTCATTGCCAAACACTCACACATGAATACCCCACACTGCAGCTTCCCCTCACTAGGCAACCATGTACAGTCACACAATGTATTTATTTGTTTCCTTTGTTTCCCAGTCATTTAATTTTTTGGACATATCTGTGGAGACACTGTGTTTTGCTCAAAGCCATGTGTTCTAACTTAGGTAAAATGTTGTAACTTATGAGGTAACACCGCACTGTATGCCTTGAAATGCAGAGTATCAACAGTAAAAGAAAGGAAACAGTGTGATCTTGCAATTAATTAGAAATGAAATATACAGGGGAAAAAATGCATTAACACCCGATACAAAATTTGATATGACTGTTTGACATGGATGTTGTCTTGCAAAGTTATCAAAACACCCTCATGTTAACAGACTGCACATACTGGTTATATATTTTATTGTTCTATATCAATAACTGAGGATGTTGTGCACAGATTTGCACATTGTAGAGCAATAAAGGGTTTAATTCATTTTTAACTATGTCATCATCACCACACACATGGGCGTTTTGTGTGTTGAGTAATCTGCTCTAATGTTGGTCACCTGGATGTTTTGTCAGGTCATCATTCAGCTTCCTGTTTATCCCTGAAACCTATTAATTGCATCCCAACTGACAACAAGGAGAGGAGGGATTAAGCAAACCCATCCAAGCCCACATCAAACTTTTTTTCTTTTTTTTTTCAATTGTATTATTTTGGGCATGTTGAATCATACTGACACATCCCTTACCTCTCTCCTCCTGCTCTCCGCCCCGGGTCTGGTGATGAGCGCCGTCTCGCCGCACACCACTGCCGCGTCCTCCACGAACACGCAGTCCGGGAGCGACTCGTCCGCGGGCAGCTCCACCACCTCCAGCCCGAGCCTCGTCCGCAGCACCTCGACGTACGCCTCGTGTTCGGTCCGCGCCCTTGTCAAGTCCACCTCCGCCTGGCTGGTCCTGAGCGCCTCTTTGGCCAGGGACGCGGGGATTCCCCGGACAACCGCATGGGTGTAGTGACCAAAACCTGCCATCAAACCAGCCATGTTTTCGCTTTCCTCTTTTTCTCCCTCTTTCTTGGCACGCACAAATCTGGGCAAAAGGGATTGGGGGAAAAAAAAAACACCCTAAGAGACAATTCGGCGAATGAATAAGAAAAAAAACCCACCCTGTTGACGCAATGCTGCCTGTCTTACTTATTTTCAGTCAGTTTGTTGGGTTTTTATTCTTTATTTACAACAGCCTGCAACACACAGTGTCAGTCAGCCGAGCTCCAGTCTCTGGGCAAGCGACAGCTTTCGGTGACGCGCGCCGATCATCACGTGTAGCGCGACGAGGCTGTCAGCCCTCAGAGGCGATCAGTCCAACAAGTGACAGAACCGCACAAAGCTGATGGATTAATCAGTTTCACACTGTCTCAGCGCAGCAGAGCCTTCAAATCAAAGGACTGCTGGAGTAAAAAGCCTTTATTTATTTATTTATTGTTTATTTTTTCAAACTGTCCCTGTGTCAGTGTATGGTATTACCCACAACCAGTGTCTCACTGTTAACATATTTACAAAAATGAAGAAGTTTGTGAAATTAATAATTGTTTTTGTTTTAATTATTTGCAAAAAGAAAATGTGCAATGTTAACCACGCTTTTCCAGTTAGTCAAACAGTAATTCTTGGAAATGAACAAAGAAGCAGAACAGTAACTTAGCCCAAATACCTTTATACCAGGATTTGTAATCTTTTAAATATATTAACTTGTTTTTTCTGATTGCCATGAACAAAGTCCTGATTGGAATCCAATTCAGATTCTCTGGAGAGAGTTAGAATAGGGTGACAGCACAGAGGCCTCAAATCTTAAAGATCTTTGGACTTGAGGTCAAAATACTAAAAAGAAACATACAAAATCCTGGTCCTGGTTGTGATCCTTTCATTGCTGCAATGCAATTAAGGTTTTTTCTGTTGACTATCCAGAATGATTTAAAAAGATCCCCAAAAAAATCTAACTTGGCCTTTGTTTTTAATTATATATATATATATATATATATATATATATATATATATATATATATATATATATATATATACATATATAGAATTTTTTTTTTTTTATTCTTATTGTCTGTCTACATTGCTTAGTTATCTTCTGACAAGATTGTTTAGTTTGTTTCTGACAAGAATCAAACTTATCAGCCAAGATGTTTGTTTATCAGAAACCTTCTTTTTGGATGAATAGAACTCATTTTAAGCAAAAATCTCACTTGGGAAATAATATTTCTGGGCTTACCTGTAGATGTTGTTGTCAACTTCTTCACACCTCAAAATCAGAGAAAAAAAAAGAAAAAAATGAGGGCCTTCGAGGTGTTGGAGCAAATTAGAGAACAAACAATGACAACAAGACCAAGAAAAATCCCAAACAGGTCAGGAATAACATCAAGAAGTTTAAAGCAGCTTTAGGTCATAAAACAATTTCCCATGCTTTGATTATCTCACAGAGCAACATCCATCCATCATACAAAAATGCGAAGAGTATAACACAATTGAAAACTGACCAGATAAATGGACTAGCAATAGAGAAGCCACTAAGAGGCCATGGTAACTGCAAGAGCTGCTGAGATGCTCCACTCAGGTGGTCAAATCTCTTAATAGGACGTCTATTTGGCATCGAAGGCAAATAGCTGCTTGTCCACAGCAGCTAGAACCAAAGTTACATTTTTTGGCCTAGAAACACTGGACATCGTTCTGAGTTTGAAATGAGGTGGTGGCAGCATCATGCTGTGGAGATTCTTTTGTTCAGTTGTTTCGGTGAACTTGGTCAGAGTTGATGAGAAGATGGATCAAGCTACTTCAACTCTTGAAGAATACCTACATGAGTTATAACATCTACAGTAACTTTGAGCTTCAATTGGAGGTTCACCTTAATGAAGTTGTTAATATAAAAGTCACATTTATCTTTAAGCGGAAAATAGTGAATGACAACAACCACATGCAAGAAGTTCAAATACTAGAAAAACAAACGTATTCTTACTTGATTTCTGCAGCACAGATTTTCCTTATTCCAGCCATGTTCAATAAAATGCTTTTCAAAAGCAAGAAGATAAGAGCACAGCGTCATTCTTCAACCCAATGTTTAAAAGCTTTGCTCTTGGCAGACTTCAAGCGAAAACTCACACAAACTTCAAGGGCAAAGAATATCAAAAGGGGCTTTCTGCTTGTGTGAAGTGTAGGGCAAGTATGGGAGGAATGGCGGGCGGGTGGGGGCTTCTATTCCCTACAGTGCCATCTAAGGAAGGTTTTGGGCCTGGCGAAGCCGTCTGAATGGATGGAATGTTTTGTTCAGACGTCCCAGAAGCACTTTTTTTCCACCGCAAGATCTCGGTTTGTCTTTTCTTGTTCCAGATTCACTCAATTATCCTCAACTGCGCTAAACATTCCAGCACATTCTGAGGAGCCCCACATTCCATTTTCCACTCCAGCCAGGATCACCAAACTCTGCCCACCCTCTTCCCAAAACCAGCACCTTCCCCCTCTTCACCCCTCCTTCTTTTCCATCATTCTTGGTTCTGAATGGATAATGTTTAAGTTTTTTTCCCCCCCTTTGAACAGAAGTGAGTTTTCTTACTTTTATTCCTCTATAACAAAGGATGGATGGAGGGCTGGTGTTTATTTTAAATCCCTTCCTTTGCATCGTTTATTACTTTCCAGAAGGTAGACTAGCTTTGAGATGTTGTTGTGTGAAAAACATTGTTCTGTCTACATTTTCATCAAATTCCAATCCAGTTTTGACATACAAGTAACTCAACACAAATCAATCATTTTCAATGATTGTGCCAGAGCAACTGGAAAATAAATCAATATTCAATTAACATCCGTCCTACTTTATGAAGACACATTTAAAGTCCTGTTATTATTTTACAGAAAAAGTTATGAAGTTGTTCTGCCACCAGAAACTGTCAAGAATAAAGTCGGGTGAATTAGAGGTTCTGATTTATCAATGCCTTAAGATAAAATGTAAAGAACAAAAATTTAAGTTTTCCTTTTTGATTGACACAACAATTGTAAATGTTTTTGTTTGTTTGTTTGTTCGTTTGTTTTTTCAGCTGAGAAAATGCAAAAATGTTGAAGGGATATGAATTCTTTTGCAAGGTGATGGCTTACTTATAAGGTGTGGATTTGTTAATGTTAGGGGCCGATTAGATCGAGTTCTTGACAAATGGAAAGCAGCATTATGATGCTGAATTTTGGTATTTAGCATCACAGCTGACAGCACACATTCCTCACAGTGGGGCAATATGTGCTTTCCACACTGAAGTAAACCTGTCACCAAAGACTGAACAGGGTTTTTTTCCAGTTTTCTATGCTGCAAACCTTATCTGGCACATTTCTTTTAGAATTACAATAATGATGGTGGTTTGGGTGAAGCAACATTTTATATTTGCCTATTTTGTCACAGAGAACATTTTAGCAGTACCATGTGTCAGGAGGCTACAGTAACTTAAACACACCCAATCATAATTACATTTTCTTTTCAACATCTAAGCAGAAAATTTGGATCTGTCACATTAGGAATGCCTAAGAATTTAATTTTAAAAATGTCAACAATTTGTCTAAGTATATACGCTGGGGAAAGTGCATTTTTGCTGCTTTAAACTCTACCAACATGATACAAGAAAAAAACATAAATAATATTCGCTAGAAGGTGTTTTGATTCACAGTTTGATGAGCTGTTTTAGTATTATTTGCTCCTGTAATTCATATTTTCTGTGAGCTTTTTAAAAATTGAATTTTATTTCTTTGAGATGCACATCACTTTCTACTTCACTGATTCCCAAACCTCCCTTTTGCTAGGGGCCAGGCATCTTTTGTCATCCCACAAAGAGTGTTTCTGGGTATGCAGGGTTGCACCAGGAACCAGGAAGCCTTCCTGATTTCCTGGTTTTCCAACCATGTAACTGATATTAGAGATATATGACAAAAATGTTGCCCTATTTGATAAGCAGCGAAAATTGACCTGACCCACAGGCATGATCATTTCCGATCTGTGCTCAGCAGCTATCTCTGGGAGTTTATATTTGATTACTGCCTCTACAATCAGCTGTAGAGGCATGATAAATGATTAAAATAAAAAGAAAGAGACCCAGATTGCTCTGACAAGATCTGCATCTGATCTGACCTGCAGGCATCAAGCTCTTTACTCCACTTTCTGGGGAAATACCCATTCTTTTCAGCTTATCACTTCTCAGAGATTTTAATGCACATTTTTCACTTTGATTATTTTGACAGTCAGTCAGGGTATGTAATGCTTTTGGAATAAAACTCTCGATCTGCTCTCTCTGTCATCTCAGGACCACACAACCATATGACAAGGCAGCACATGTATTGCGTAAAAGGTTTTGGTAAATAGTCTTTCATTTGTTACTGGTATTTATTGTTGAAATAATCAGTTTTTATGGCCCCTGTAAAAACAAGATATCAACAGGGTTCGTCTTGGATTGCATCTTAATCCTTTGCAGCGAAACTGTATCATAAACAGATTCAGTAAAAACGGACTGTACGTATTAACTTCTGCCTTCTGTCAGTGTTTAAAGATCTGCGTTTCTTCAGCGCTTGACTCTGCTTTGATAGTTGGATTCATTCTGGCAGCCACTCTTAAGAGAGCAGACCATAATTTTTTGGACTTCCGGCTGTTCCATGTCCTGACACTGAAAGGATGTGTTGCTTATGCAGAAAGTATTCTGCTTATGATATTTAATCCTGAAAATGCCACAGTGGAATCTATTGTCCAAACATGTGATACCGTCCTGTTCTGTTTCCCTGACTGCAGAGGCTGGCGGGCTGCTGGCCACAGACTTCCTCAGCATTGATTATGAGAGCTGCTGTCTTCTGAACTGTCGGATGTGACAACAGGTTTCCATTACACTGAGATATAAGGAGTCACGCAATGTCTTGGATTGGGATGAACAGTGAATTTTCTTAAACGTCTCCTTTGGAGACAGAGAAACTGCAGGGATAGGCACATTGAAGAACATTTAGGAAGATTTAAAGATGGTCTCTATGGTGTGATGTATAAGTTATGAAGGTTCTCAAAAATCCTGAATGGAAACTATTTTGCAACTGGGACAAAGAAACACACATTGGCCTTCTGGGATGTTTCCTGAATGTTATTTTTCCTTTGACGTACAATGAAAACAATATTTCCTGTCACATTAACAAAGGGCCGGAAGCACAAACATGTTAACTCATTCACACGTCTTAAAATGTTTTCCTATTTTGTCACATTACAATGACAAAAAAAAAAAACAAAATAAAAAAAAAAAGCGCTGTGCTATTGTGAGATAAACCAGCACAAGGTTGTGCATAATCCTGAAGGCAAGGGAAAATAATATACGGTTATCAAACTTTCTCACCATTAAAAAAACTGAAAAATTTGGCATGAAACTGTTGTCAGTCTCTTTTAATCTGACTGCCCTAAATAAAATGTGGTAAATTAAATAACCTTCACAATCCATTGTTGGAAAGGCAACAAGACAACATGTGAAACATGGTGTTGGCAGCATCATGTTATGTGGATGCCCTCCCTCTGCAAAGAAACAGGTCAAAGTTATTGGGAAGATCAAACAATCTCAACATGAGTTGATTCAGAAACACAACCTTTTTGAGATTTGCCTCTAACTTCACAATCATGAAATACTTTGCTGACCCTTTACACAAACTCACAATTAAAATATATATAAGAAGTATCTACTTTTGCAAAGTACTGTGAAATACTTTGCATAACAAGTGCGTTGCATTCCAGGAAAGCAGCACACATGTGCTCAAAAGACACACCCCCTACCCTAACGGACTGCTCACTCACTCACATACGCACTCTCACGCACTTATAAGGCTGTTTCATTGAGTGCAAACAGACATCAGCAGAGGGTTTACAGTACAACCACGAAGATATGCCCTGCAAGTCCCAAAATAAAAACACATCATCCCCCAAACTCATCCCGTCACATCACCATCTAGTGTCCTCAATGGAAGTATGAAAACTATGAAAGGGAAAGAAAATCCAGTCTAAGACATTTTGCGCAGAGGGGGAAAGATTTCAATACTTTATTTTAACAAGTAGTATTAAATATTTCCTTTTGAGACATTCTTTTTTTTAAAAAAAAAGATATCAGATACATGTAAAGGAAAAGCTGCTAAAATATACTTAATACTGGACAGAGTGAAAAAAACAACAACACAAAATTATAAAACGAACAAACAAGACAACAAATTCAAACTCACCAGTGAGGCGCATCTTGGTCGGCGCTGCATTTGAAGTAATTTAAAATAAATATAAAAGACTATGTCGGGATAGAAATGGTAAAAGTTCATAGTCTTATTAATGTTTTGGGAGTCTACCGGCTGTTTAAAGCATTATGTTGCTGCGTCTTTACGCACAGCTTTCCCATCTGGTTGAAAACTACCAATAAATCGGAATCGTTTCATGTCGCAGGGTCTTACTGAAACCCGCGAGGTAAAAGGTAGGCAAGTATTTTTCTGTACTCCCCACCACCAACATCATGTGGAAAGATGGACACACAAAAGGACGAGATTTCTTCCCCACCCAGCAAAAAGTGGACAGTTTGTGTGAAAAGTCAGGAAAACCCAAAGAATGAGTGCAAAAAAAAAAAAAAAAAGAATCTCCCTGCGTGGGGAACATATTTTACCAGCATTTAAGCTGTCAGGAATGCCGGCCAAAGAGGGAGAAATATGTTAATAATGTAGGCTACTGCCATACCAAATATGGCAATATTGTTACGTCTGAGCTCTTGGTGCGCATCTGGAAACGCTTAGACTTCTCTGAATAAAGGCACGGGAGAGCCAGAAATAGACGTTGTTAAACGTATTTCTGCCCCTTAAACACTAACAGAGAGAAAAACACCTTTTTTACTTTAAACATGGTTCGATCTGCATAAGCCATACGGGATTAATCACTAATAGCAGCCAAATTAAGGTGAAACCGACACGTTTTTCACCCAGCTGCAGATTTTAGATTTGAGAGGCACTTGTTTATATTATTTTACAGCGTCGTGTTTTATTTTCTTAATTTAGAGAACTAAATAAAACTATAAAAGTTTCACAGGGTAATCACACATGCCCGTAAGGATCTTAGGTAATATGTTTGAGAAGAAAAGTGCCAAGTTGATAGACGTGAAAAGCAAGAAGAGGAAGAAAATGAAAGAGAGGATAAACAAGTTGAGAAAATATGGGAAAGAGTATTGAGATGAGATCCAAGAGGAAGGGGAATCTATCTGAACAAGAAAAAAAGAGAAAGGTATAGACAGGGTGGAGCTTAGGTCTTGGATGGAAAATGCGCCGAGAAACATTCCTGGCATAGTTTGGCCGACTTTCAGGGGGGACGACGTCAGCTTCCCAGGAACCAATATAAGCGCGGAGGTGGCCAGACTGCAGCAGACAGCAACTGCTTTACTGAGAGCCTCATCTGCTCTAAACGAGCCTCTAACGCTACAAAGACTACCAGCAAACAAGAGAGCCAAACGACCGAGACAGGGAATACTACCGGGCGCAGACTTTTCACAAGGATTCCTCTTTACGCGCAAAGAAAATTTGTCCAAGATGCTGATGGCTACCATCTCTACTTTTTTCTTCCTCGCAACCCTTCACGTGGTGAGTTTTTATTCGTTATTTTCATTTTAACAGATGCTGTTCAGTTATTATGTTTGAGAAAAGAACAACTTGTTCTTTCCTTTGGATTTGAGGTCCAGATTTAAAGTCTAAATCAAGATGTTTTTTTCCCCTGTCAACCGCGCAGGTCCTCTCCTCATCCTCCTCTTGCCCCTCTATGTGTGACTGTCCCTCGGAGATGCCCAAGTGCGCGCCGGGCGTGAGCGTGGTCCTGGACGGCTGCGGGTGCTGCAAGGTCTGCGCCAGGCAGTTGAATGAGGACTGCAGTCTGACCGAGCCCTGTGATCACACCAAAGGGCTGGAGTGTAACTTTGGGGCCAGTTTTGCTGCTGCTACAACTCGAGGCATCTGTCGTGGTATGTATTCAGACTACACTTTGAATTAGCCTGCAGTCTGTTTTCCCCTTTCTGTAAACGAGAGGAGTAGGAGCTAGGTGATTTCAACACTGTGGAATGCAAGTAGTCTAAACCTCAAAGCCCACTGTGGAGGGAGACTCCTCAGGCAGCCTGAATAATTTCTCAGTTGAACTGATCTTTATCTGGCAGCCATGTGATGTCTTTAGCAGAGATCTTTGAGAAGAGCAGGAAAGAATAACATTCCTTTCTTTCTGTTTTTTCCCCCTCTTACAGCCAAATCAGAGGGCAGACCCTGTGAGTACAATAGCAGGATCTACCAGAATGGAGAGAGCTTCCAGCCCAACTGTAAACACCAATGCACATGCATTGATGGAGCAGTGGGATGCATCCCGCTTTGTCCACAAGAGCTCTCCCTGCCCAACCTGGGCTGTGCCAATCCCAGGCTGGTGAAAGTTGCTGGCCAGTGCTGTGAAGAGTGGGTGTGCGATGATGGCAAGGAGACAGACATCTTAGAAAAGATCTTTGGCAAAGACATGCTGAGTGAAGAGCTGGAGAAAGACCTCACCAAGAAGAATGAGCTCATTGCAATTTTCAAAGGAGGACTCAAGTCCCTACCTGGTAAGAAATATTTCAGTCTATCTTTTCTGAATAGTTGTAGGTTCTATCTTACCATTTGAAGCACATAATGATTTGCTAATTTGGTTTACTTCTTTTGTTCTCAGCATTTAGAGCAGAACCTGAAGTCCATAGGTTTGACAGTCAAAAGTGCATCGTCCAAACAACTCCTTGGTCCCATTGCTCCAAGAGCTGTGGAACCGGTATCTCCACCAGAGTCACCAACAACAACAGCGAGTGCAAGCTGGTCAAAGAGACACGAATCTGTGAAGTGCGCCCATGCACCCAGTCACCTTACTCCGGTCTGAAGGTAAGCTTAAGCCAACCACAACTGAATGACATAGAAATATGCATGAAACAGAAAAAGATCGTACTGCTGGTTCTGTGCACACACCTGATCTCCATCTTTTTTGTTGTCATCCCTCTGCAGAAAGGAAAGAAGTGCAGCAGAACCAAAAAGTCCAGCCAGCCAGTGAAGTTCAACTACGCTGGTTGCTCCAGCTTGAAGAAGTACCGGCCCAGATACTGCGGGGCCTGCGTGGACGGCCGCTGCTGCAGTCCCCACGACACCAGAACCATCCGTGTCAAGTTCCGCTGTGAGGACGGCGAGACCTTCCACAAGAACGTCATGATGATTGAGTCCTGCAAGTGCACTTACAACTGTCCACATGCCAATGAAGCCTCCTACCCTTTCTACCGCCTCTCCAATGACATCCACAAATTCAGAGACTGATTGGTGAAGAGGATCCAAACCCCTCAGTGAGAAATAGATTAGCTGCATCATTGGCAGCCAATGGCAGTCTAGATGACTGCAGGGGTGAAGGCAGACCATCAGCCAACTACCATCTTCTTGTTGTAACTAGATTCCCAAGGAATTGTGGACTTACATCATGAGGACTTAATGAAGTGCACTGTTTGCTGTGACTACATCAGCATTCTTAACATGAATTGCTTCATATTATTGGAGCTGTGAAAGTAGCTTCGTCATGGAGCAGGTTGTAATTACTAATTGTACATTTACGCTAGATGCTGATATCAATTCACTGTGTATATTTTGATCCTTTCTCCAACATGACCCAGACTGTAGACTTGTGTGTGTATATGTTGTTATGCACACGCGCAATTTCAATTAGCATACCATGGTATATCTTAAAGAATGAGACAACGAAATGTAACTCGGCGACTTGTCTAACAGGCGCGTAGTTTCATTCCTTCCTGACGTGGGCATTATTGTTCATGTTTTGTGGCAGCTATTGATGTCCCTTCATGAAAAAAAGACAAAGCGAAACATGTAAAAGGATGAATGTTTTTATTATTGTTATTAATATTATTTATCTAATAAATGTAGCTACTTTATTTGGATATTAGGTGTAATACTGGAATAAATTGTAAAATGATTTAATTTTATATGCAACAATAAAACTGATTTATTTATGAAATATTACACTTGCCTCCTTTGGTTCATTGAAAGTTTGCCATAGGATGGTGCAAACATTCCACGCCACCCCTTTGAAAAAACAAAAACACAACGCTCACATGTGCAGCAGTGGGCAGCAGTGGGGGAGGATATCCAAAGAGGAACTCCTCAAGTTATGTCATTCTGTAAAGATTCTTAGGCAAACAATGAGCAGGGTCACTGTGTTTTTATATAACCCAACCTTGGAGTCTCCCTCCACTGACTTTCTGTGCTTGGGAATGCCATTCTACTGAGAGCTAGCTTGCTTTCACTTGATCTGCCCAAGCCATTCACTTGACTGATTCTGAGAAGGGTTCAGAGGGAGATTAAGTCCATGGGTAGCAATGAGTGCAGTAGTATGCCAAGAATCTTAAGTGCTGCTCTCAATGTGCTGGGATTAGACACCATGCAACATGGACAAAGACTATAATTGTGTACAATAGCCTGTATCTAATGAATGCATTCCATGTTTTTTTTCTTCTCACAGATAACAGCATAGTGCTACCAAATTGACCCAATTCATTAGCAGCTGCCTTTAAACATGAGTTAGCTTCATTGGTTTACAGAAGGTCTTAAACTGCAAGGGTCTGCTAAATAGTTGTAAACAGCCCTCAGGAGCAGACAAGGCTCAAGTCTCCCTTTTGGCTTTGGGTCAATCCACTCATTCGTCTGTTGGTACCCCGATTTTGTACCCACGTGCTATACCCATCCACTTGACCATTGCATATCAGTTAACTTTCTCCTGTTGTAAAGTATTTTTATGAGAGATGTAGGAAAATCTTCAGTATATTTTGGTTTAACGTTTCCCATCCACATTTGGGCTTGTTGCCCCTTGATCAAACTGACGTTACAGTGAGTATCCTGCTACTTGTACATATCTATTTATTGTAGGAGAAAAAACATCTCTTTACAATAGACTTTGATTATAGAAATTGTCTTTAAATGACTGTTTGTCAAAGCTGGAAGGAAATGTCATCCATTCCTTTCAGGTTTCAGATCAGCAGGCATTAAATACTATCATGAGGTCAAAACAAGGAGAAAAGTAAAGATGGGAGAAAATTGGATTGCTATGTGCTTATCTACTACCACAGCACTAGACATAACCTCACACTGGAGCTGAGTTCTTTATCATTTTATGGCCTCCAATATCCATGAAAACTGCATAACATAACCTTAATGATTAGAGAATCATTAACAGCACATCGCACAGAGGTGATTTTATTTCTCCCCAGGTTTGATGTTTGTACCACCAGTGGGGTTTGAACTGGCGCACACAGAGTACAGCTCAGGGGCAATGACAGTGAAGGGTTTCTTTTCAGACCCAGGTAGAGGGAGCGGCTCAGGAATGCAGCAGTGGCTCAGAAAGCAGACATCCTGATGGGCGGCAGATGTTGGAAAATATTTCAGAGCAACATGTTCACTTTAGCTGGGAAAATTTTCCAAATTCGCCAAACACTCCCAAGAACTCTCTTGTGTAAACCAAAAGCAATTTATCGCTCTGCGACAGCTAAGAACTTGTCTAGCTGACACTGTATGGCATCTTTGTTATCTTTCTTGCAAGGCTGTTGGCAGTAAATCTTGATCAAGTGTGTTTAATAAGAGGCTGAGCAGGGCATAGCCTTTGATTGAGCTGAATGCCTCACAGGATGTACCAGCTGAGGTTTTACAGATTGCTTACATGAAAGGCTTCTGAGGTTTACCTAATCACAAAGATGTGTGGCTGCCCCCCTCGCAGCCAGGGTTTACAGTCAAAACACTTTTCAGGGTGCCCTGTTTTTCCTCTGTCGCTTCCTGCAGGAGAAACTTTCCGTCTTGTCTCAGAGACTTTGCCAACTGTCGTTCTATCTGGTTATCAGCAATTCTGATAACGGACTGCGGGGCACTCAGTTATGAAATGGGACGTATAGGTTACGTGAGTGATGCTGTCTATCAGCTGTGGCATTCCTTTATGGCAGGCTGCATGTACAGGGAACCAAACAACTGGGTTTATTGCAAGGACAAAACTTCAAACAGAGCACAAATGTGAACACTAACAGTCCTGGAAACACATAGGTGCTCCTGCAATTAGATAATTCCCCAACTACCTCATTCCTTAAACCCAATATGTGTTTATATGACAAAGACATTTGCGTTCAAGTTTCATCAAGAGCTACGTAATCTTGTGTGCAACCAGCAGCTATGAGAACCGAGAGAGACCATTACAACATGCTGGATACTGCTAAAGGCTGATGTCAACAATTTTATAGTCCCCTAGACTATAACCTTCACTTAATATTTACTGTTATACAGGCAGGAGGGAACGAGGGTTGTAAGGTAGTCACAAAGCACAGAGGCAGCTTCTTGTTTCATAAAGTACCATCTGCTGGTCAAAAGTTGAAACAGCATTCTGTTTTTAAACCGTGCATTGTAAAACATCTTGCATTAAGTAATCAGTTTCTGTGTCTTTAAAATTAACTTTCACTTTTTTAAACTAAAGAAATAAATGGAGTAAATTTTTCACAGGATTTGTGAGAAAGTTGTTGCAATGAGCATGGACACACTGAGACAAATGGATAATGATGCAAGTCTTCTGTCTCACTCATAGGATCTACAGCTGTAATTATGTAAAAAAAATATAATTATTGAGCAGTTTGGAAAGGGCAAATCTGTCTTCTCCTCCCAGGGTTTGGCTTATTTGTGACTATAGTGAGATGACTACTTATTACTGCAGAAATTATTAGCTCAGACTCAATTATTGGGCATCTTAAGAGGTGGACACCATCATCCAAGCTTTTGTTACTCCTTTTGCTGGCAGACACAAGCACCCTAGACAAGTCCAACAATAAAAGATTTATTCCCTAAAAACTGTAAAGGAGAACTTTTTAGCGATTTGTTTTAATTGTCAACAAGGTTAAACATTATTCATTTACACTCCAGAAACCCATTTTAGAACCTTCACAGGTACATATCTGCTGACCAATATCTTAATTACTGTTCTTGTTTGAAATAGGTAAGCGTCATAGCTGGGAAATTTCTTTTCATCATAGTTGATAGAGCTGACAAAGTCAGGTTTTCAAATTAAACAATAATTTAGTGCAATAATTAATGCAGAAATTATCGGTGATGTACCTCAAGGTTCAGTTTTAGGACATTTTCTACTGGTGTACAGAATGTGGTTCCTATTTTTTAATGAAATGCCTTCCTCCATCACCTGCTTGCCAACATTTAAACAGTGGTTACCTTGACAACTCTCCACAACTATATTCTGACACATGAGAAACTTAAATCATTGTTCCAGATCATAAAATCATCTCTATTAAGTAGCATATTGGTGCCTTAGCATCTTGTGTCTTTCTGAGTCTAAGGAACCTTTAGCTCCTAAGCGTCACTCTTAACATTTTGTAAGAAACTCAAAACAAAAAAACAAAAAAACAACAACAAAGGGCTCTTTTACATGTGTGAAGTCAGTGACACATGTAAAGTGAAGAAAACAATAAAAGTTGTTTTATTATTATTATTATTACATATTACATAATGGGAGAAGGACTTAGGATTTTGGGCAAAAATATTGGTGACAATATTTTTGATGCAGTATTTTTGCTGCTTTCATATGCAATAAAAGCTAAATTAAGTATTTAGATTTAAAAAGATGTTAAGACTTAACATATTTTGCTTATTCGCTTATCAACTGTAGCTGAGCACTAATCATCTTATCTTTCTTGTCAATAGATATAAAACAATATCTTAAGAGTATAAAGCTAAACTGATTTTGCTCCATGACTGTGAATCTGACATTTTAGTATTCTTTTCCTTTTGTTAAAACATGTCAAATACTGACCTAAGTCTCCAAATTCTCAACATAAACTCCACCAATTAAAGAAAATATTACATTCTGTGTGAAAAACACTATCAGAGTTTTGTGTAATTAGTAAATTATGGCTCTGCAGCGAGAGGCTGGCAGCCTTTCTAATTTGTTTTGGTCTCTTTAAATGCTAAGGAGCTCCATTTTGACTCTCCTTTTGAAGTCTTGAAATTATTGAATTCATGACCATGAATGAACCTTTAGATGTGGGTGTAGATTAGTAAAATCCCTGCACTGCCAGAGTCAATCATGCACAACTCACAGTGTCAATCTCAGGCTCAGTCTTGCTTTGCCAACTTCAAAATGTTTGAATTTACATAATGGGAGAAGTACTTAGGATTTTGGGCAATCACTGTTTTGCTTTTTTTTATTTTTTCCTTTTCTCCAAGAGCAAATCTAGACAAACAAAAACCATGAGGATGACTGACTATTTTAGTCTAGTGGTGCTACAAGTCAATCAACATGCAGAAGGTCTGTGTTTCTGAAACTGCTTATTATCTCGTTCTCTTTAGGCACATATAAAGTTAGGTGAAGATGTCAGTCTTCAAGAAAAACGGTGACCTTGCTTTAGAGTCTAAAACAACGCTATTGGTCTTCTGCATTTATTCTACTTGTATGCAAGGTTTCAGAGCCACAAGGCCACCCAGAGAGTCAATGAAACATAGCACAGGTTTTACAGCTTTATGTGAAAAACTGCTTGGATTTGAGTGATGATTCAATATTAAGCTATCCCTGTGCACAAGATGCTTCCTCCAAATTTGACATCCTCCAGATGGTTAGGCATAGTAGCTCACAAAGAGATAAATCAATGAGTGGAAGGCTGTAAAACCCATTGGATCAACCTCAGTCAAAATATCTTTCTTACTGAAAGAATCAGGATGAAAAAAAATGATCTGAAGGAGAAGTGAAGATTTTTAGCCAACAAAAAGTTGTCAACAGCAATGAGAAAAAAAAAATGCATTTTGTGAATTTTTGCTTAGACTGTATGATTGACAATGGGCAATCATAATGATCTATGTGGGCTGAAGCATACCAGTGGCATTTATTTATAGAGAGAAAAATCAAACTCATTCAAGCAAACAAGATTAAAACAAATTCAGACAGAATACCCATCTATGTTTGTTTCTGTTCAGAATCACACGGGGACGGGGATAAACTCTGGACAGGTACCAGCAGACTAAAGCAGTGAAACATAGAGAACGAAGGAAAGACCCCAGTCGAGACTTAACTCCAGAATCTTTTTTCTTTTAGGCAACAATAGTAATCACTGTTCAATCCTAATGTACAGTGTCTGTTTTAAAATGAAGTGCTGAAAATGATCTACTTCAGCAATTCAACTGAAAAAAAAATGAAACTCAGACCTAACATTTCCCACAGACTGATATATTTCAAGCATTTATTTCTGTCACTTTTGAAGATCACTGAGTGTACAATAATGGGGATAACTTGACTGATAGCTGTAAATCAGTTGGCAACAGGAAGACAAGCATTTAAAAGTCATTAGCAAAAAAGCTGGAGGTACACAAAGTGCTGGATTCATGCATATAAATAAAAAGTTAACAGGAAGGTAAACTTGTAGTAGAAAAAAGTATTTCCCTGTGAGCTTCTGCACAAGCAATGAAGACTAAGGAAAATTTTAGTCCTCATGAAGCAAAAGGATTTGAGAGACTTCCAGTCATTGTTTCAAGAGCCACCAGACATGGACCACACACACACAGACATATGCAGAACAAGGGCTGCAACTGTCACAGTTCTTATATTAAGCCATTCCTGAAACAGGATTTTAGTTCCCAAGCCGACATGACAACTGTTCACACTGCCAATAGTACAAATACCTGCTGTAACAAACTAAGTATCTGACACATTTACTACATGTCCCTGAAACATCTTTCTGATTTACTTAATCTTTCCATAGTTGGCCATCATGCTTTAGTTTGAACATTGCTTCACTTAATATTCTGGGTCTGTTTGTGATAGAATTATGTTGCAGTTTACATTGAAAGATTTGCTTTTAAAGCTAACAGATGAATGTTTCTTTTGTTACAAGGTGCATTTCTGGTACATTACCTCAGTCTGTTTCTTTTGCACACCTGTTACTGCAGCTAGAACAGGTGTATGGAAACACCCAGCATTTCCTGTTTAAATTGGTGAACGATTTTACTGATTGCATCACTATGTACCACCAAATGGAGGGTTTTTTCTTTTGTATTGTATTATTTATTCTCTTTAGAGTAACTTTTTTATTAGTAGTAATAATAAACTGATCTAAAATCAATTTTAGATCAGTTTCAATGCAAAGAACAAAAGAGAAAACTGTGCTGCCACACAGATACATTCACAAAAGAAACACAAAAAAACAAACAACTATAACAAAATACCCCACATGAATAAGAAATAAGGTGTTTCTTCCTCAGTCACCTCATGACCATTAAGAGAAAAGAGGAAAAAATGTAAATTAAAATAAAAAAAAAAACAGGCAAGAATAAATAGAACAGTAAAATAAAATAACAAAATACTCAAATTTTAGGGACTAAGTAGAAAAGACTCAAGAGCAAAATACATTTTTTAGGAAGAAATCAAAGAATTGTAAACAAAGGTTTAAAATGTGCATCCAAATGGTTAGGGGTAACATTTAGAAGATAAAGCATAGGGGACAAAGAGAAGCGAACACCCAAAACCTTTTCAGTTACAGATTGAATGTCTTTCCAAAAGGTTTGCAATAAATCACATGACCATAGTAGAAGGAAAAGAGCCTCAAACATTTAGAGCAAAGATTGGAACGGTTGGGGAGCATTGTCTGGAGACGCAAAGGGGTTATAGTAAGATCTATAGAAAAGTCTGGAATTTTGTTCTTGTATAGAAATAGAAGCGCATTGAGGAAAGTTTTGAGCCAGTCTAAAGGACTGAATTTCACCTCCAGATTACGTTCCCACAACCGCTGATGTCAAAAAACCAAGATGACATAGAATAAAATTTACCAGCAGGAACATTGTATGGTCTGTTGATGCTGATTTCTTATCTTTCTTGCCAGTCTCATTATGCTGCCTCACAGTTTCACTGTGTTTGATTGACAAGTAATGGTACCCAAACTCCACATAAAATCTATGGAATAATGTCAGCAATAAAACAAGACATTTTCAATAATGCAGACAAGGGGAAGACTTGTATTAAGGGAACCTTAAGGCACCTCTGAAGCCTTCATACCACATGAACCTGGTAATTCATGATGATGAGGTCAAGTAAGTACTGAGTGAGGATTCGGTACAGTATAAGGTCATACTCTAGTAACCACCGGGCAAAATGTGTCATTTCTAAAATAAGACTAAGTGACAGTGAACAATTTAAGTGCTCTTTATTATTTACATCAGGCTGAATGTTTTTTAAAACCTTAAAATGCTGCATGGAAATTTTCCGTTCAGTTATAAACCTTGTTCCCACACATTTACTGTGACTCTTAGTTTAAACTTGCATTTGTGAAAATTGGGGATAAACCATTTTTTGGAAAGTTATGTTTTTTTAATTTCATCCCTACTTAACTAATCTATTGTTTAGGCCACCAAAGCAAATTCATACCCTCGTAGCTGCCTTTATTGCAACCCGTTCTGCACACTGCGAAATTGTGCCCTAACCACCAAATTAAGGCAAATCAAGTGAAAACCAATTTCAGAAAGTTCAAAGCATAATTAAGTTAAACTGAGACATTATTTCCAACACTTACATAATCAAAAGACTATAAACAGCTCTGGATTACTTTTAACAGCAAACAGAAACAAAAAAAATAGCTTTTGTGTGGTCTCATTGAGTCATTTTATGGACACAGAAAGTTAAAAGATCTGATAAAATAAAGTGTGGAGTAATTCAACAAAGTTGTAAAAAAAAGAAATCTCAGTAACAGATGTACAGGCATCACAGATTAGAACATTATGTTTTCATCAGGTTGCTGATGTATGACATCAGATTTTAAATAGATAAGTCACTTTTTACCGAAGAGTTTTGCAACTTGATGAACAACAGATTTTAAAACAAAATAATAAAGATGTTTGTGAAGAAACTTTCTCATAAATAGCAGTTGATGTTGTGGTAACTGCCAAGGTGTGATACAGGGGAGTCTAAAATTGGGCTATTTAAAAAAAAAAAATGCAATCAAAATTGCATCAAAACAGTCTTGATTATAATACTCTTATGTTCATATATGCAAAAGCCACAACAAACTCACAGTTTTGCAGTGACTGGTGTTGACAGGCAGTTCTTTCAACCGGCTACATCCTTATATTTTAATAACGTCTTTCAAGCAAAAATGACAATTTCGCTTTACACTGTTGGAGGATTATTAGACAAAGCTACTATTATTAACAATGTCTTGTGATAGTATGCTATTCTACATAGCAGGGATAAAGTAAATTAAAATATAACAAAATTTAATGTTTTGAAAATTTTCTCCCTTGTCCACCTGATTGATCTGAGAACAAAACAAATTCTACAAAAGGAATCCCCCAATTTTGACAACATAAGCCCACCTTTATTTTAATTTCACAGATCAATAACAAATTGAGCCATTAGGCATAATACATGTTTATTACATGGAACACATTAATTTGTGTTCAGGTAAATTAGCTTTCTACTCAACATAAATGCTTAAACTCAACATAATCACTTGACTTCTTGCAAGGAGTCTATCTCCTAAAAGTTTATTACAAGACTGTGCAGAGAATCTCAAACACTTTCAAGAACATCATGGACAAATCAAGCACTTTGCAAACCTTGAAAACACCTTATTGACATTAAATCACTTTCAAGAACTGCAAGCACTTGTACAAACCTTTCTGTTCCCCAGTCTACAGCCTTTAGTCGCTGTATTAGCTTGATCCATTTTACCTGTTCCTGGTGGATAAATACATCCCTACATCGTTATGCTGCCACTGCCATGTTTCATTGTGGAGGTGGTGTCCTGGACATGCTTCATTTCAATACATCTGTATCAAATAGATAGTTTTGCAGACTCCTGCAAAGCTGGGTGACATTTTAAGGAGGTAATTTAGTTGTGTTGTTGACATAAAATCTGCAGGGCACCCGCCCTTTGGGCTGGAACCGGTCACTTTTAGTTTAGGTTGATGTTTTGTGGTAATTGTTTCTGTCATGTGGTGTTTTCCAACCTAAGCTGTGGATCTGAGTCAGTTCACAGATGTGAGCTCAACGCTGCGACTGCAAAAGGGTGGAAAATGCATCACCTCAGGCCAGACATCAAAGAGAACCCCATCCATCGGGGATGTCGTCAAAAAAAGGTTAGCAGGGGTTTTAAAAACACATCCATAAAAACTGCCCTTGTGACGGCCTGCAGTGACAGTCATTACTGGCAGCCTGTTGTCATAATAAGCTAACATTAGCTACGAAAAGGTTACATAGAGGCTTCACACTGGGAGACATCCAGAGGTGTTTGAAAAGTGAACATGTCAACATTAACTTTTATTAGTAAATGGAAAAGGGAGCCTAATAATGTTAGTGAAGCGGACACAGAGTTGATGCTAGGAACTTCAAAGAGCACAGAGGGTTATTTTTGGGATCTTGTCTTAGTTTTCACTTAAAGAGAAGCAGGAGGGACATGTTACTTAATGAATGCTAAGCAGAATGGAATCTCTAATCTTTAAAGAGGCATTTTTCTTTCTCTGAGGTTTATTAGTCCCTTCTTTCATGACAACATAACATTTCTAAGAAAATTTGATGGCTTTGTATGATAATCCGTCGCTTATAAGTTGAACATGAACACATTTGGACTTCAAAACAATTACTATAAAGAACAATTTTATTTGAGAAAACATTTTAAAACACATGGTTCTGGATCTAATAATGTATTTGTTCTTTCTTTTTCACACAGTGTGTATAAATGAGCCGAGTAAAGGCTTATCTTGGTTACTTATTGCCAAATCTGCTTTGTCACTCAGTTTAACAGCATCCTCTCGATCATCATTCCACCTGACAGCTGTCTGAAGCAGCAGCTGAGTCATTTCCAAGCTGAATGTGATGAGTCAGAACACACTCTGTTTCATTAACGGGATTCTCCTCGGTCACTGTGACTTCAGCACTTTCTCTACAAGTTGAGGCATCACCAGGAAGGTAGTTGCTTAAACACTGATCCCTGCTGTCAATTTCCACCTCTTCATCACTGCTGTCTACAATCTCTCCTTCCTCTTGTTCTTCCTCTCCTGTGCCCGTCTTGGCCTTTTTCTGCAGCGGTGGTTCTGTTTCAGGAGTTACATCTTGGGTTCTTGTGTGAACGTCTGCTTTCTGCGTAGTGCAAGACCCTTGTATTGGTTGTAAATCTTGGGCCCCCTCTTCCTCTTCCTCTGTCTGGTCTCCTGAAACACACCGTGTTGCAGAACTTGTTTGGGTTGATACAGGTTCAGCTGAAAAGACATGAGCCAACATTTCAGTGACAATGTTTTTTTTATGTTAACTGGAGACAGCAGAACAGATTCTTGCCTGGTCATGTGTACAGATGATCAATGATCTCCATAAGGGACATTATAATGGAGCACAACTTGAGTTTAATTAAAGGAGTAGTGTCATGCAAAATCAACTTTTTTGAGCTTCATATAAAATGAACAGTAAGTTCATATAAAATGAACTTTCTATGGGAAAATTAGCTGTTCTAAGTGTTTGCTAATTCAGTAGCATAATTTGGTTTGGCAAAGTTTATTGCACTCTGTTGAAGAGATTAGATTAATAATTTATCACGTCCCGTTTTATGGATAACTGATTATGATTGGTGGCCGATTGATCAGGACACTACTGTCATTCTGATCCTTAAAATACCAACATTTCAACCCTGTTTATTCACAGACATCTTTTACGTGATGAATACAGATTCGGGTTGAGTTCTGTTAATGCCCTGCCAGTCTCTTAGCAAGAATCTATCCTCTGCCACCGTATCTGACTGTGTGTTATCACTTCCTGCCCTGCTTCCCTGAGCATGGCATGGGTAAATTTCAGAATGTTTCTATGGCAAAGTTTATAGGGAAACAACATAGTACCAGGGGCTTATCACTGAAAACACACTCGGACTAAAATGACCTCATTTGTCATTCGGACAGTTTGTTCTGACAGCATAATGAAACAAGGCCTGTGTTCTACTTTAGAACCATAAAATTGAACTGCTCACAATTTGGTTCCCGTGTGGAGACCTGAGAAGAAATCCATTAATGAGCATCCATTTCCACAGAATGTAGCTGTGTTTTCACACAACTGACACCTCTAGACTTTAAAACACTTCAGGGGCAGAGGAAACCAAGCAGAAAACAAGGGGAAACAAAGACCGATATCCTGTTTTCTCCTTCTCAGAGCTCATGAAGTCACAGTCGAATAAGCAAGCTGTGTTTGATCCTCTCTTTGGCTACTGTTTCTGCCGAGGTTAAGCTGGTGTGCATGATCCTGAGCAGAGCACACTCATTTCTGTTGGGTTAATGCGTTACCATAGAGAAAAATAAGGGAACAGAGTGTTTTAGAGCCTCAGCTGGAGAAAGCGGGACATGATACAATGGGGTTGGAATCGGCAGAGCCGAGAGAATTTGGTGTTTTGGGACTGCTCTGGGTCTTGCCTCATGTTGGACTGTACAAATTCCATTTGTTTAGACTTAACTGTATCAAAATCTATATCCCTATTAAAAATTGGCACTAAATCTTAATCCAAATGCAGCTGGGAATAAATTTGTTTTTCATCAACCAAAGTTTGCATCAAATATATGACTTGGGATTTGGTTACCTGGTCCTTTCAGTGGGTAGTCCTTCCAGTGATCTCTGAGAACAACATGCAGTACAGGATACTCAATGACTGTTTTATAACTCAGGTTATCCCTGAGGCTTTTCTCAACGTCCAACTCGTGGTACCTGTGTCAGATCACAGGAAGAATTAAGCAAAACAAAGACATGATTACAACGCAATATCATTACAGCATAAATTATATGATCACAACTTTTTTAAGTGATTGCTGACAATAATCAAAGGATTAATAGATAATTAAGATCTGAATTTTCAACAGCCAAATGAGCATCATTTTCTGGCATCACATATTGACAGATGCAGTATTTGGCCAAGACTTAGCAGCATCACTAAGGCACATGGGGCAGCACTCCCCACCCTTGTGCAACCATCTGCAGAAGATGACATCAATGATTGCCTCAGTCAAGAAATTTCATAAATCGCAGGACGAAACGGTTCACTGGATAAATAGGAAACATGCTCTAATTTAGGATGTATTATATATCAGGGATGGAGGCTCAAGACTGGCCTCAAGCTGTTATTCCCTGGTCTTGGAGGTTGCGGCCTCCATCTTGGTCTTGGTCGCCAAAGAACTGGCTTTGACTCCAAGTCTGATTTGACAAATCTTCATTACTCTCTTACTGGTTTTCTAAATTAAACTATGTATAATGTGAGTTCATTAATTCAGTTTAGAAACTGTGTATCAAAATGTGGCTGCATTGCCAAATTGCCAAAGTTGCATTATTAACACAACATAAAAAAAAGAGAAGTTTATCAATAATAACATTGATTTCCTTTCATGTTACAAAATTTAAAAGCATAACGGTTTAAGATTACTGCTTGGAGTCAATTTAGGAAGAAGGCGTGTAAAAAGTAAAAATAGCAAGCAAAAGCAGAAACTTATACTTAGAATGTGCTTACGAGGCGCCCATTATGTCCATGCATTTAGTTTATGGGTAAAAATCTAACAAATACAATCGAAAAAAAAATGTATAATTTTTTTTATACATCCTTGTTTGTAAACAACTATAAAAGAAAGCAGATTTTTCCTCCCTGTGGTGTCAACGAGATTATTAAACCTCTCTCCACTTCCACATACAAAGCTCTGCAGCTCAGCCAAGAACATGCACACATCTGGTGTCTATATAATGTTCTCTCAATGAACAGAAGACTCAGCAAATGCTCTCTTAAGGGAGTTTTTGTTGTTTTCTCCACCGTTCTGCTCAAACCCCTGTAAAAAAAAAATTTGATTATAGGGTATAAAAAGGAAGAAACCAATCAATACTTCTTTTATTATTATTTTACTATACTGAGTAAATTTGAAAGTTGTTCACAAACTGGTACCTGGTGAGACAGGGCAAATGTAAAAACCTACTTATGTTCCAGTTTAAAAGGACGCATGTCAACATGTAACCAGTGTTGAAAGTGTAACAGGTTAAATGGGGGAGATTGTGCAACAAATTCAATTTCCACGGTGAACTTGATGTACTAATTTATTCAGTAATAAGAACATAGCATTCTGGGTATTATAATTCGGAAACAAGTGTCTCCTCTTGCAAAAATCTTGCCTTAGAAAGTCTTCCCACACCCGTTCCCAAATGATGGAGCTCAACCATCCTGGTTTGATCTGGCTGTATCTGGGATCTTGTTATTGGTGCCGTAGTCCACAGGTAAGATTTGGGAGGCACATGCACCAGTTAACTGAGAACTTTACTTTCTTCACAGTAGCAGACAAATGCAACTGCTGTGTTATGGCAGGGAATCAGTCAATCAAGTTTATTTGTATAGCACATTTCAGCAACAAGTATTTTATATCATAAAACCATCAAAATACAAAGTCATAAAAGACGCCACACAGTTTAGTAGTTTCTAGATGTAATGACTAAACTCTTGATGGATCGCAACTCTTGTGGTGCAAAAACAATAATTTCAGTTTTGTTTCTGTTCAGCTGAAAAAAGTTATGGCACATCCACACATTTATCTGTTCTAAGAATCGGTTCACTGCTTGGCTCGGTAACTTTGTGGTACCCCAAACTTGACTTCTGTACACTCTGATGTGAAGTTACCTATTGAAACATAAAGAAGTCCCTGTTCTTTTGGTAAGACTGGAGCCAGTCAAGTATTTAGTGTACCAGAGAGTCATACCCAGCTCTCCAGTTGCTTCAATAATATGTAATGGCCAACAGTGCCAATGCTGCACTTAGGTTCAGCAGTACCAGCACTGTGGTTCTTCTATAGTCTGTCTTTATGTGGACATCATTGAACACAAAGGCTAGGGCGGTCTCAGTACTGTGGTGAGGACAGAAACCAGACTGAAAGACGTCAAAGCGGTTGGTCCTGCTCAGCTGTTACACATCTCCTTTCCAGCATTAACAGGGAACTTAGGAAGTGTTTTTATTTTGCAGTTCGTACATATTTTGAAAGAGGTCTGAAAGTCTTGTAGAAGATTGTATTTTTCCAAACTCCACGTGGGCCTTCCATACTTCAACAAATCCAAACATCATCTAGAGAAAATTCCTAAATTTTTTTTTCCAGGCTTTTCAAGCATGCACAATAAACCTGTCCTTATTTCATCCTTATTACCAGCAGCAGTTCTTTAAGCAAACCTGTAAAAAGTTTAGTTCACTGATGTTCAGGAAAAAAAGTGACAAAAACTAGTTTCAATAATCCGAGCAGAACCATGTTTTTCATGTGTGACCTAAACACATAACTTAATGGAATATTATCTCCTGTAAATTCAGAACAATTTCAATAACAACACCACATGATGATATCAGGAGACATGAGGAAGCATCTGCTAAGCAGAAATAAATACAAGCTTTGGGGCAAGATGGGCAACAGCCGATGAGCAAGGTCCGGAAACGGTTGGCCACAAATATGTAAGAGGAAGCTCAGCTTACACAGGACAAAAACATCCCTGTCTCACAGGGCATTCGCATAAGCAAAAAAAAATATAAAAATAAAAAATAAAGTACAGACAGGTGTTTCCTTTTTCAGCCAGAAATGTAAAAACAACTTGTGTAAATCTGACACATCAGGACGCATAGATGCTTGGCTGGCTGAGAGGAAAAGCAGAAGTCCAGGGAAAAAGGGAGAAGGCATCCTCTGGATCACAGCAGTGGAATAAAATATATATATATAAAAAAACAAACATGAAAAAAGTTACATAAACAAATATCTAGGAATGTGTGAATGGTAGTCTTGATGTGCTTGCCTTCTTTTCCAGTAAGAGGATGCTGCTAACCCAGCTATGTTTAGTTAAGCACAAGAACTTCTTTCTTGGATATTTCTCGAAGTCGTTCAACAACAACATGCAGTCATGCCCTTTGTGGTGAATAACCTCCTAGAAGCTGTTACTCCCACTATCCATGACTTCATTAAATCAGCAGCTCAAGCCAAATTAAGAGTTTTCTTCATGGAAAGCATTTTTCAAGAAGAACTAGCCCATTTGGGTGTAAAAGGTTTTCGACTTGTTTTGGACGAGATGTCACTCTGCAGCACCCCAACTTCAAATTAGAGGTGTAATCAGTGTCCAAGCCTTCTTATGTAACACGCAGATTTAATGTAAGGTAATTCCCATGATGTTCACTTTAATGTGGACCATTAATATTCATTACTGACTCAATTTGCTGTTATTCAACCACTTGCTGATAGATACTAAGGTGGGGCAGGAAAGAGTTGTAGCCATCTAAAGTAAAAAGAAAAAGAGCAAGGATGATTTATAGCCCTTAATGACTCCCTCTCCTAGACTTAACCCGACACACACTGAGCATTCTTTCCAGACTTGCTGTCCAACACTGATGATAAAAACAAGGTTAACAGCCATTGAAATCTATAGAGATCTTTATCTGCACTGTGACATTCTTGTATCTCTCTAAACATGTATGTTTTGCAGTCTAAAGCAGGGGTGTCAAACTCCAGTCCTCGAGGGCCACTGTCCTGCAGTTTTTCGATGTGCCACAGGTACAAAACACAGGAATGAAATGGCTTAATTACCTCCTCCTTGTGCAGATCAGTTCTCCAGAGTCCTGCTAATGACCTAATTATTCTATTCAGGTTTGGTGCAGCAGAGGCACATCTAAAAGTTGCAGGACACCGGCCCTCGAGGACTGGATGTTGACACGCCTGCTCTAAAGCAAAATATCTTGTGAAGAATTGCTTTCATTATATATAGAGTTTTATATTGGAACGGGCTAAAAGGCCGTTCAGAGACAAAGAAGCCAAACATAAAAACACAGAGAATGAGAGACCAAGACCTTAATTTTCGAGACATGTCCTGCAGTGTGATGACACTGATGTTGAAGCAGACTATTGAGATAATCTTGTGAAAGGATCCCCAAAAACCTTTATTAATGTAACACAGTTTAAAAGGCTATTCTACGTTTTGCTAAGAAAATGTCAACTTCTGAATTTCAAGAAGTTACAAAAAAAAAATGTTGAAAAAGAAACGCTACCTACGCTCCTTTTTTAAAATATGGTTATCATACATCTAGGAAAAACCGAGCAGATATTCATAACCACTGTTTATTTCCTTGCTGCTGTTTGTATGTTTTGGGATATGTCAGCCAAGTGAGAATGTGGCATTAATATTTCAGTGCATATATACTTTACACTACAGTTTTCAGTCACTGTTTTCAGTCACTGTATCTCCAGCCAGGATGTCGACTCATGTTGGACATGCCTCCAGCTAGTGGGATTTTATCCCTTAGATATTCTGAACTGCATTGTCTTCAAAGAAAGCATAACAGTTTTTACAAGAAATAAAAACCTGGCTTTTATATTATAGGCTTGGCTTAGCAATTTAATGAAACAGCATGTAATTTTTCATGGTAGAGATGAACTTTTAATCACTGTTATTATAACAGTAACATTATAATAGGTGCAGCATAAGACCAGGATTTTGTTCTGAAGTGTTAACACAAGCAAGCAAAACATGACAGTCTGACAGCCTGTGCTAAATCTTGGCAAATAACTACACTCATCTTTCAATCATTTCTTTAACCATGCTGTCAGTAAATATAATTTATAGCCTGGAAATAGGAGTGCAGCCCAACCTACCGAGCCAAACAAAAGAAGGAAGTATCTGTGCGCATTATAAGGATGAAAAATGGGATGGGAGGTTGCATGACGTTTCATTTGGGCCAAGGATAATGACTATGAACATTTTATGATCATCAGTCACTCTGTGACAAAACGGAAATGGAAAGCAGAGAAAGAGGCTAAAATTGGGCGAGGTAAATGGATGTCGTAATCGCTATACTCTCATTTTTTAATCTGCTCAAAAAAGCAAGAAATCAAGCCGCTCAAAATATAAAGACAAAAGATGATGTGCACACAAGACAGAAACTGTGAAGATTTGGAGACAATGGAAGGGAAATGAATTTCGGATAAAGATAAAGCACATCCATCCTGGAATCTCACCAAAAATGGCAAGAAAATAGAACCTGATGCTGTGAAACCCTTCTTGCCAAAGCTCTGCGTAGGTTTGATGGAATTTACAAGGCAGTGATATCATGTCCATAAACTGCCTATTTTGATTTCAAGCATACTGAGTAATCACTCGTGATTAGTAAGATTGATCAAATGGTCAATGCGGTCACAAGAACAGGGCGTGACATGAGTGGTGTGACTCTACGGTGTTTTTTTGGGGTTGTTAAAAGGCTCCGGAAATTATTTGAAAACAATAAAGATGCAGTCACTTAAAAAACAGTTTCACAGCTTTTGAAGACACGTGAAATAATTGTAGCTGCATACTAAATTACAAGAAATATTTAGAAAACGAGTAGCATTATGATTAAGAAATGTGAATCTCTACTTAAAGATAAAAATCTTTCATAATAATAAAAATCTAAGTAAACCAAAAAGGAAAACATACAAAAAGTGAAAAAATGTCTCACCTCACAGAGTTAGCCTTTCTCCCCTCTGCTTTCATGAAAACTTTCACATGTTCAAATTGATGTTGCACATACATCTTCAATCTGAAACACAAATTCACAATAATACAAAAACGTCAATAACTGTGAAAAAATGTCTCCATTTGGGATTTATTCTAAAAAGTAAAAAAACAACAAAATCATACGATTTAGACTGATGTAACCTTTTTCATATAGTCACAGAAATGGAGAAAAACACAAAGTGTTGACTGAGCACAGCAAAGAAGAAACCTAACCTCTGATATCCTGACCGATATTTGCAAGGCTAGGAATTTCCCTCTTTGTGACAGTTTACACACACTGGAGTGTACTACTTGTGCCCTCAACTAGATATCATAAGCTCAGTTTTCCATAAACAACATTTTTGTTGCTTTTCCGCTTAATGTTTTCTCCAAGCTCTACTCTGCTTCACTCCCTGTCCCTCCTATACTTCATCAGAAGGTATGCTAACCAACACGTTCTAAGCCTTATTTAACTCTTGACAAGTTAACTTTGACTGAAGATGACATTATAAATACTATTATTTCTATTATAGTCAAATATTCAAAACGTCCTATTGTAAATCTTTTGGTAAAAGAAAAAAAAAAATAGCTCTGATCCCTAACTGATCCCTAGATAGATCTTCAAACCTATATTCCTTTCATAGATATTGGAAAATTTACCAAATTGAATCTATTTTTGGGCACTAATGGCATAATGGGGATTTTACAGTTTGGTTTTAAACATTTACCTTTCACAGTATGTGAGCTGGTCAGCTTTTTTTTTAATTGAAATCCGTTAGCAAAAAACTCTGGAAGCTTTGTGAATTGTATACGTTGTATACTGCATCTCCTTCCATTGCTACTACTAGACGACTACCTGATTTACCTTCTTCTAACACCTTGACCCGTCTAACACCTTTCTAACTCTAAATTTGTTGACCCTCAATGCAAGCAAAAGAAGTTATTTTACTAAGGTCATTTATACTTGACTGGGGCATGACATCTTTCTTTTGTTCCATTAATAAAGTATTTTCTATTGTACTCTACAATTCTTGCAACCATACAGCCTTGTTCTTGAGATGTTTTAGCCTACTTCATGATTTCAGGCTGGTTCGATCCAAGAGTCTGTTAGTAATCACGCTGAGGTGTGGCTAGTGAAAGTGAATTAAGCTTTCCAAAACATGTGGTTAGCCATAGTTGACTCATAATAAGGTAGAGCTAGGGTTGGTTTGGATAGTTTTGTTTTTTTTACTCTTTACGTAGATTTTTTTTTTCTGTTCTAATCAAGACTTGGATCAGAAATGATCTTGATTAGATTACATTTTTTCCATACATTTTCTGCTGAAGCTTGAGGATTATTCAAGCCAAAGTAACATTTCAAGCAGCATCCGTCATGGCAAATTCACTTTACACAATATGATGAGATTTAGAATACATATCAAGGGGGAAAGTGCTTGACGTAAAAATCTAAGCTCATGTAGAAATTTTGTTGGAAAATTTGATTGAATGCATTGACAATTCCATGAGAGTAATATTCATTATTGTAAAAAATAAATAAATAAAAAAAAATAAGAAAGAAAAGCTTAAATCTCACTTTTGACGAATTACAGGATCAGACTCTGTGGGGTGAATATAAGCAGTCAAGATCTGGATCAAGGTCTGGGTGTCAGACACCCTAGAAGAAAAACATATGAGGTGAAAAAAGAATTTGAGTTAAACAATGACAAAATCAAATCACAGTCATATCATAATCAACATTATTGTATTGTAACATCTGAGAAACAAACCAGAAATATGTCATTTTAAAGTATAACTTACCTCCTCTGATCAAACTTTGAGCTGCTCTGAGGAAATATGAGCTTCAGATGCCACAGGAATTGCTTTTCCCTAAATAGGATGCAGAAAATATAAGTTAATTTAAAAAAAAAAACAGTATTCATCTCGTTGCCTGCTTTTGTGAAACCACCACAAAATCCCGTATTTACGGTAAATTGTTGTATTCAAATGATAAAGCCATAATCTGTCCGAGACAGATTCTCTGTTTGAGAAGCAGAAGCTTCCCAAACACTACATGACGCCATGTATATCACAGAATATTGAGTTCTTTAAGAGCTATGCTTTAGCATGTAAAGATGTACAGAGTTCAGTTTTCAGGGTATTTAAGAAAAAAAAATCCTCTAAGCATGTGCAAGTTGTCCCCAACAACCAAAAAAATCTACGTTATAAATGTTTTTAATTGACAATAAGACAGGGATAAGCTTATGTTATTTTTAATAACTGTCTTAATATTATGTCAAACTACTCCAAATAGCATAAAATTAAATAAGCTGTAAATATAAAAAAACACCAAAACTTTATTTTGCCACATAGACTGAAAAGACTAAATAAAGCAGCAAGTTCTTCTTTTCAGTGTGACAATCCAATTACTACATATGCTGAATATAACTACAAGGACTTGATTGACCAAAGCCACAGAATTTACTACATTTAAAGATGAAGCTGGTTCATCAATCATTTTCTTTGGCAAAGTATATAGAGCAAGGCCTTGCATGAAATCCATGAAATGGAGCTCAAGCACAACCTCAGAAAGATGAAAAAGTATAATTGTATGCCACATACAAGGGCTTGTTATTACGGCTTCACTACTCTCTGAGAAAGATTCAGAGCATAGCTTAGAACTTTTGTTTGATCTGAGATATTTGTTTCTGTAGCTCTTTTTATTCATTACATATCTGCACACTCACTGTGTAGAGGAATCAACCCTGTTTGAGGTAGGAGAGAAACGTGGCCTCCTGTTAGAAACAAGTTCAAGACGCTGAAATGAGATCAATAAGCTGTCTTTGAAGCTGCCATTATTTTTTCAATTAGGAAAGATGACTTTTATTTTCATGTTTTGTTGGAATAATGTGGACCTATAACACAATGATGAAATTATCTTTTTTTTTTTTTTTTTTTAACTTTATTTATATTTTTACTAATGATGGAAGGGCAGCTGGTAACCAGAACGATCCAAATTTTAGCACGATCGACTAAACCGGCGGTTTTCAAAGTGTGAGGCGCGCCTCCCCTGGGGGGCGCCAGCGCACATTAGGGGAGGCGCGGTGCGAGGGAAAAAATAAACCGAAGAAGAAGCTATCCGCCTGCTGTCTACTGATGTGAGAGAAACAAATGGACAAAGTTTTAGTAAACGTGCTCATCCCCTTCACTTCAACCTATCTCTGCGAATGTGGGTTTTCCGCACTCGCAATGATAAAAAGCAAATATCGATCAAGGCTGCTGGTTGAAGATGATCTGCGGTTATACCGCTCCACAGTGCAACTGCATTAACCGGATTTGCGCATCAAAAGCACATTGTTCCCACTAAAACTAAGGTGAGCTGAACAGTAATGTTGCCAATGTGTTGCCATGTTGCCAATTTAGTTAATATCATAAATGAAATGAGTTACACATGATTCAGGACCATGATAGAAAAAGAAAGGGTGCGCATAGCGTGCGTCAATGTTTTTTCCTTTGCCTCCGCTCTTTCATACAGCTTGCTCTTTTAGCTCGAGATAAATTGTTTAGATGAGCCACAAAAAGAGCTCCACAATTTTGCAACTGTTTAGGTTTTTGATTTATTTTTTAATTTCAAGGAAATGTGCAACATTTACAGATGTGTTCCAAAGAACTGATCAAAATGTTTTTGTTAAGATGTGAAAACACTGTTGGTATCAAACATTAAACTCAGAACCTCAGATGTTTGTTTGAGAAAACGGTTGAAAAATGAGTTTGGGGTTGTTCTTATCATTAGAAAAATGAAAAAAAAGGTTGTATTTGCCATACAAAGGCCCTCATAAAATAATTAAAATGGGAGGAAATGTTTTAAAATGTTCATGTGTTAAATTTCATTCAGATAAAGAGTCATTTTAAAAGATCAGATGGTTCTAAAATAAAAGCAATTAGAAGATGTTTTGTAGTGGCATTTGTTTTTGTGTTGGTTGATTATTGGGGGGGGGGGTCGCAGCAGTCATTGTGCTCCTTGGAGGGGGGCTCACCCTTTCATACTTTGAAAACCCCTGGACTAAACAACAATGAACCTATCGGACACTTAAAAATTCAAAGTTTTTCTGATCAGTGAACACATCACATTAAGCACCAGTCAGGTTGTTTAAACTACACTCTTCAGTGATGATGTTGTTACTGAGTGAAAACGTCTCAAAGTTGTTTATTTTAAGTATCTGAGGTGAGTTGTTATCCCAAAGATGTCAAATCAGGCTGACAAGCATTTCTAGTCCAAAGTTGATTTCCCATCTCTTTACAAACCTTGCTTTGTGCCCTCATGTGCAGCCATGTTGGAACAGGAAGAGACCATGCTCAAACTATTCCCACTAAGTTGAGAGCATGAAATTTTTCAAAATGTCTTGCTGTGTAGAAGATTTAAGTTTCTTTCACTGCAACTAATGGGGCAGAAACACAATTCTGAAAAACAGGCCTACACTATAATCCCCAATGGACAAAGCTTTACGGTTGACACCATGCAGTCAGTAATTATAGTAATTATATACCAAGTCCAAGGCTGTTACACTTTCTATGTTAATAGTATATTTAGCAAGTTTGACGCACTCCACATTCCTTGCCCACATTAGATTCAGATGACTCTGGCTTCATGCAAAAGCTTTAAAACTTAAGGGAACATTATATTGATTGGAAATAAATAATATGATTAGGTGACAATAGGCTCATCTCAACCAAATATGTATCATAAAATTCAACAGTAATATCGCAATTGCACATCTTCCTGACATATTACAGTTCGACTCAAGTTTATTTAAATACACACGTGGGTGCAAAAACTTATCCAAGTTCTATATCAATTTCAGCTACAGCAGTAAAACTCAGACCAGTATCACAGAATTAAAATGCAATTCCTCTCAATTGGATCAAGGAATCTCTAAAATGTCAATTAGTAAAACGTTATCAGTCTAGGAAAACCAGGTCTACTCTTTATCTTTATGCAATTTCTTATACAGTGTAAGCAGAGAGCAACAATGTAGGAGAACAGATCCCTTCTAAAGAAAAAAAAATGTAAATAGAAAAATAATGGAGAAACATAACAGTAATATGTCATGAGCTCTTACACTTAAATAGCTTTGATATTTATTTATGGATTTAGAACATAGCATTCCTTCAGAGTGGGCTTTTGGACAGGTAAGGAGAAAGACCGTGTGTTTAAAAAACTCAATGAAAGATGCTTATCAGTATTGTTTTGTAATGAAAGCGAGGTGTTTGCAATAAGAGTATGAGCAGTACCAGTCGGCATGTTAGGAGCGTAAACAAGGGGAGGGTGAAGAGACTGCTTTTCCTTTTCCAGGCGATATGGAACCACTTTCCACGTCTTAGTAACTGGAAGCTGTTTGCTTTGTTTCAGCAGAGTTTCACCCTTGAGAGCACATCTCCAGATGTAAATGTTTGTACATGCAAATACATACAGGGGGTGGAGCAGCAGGTGTGATGAAACCATTATTCTGTCATTACCTCAAATGGAAACTATGTCTTTCCTTGGAAAAGGGACTTGCCCAAAGAAGCTTTCAATCACTTCAGGTAAGGCCACAATGCATTCCTGGGGTAAGCGCCATCACTCATTGGTGGGGGAAAAAAAAAAAAGAAGGAAAGAAAATAGCATAAAAAGGGAAAACAGAAGCCTCAACAACACAGGTTTGCATTCCAGAGGTCAGACTGCAGAGTTCATCCACAGAATATGAACTATAAAGGAAAGTCAGGGCATACACTATTAGGGTATGAATGTGTAACAGGTCAATCATGCACACTGGAAAAATGCCTGTCAGAAAAAAAAGGCTTTTGAACTATGCAGAGATTATGATGAAAGGCCTACAATTCTTATCAATAAGCTGTCTGCTACCTAACACTACCGGGATTTAACAACATTTTTGCTTTTGAGGGATTATTCTTCAAATAGAAACTAAGTCTTTCTGAATGAATACGGATTGTTACAAGGCCAAAAAAGGTTTTAAGAATGTAAACAAATAACATTAATGCAACACACGTGTTCAAGAAGTAGACTTGATCTTTTTAAATCTTTGTTAAAGCTCTGACTAAGCTACAGCCTTTTCCAACTCCTGCAAATGTGAACATTTTTAACATCTTCTCATTGCTTCCTTTACCTGAAGATAAACAAATATAATTTTGCAAGGTTATTAGTGTGTGCAAAAATAATGAGACACAAGGGAATTATAGTCCATCTCTTCTGACTCTGTAATTTTCCAATTTAGATGCAATAGTCTGACGTTGATAACACTTAATAAAATGATAAACATATTTGATGTGCATTGCTGATGTTAACAATGAAGCTTGACAAAATGCAATGTCTCTTTCTGTTTTTCAAAATTATTGACTGTATGTTTATAAAGCGTTTTAATGTTTTCATGTTGCACAGCACTTTGAGCTGCTGAAATGTGCCACACAAATAAACTTGATTGTTTATGAAAAGTTATTTTCAAAAACAATCACTAGGCTTCATGAGATCCGCATAACACAGTTACCAATATTTCCATAAATAACTAATTAAATAAAACCATATGTAAAGAAAAACAGATAAATGATAAAAATTATATTCTCATCCATGTTTCTTCTATGTTTTTGGATGGTTTCCTCCTCTGGGTTTTTCCCCTTTTGTTTCACCTCACTCAATCTCCTGAGCTCCCGTTGACTCTGGCTCCTGCTCAGCTCCGCCCCCCAACTGTTTTATGCTAGATGTTTGTGCAAGACTCTGACATGACTTCGAGACCCACTCCTAACTGACTTCTGAACTGTAAAAAACTGTTTTTATTCACCAATCTCTAAAACTAGCTGGCCATTAAAAACCTGGAATTAAATGAGTGTATTGTAAAATGTGTTTATGATGGAATAGATCATTTTGGAAACGAAAAACAATGAATTGTAAACTTTAGTTTATACCCAGAGGTCAAATCATAAACCATCCTGACTGATGTAACATGTTATGACAGGTTATTTTATACAAAAATGGTCAAAAGTTTTGGTAGCAATACAAACACTGTATTTTTCTAGCTTTGTTGCTCTGGTTTCCCTGACAACTCATGTTTGATTAATGAGAACAGTGATTAAATTTGCATTGATTCCACAACAGGAAGCCTATTTTCTAAAACTTTGTTTTAATAGATTGTTAGCCATAAAAATTAAGTAGCAGAAGACCAAATAAAATCCTATCACTTTGGTTAGAAAATTGTTTGCTTTTAAACTGGTACATGAGCTTAATATCATTATATTGTTAGCAAAAGGATTCAATCATTGCTTTGCTCAAGCAAGGAAGGATTTGCACATGAAAAGACAGCTTCCCGCACCTTCCTGCAGTAGAAGGTGAGAAGTTCAGCAACATTAAAGGTTTTAGTGTATACTGGAGTGACAAGCAAAAGCTGGGAACATCCTCCCCAACTTCAATCAGTTTGCAACAAATCAGCTTGCAACCAATGCACAGCTTGTTCAACAATGGCAGCAGGTGGGTGTTAGTGCAGATGTGCTCAGACTAATGCTAATATTATTAGGTAATCTATTACTGTGACAAAAATAGACAACTGACAATTTATTTCTTTATGAATCATAGACCTTAGTTAGTTACATTAGAAATATTTTTTTCTGGAAATAGCATGGTGATCAACACCATCAGTCCTGTCAGAAAGATACAACAAAGATATCAGTCCAACAACAAATTCAAATCTGCCCACAGGTGTTAATGATCTAATTAGAGCTGGATCCTAAAATGAGGGAGAGAAAAAGAAAAGGAAGCAGCTCTGGGAGTGCTCATTAGCGAAAGGGGACAAAAACAAGATGCTAGTCATAGGAGGAGTCCAACTTTCCCAGAAAATGTATGACACGGCTTGACACTTGTAATAGGTCATCCTTAATCAGGCCCAAACTAAATTACCAGTCAATGCTTCTGTCAAACTGACTGATTACAGACCACCAATACAGCATCCAAACAGGGATTTTTTCATGATTCTTTCATAATGAAAAATGCTACAAAGTGCACAGTGTGACCCCACCTTGAGGGAATTAGCTTGCTACACATTTTGTCAAGCAATAAAAATCAACTGCTAGCACTACAAAGGCTGCCATTGGTTATCATCAGTCAAGATTTTACCAGGAAACTGATATTCTACATGTCAACAAGAGCTTGAAGTCTTGTTCATGGGTGATAGTAAGATGGAGCGGGACAAGGACAAACAGACTGGAGTTCATCTGCAGTAATGTGGGCAAAGCTGAAAGAATGAGACTCTGGATTCCAGGGGCTGAAATGAAACTGAACTTATTCTTAGCAACAGGATAAGAAGCTTCATAATCTAAAGGTGGCTCAAAGTAGAGCCACTGCTTCTCTGGATAGAAAGATGACAGGTGACGTGGTTCAAGCATCTGGTCAGGGTGCCTCTTGGGCATGACTCATGGGAGGAAATCCACAAGAAGATGCAAAACACTTTGGGATCCCCAAAAATCCCAGTGTTTCTTGGGGGCAGAGGGCTGTGTGGGGTTGCCCCCTTAGTCTGTTGACTCATCAACCTGATCTTTGATGTGCAGAAGATAATGGATGGATGTGAAAAAGGTCAAACTGAAAAATTTACTTTAAAGTTTATACATAAGCCTGTGAATCTTTTGAGTTTGTTTTGGTTATTCTTTGCTATACCATGAAAGCATATTGGTCACAGAGAGAGAATGAACCACCACTATAAAAGCTAGGAAGGATTATCAGTTGCATTTAGCCATGACTTCACAAGGTTTATCCAGTATTACACAGAAGATACACATTGTTAGAATCCAATGACGATAGCTTTTGTTCTTGTCGTCTAGTGGAGATTATCCAGAGGCCCTGACATGAAAATTTCTGTTCTCAAGGGCAAGTTTTATGCATGTTTTACCCTTTTCTAAAACATCTAATTAAAAGACACTTATAAGCAGAAACGTGCACGAGAAGAAGACTCAGAAATTATGTTTTTTTATTACATTGACAGGTTTTTTTTTTTTTTAAAACTTTGTTCCTTTAGTAGGTTGAACTAAGAACAAATTCTGTTAAACTTTAGTGAGCTAGCTACAGTTGGTGCCAGAAATCATCTAAGAAATAAAGCAGACTCGGACGAAGATAAATGAGTTCATTAATAAGAGCGCACAATGTTGATTAAATAAGTAATTGGAGTCACTAGTGCCATCATCACTTTAGCAGAATGCCCGACTGGTAATCTGGCAGTCAAGAGCTGGAATCCATCTGGCTGGATTAAAGATGGGACAGATCCAATAAGAATGGAACTATATGTGCATGCCCATGCTTTCCTCTTCTCAAAAGCACATGCCAGGATGTTGGTGGAACTGGGTGCTACAAGAAAAACATGTTGGGATTTGAGCAATTTTGCAAAAAAAAAAAAAAATGCAAACAGCAAAAGGAGAAATTAAAGCAATATGTGGACCCAAGGCTTAGCCATTGGTATAGAGTAGATAGTTACTCCTTGTTGAGTCTTCTGTTCCAAAAAAGGTATAAAAATACCAACTGGTACAAAATGTCAGAATATGGATATTGAGAAAAGAATATTTGGGTATCTGTTGTGGGAAATAACAAAAATTTGAAGTGTTTTTTTGGGGGGAGGGGGGATCCTGCCGACTTATAGAACATAATTTAAAACGTTACCTTTTTAAATAAAGCTGACAGAGTGGCGTAGATTATCCCAAGCCATTTCTTTGGCAACACTGCTATAACTTTGGGATTTTCTCTTGTTAATGTCACTTCATGAATTCATTGCAATTCATTTTTTCTTTAATTTTGTGCTTTATCTATGTTTTTCTTCCAAAGAAAGTACACCTAGTCCAGTGCCACAGTGCCATTGTATTTAGCTATCTCTCCTTCCTGGACTGACAAAGTTATTGCTCCCATAACTATTTGTAACCTTTTTATTTTTTCTTTCGAGCAGAAAGTAATGGTGGCGCATAGATTCTGTGCAACATCAGCTGAGCTATCACAGCCATTAACATTGTGAACTCCAACTGGACTGAACTTGTCTGAACTCTAATAAACATGTTTAAAGCTGGTTTGAGCTGAATTGAGATGCGTTTTTAGAGATGATGTCTGTTGTAAATTGACACTACAAAGAAAAACTAAGTTGAACTGAACTCAACTAAAAGGAACCCATGCTGACAAAAAAATGTGAAAACAGAGAAAATTTATCTTTACATGAGATTTGTATAAATTGTACAATAATTCTAATGAAATTGTCAAAGTAGATGTTCAAAAAAGATATTTAAAAATAAAGTATTTCTGATGCTCAAATTTGGAAGTTTTTTAATTCAACTTTCTGCTAAACAGAACACAGAAAAATTCCTTGTTAACTCAGTTTGAGCACCATTCAGGCTGTGGTCAATAAATCAATTATAATATCTAGGTTTGACAAAACAACTGCCTGTCAGTCTGATGTAAGATTTGCCTCCAACAACAGCTAAAAGACTCTGCCCTGGATCAGCCAACAAAAGCCAAAATATTGTCTGCTGCAGCTTAAGAACACTGTTTAAAGTTCAACTGAGTGTTTGGAAAGCAGAGGTCGTTATTCACATGAGGGTGAGCTGATGAATATTCATAGTGCACCCATCTGGGGGAGAAATATGATTTTCTACGCTTTAATCAATTTGCGCAGTCATCCATCACACTGAATCATTCAGCTGCCATGAAAGTAAAAAAAAAAAATCTGTGATGAATGTCAAAACTAAACTAAAGGCTTTTCTAAAATTGCATTAATTGGTCTAGTGGAGGTGCCAAAATTACAGTTTGGCTGTTACAATATGCATGTGAGCCTTCACAGCTTGCCCATTGCAAGGGATAATTTCAAATCTGTGATATTTTCACTATGCTTGACAGTAATGCCAAACAGGCAGATTTACCACCATACACACCACCTTGCTTGCCATTTAAGACATGTAAGACACTACTGAAGTCTTTGTACTTACATGTTTTTTTTGTTTTTTGTTTTTTTTTTGGGGGGGGGGGGGGCGCTTATATAATGGTATTTCCATTGCAAATAAGGGAGTAGTGCCATGATGTCAATGCCAGCAAGAGTGTCATGGGCAACAAATGTCCATTTAATGATGTCATGTGTTTTAAATTGACTTGAGCTTTGGTGAAAGTTTGACAAATTACACCAGCAACCACATAGTAGGCATGGCATAAGGTTTAGAGAGGATGGACTGGATTGTAAAATGATTCTTGAATGTGTACAGGATCAGGATAATGTGATTCTTATGTTTCCTTTGTCATTTAGATCTTTACAAACTAAAATACCGCAACCTGGTGATTCTGATCCTACATAAACATCCAAGCCTTTGTTGCACTTAACTCTGTATTTTGCATTTTATTTGCATGTATTAAGGATGTAACAAAAAATATGTTTGTGACTGGACTTTTAATCAGGCCAACAAAACCTTTGCAGAATTTAAACTCTGTGTGGCTCATTCTCACTGTAGCCTTTATTCAGACAGACTCTATGGGGCAGTCTTGGGTGCCTACGTCAACTGTATCATGTATAGTTAAAACAAACAAAAGAAAAAGAAAACATAGTATTTGAAACATGGTGACACCCATGAGTGTGCTGGTGGCATTTTTGTCTTTATGGGCTGAATCATTAAGATGACTGTCTTTGAAAACTCCTGCTGCCCCACCATGTTTTTCCAAATGCAACTGTCCGTATAGTCACAAAATTTCGGAGGTGTGGAAAATTTGGTCTGCACGAAGGGGTGTAGTTGCCGACATGATGTAATGATAGACGCGTCAAGCATCATTAAAGCTCAACACTGACAACCTCTTCCCACATGGCATGATGTTGGTACTGGTTTTGATTTAAATATTTATCGACAGTTCACAGAAAACAGGATGCTTCAGGCTTTGGTACTTATAATAAATGAATGAACTATAGAACAGATTATAAACAGGAGCTTTTCTGTCACAAATTTTCCGCTGAAATAGAAATAGCTATAATTTCTTTTTAATGGAGCTATAGGGGGGAAAAAGGGAAAATATCGTGATGACACTTCAATACCCTGAAGAGTGCAAAAAAAAGTTAATCCTCAAATGGAGTAAAGCTCTATTTTCCTCCACTTCTATCAACAAAATACTACATTTTACAGTGTGGTGTTCCTCAACACCTGTCAATAACTGGAAACAAAATTAATTCTCCTCTGACCCTCAAAGCCTGGTTAATTGGGCCTGATTTCCAATATATAGTAAAATAATATGCCAGCCACAAAAACCACACCAGCTCATATTGCTAATTATCTCAAGTTATTATAGAAATATGCTCAGTTATTACCCACAGTTACTGCTGCTGGAATGTGTTGTCGAGTCCACTCAGGCTGTCTACGAGGAAAATGTCCAGCCATGCCAGGCTGAGGCAGAAAAAAAGAAAACATAATTCCACCCTAACACAACTACTCCCAATGTTCTGCCAAATGCCAGCGATTATATACTTACCTTCCAAAAGGCTGAACTGGGAGCCAGTCTGTGACTTTTTGTAAATCTTGGTATGGTTTGTACAATCTTCTTTAAGTTAGATGCTGGCAAAAACTAAAAGCAATAGCAGCTGCATTGTCATCATATAACATTTAATCAAGGACACAAACTCACATACAGACACCATCGCCAGGCATGAAAGCCCTCCAGTCAGCTGTTTGTCAGTAATGATCCTCTTCTGGCAGCAGCAGTACGTAGCATGAGTATGTCGCTAACCAGCTGCAGTCACACAGCTCCCACATCTGCTTTTTATATTATGTACTTGGTACATTCTGAAGCACATTCTCACATGATCCCAGGCTAATAATTGTCTACCTTTCCATTCCAGACTGGATGTTCATTTGCTGGCCTGTGAATGAAACACCCTTGTTGAAAAGAACTTCTGTCAGAGATTGTGAGATTAAGCAGACTAAACAAACAGCTGGGTACCAAAGCCTCCTCAGATTCCAGTTCAACAAAAGCAATTAAGCTTATTTTGTTTCTGCTTGTGTGATTATGGCACCTTCAAACATTTTCCTGGTGGCAAACTTTTATGAAAAACCAAAACTTAAAGGGGATCCCACAATTACTTTCTGCCACATTCATCAATCTACTGAATTAGGAAAAAATATGGAGCAGATGGAGTTGGAACCTGTTACTAGACCCTGAAGTAAAGTTTCAAAAGTCAAGAGCGAATCAGTATTCTGAAGAAAGAAAGATGGTAAAAGGTAAAGCAGCAGCATAAAATCTCCTGGAAATACAAAACATACTTTTTTTACAGGCACGTCTGATTATTCTTGACATTCCAGACATAGAAAACTTTAAGATGAAGTTCTATCACTACTCTTATTCAATTTCCCCAATTGAGGATGACAATAGAAAGGCTCAGCCTTAAATAAATCAGTAGGAAGAGTGGTAGAAGGATGGTGGGGAGAAAGAAAATGGATGGGTGATAAAAATTAGGAAGTTAGAAATGAAGAAATCTGTGAATGCGAACTGAACAATGACACTCAATGACTGAATTACAACTTGAGATAAGTGAATACTTCCTTAAAACATGCTTAAGATAACCCAGCAATTCTACTCAAGCTATGAAGATGTTACAAAAATACCATTATACGAGTTTATGGATTGAAAAGAACTTTCGCTTAAAAATATGGACAATAACAGGAGAAAAACACTAAAAGTGAAGAGCTGTTTTGTTCTAATGCATTTACAACTCTTTTGGTTTTAACTAAAACACCATGTCTTCAAAATTATACCAATTCACAAGAGTGTTAATACTAAGAAAAACAATCTGCTCACCCGATGCTGCACCAGTTTACAGTTGTTCTCTTAAGTATTGTATTGGTCCCTTTCAGGGGTCTTGGCACCCATCACATCCTGCCTAACATGCACAAACCTAATTGGGGTTTATGTTTGATATCCACACTTATTTGCTCACTTTAAATCACATTGTCATAACAACTTTCACCAATACTTCCACATATTATGTATTTTCTTAATATCATGCAACTTCAATCTGCAAGTCAAAGCTTTGCAAAATACAGGTCAACTTTTTTTCTGTAAGTTTATTCTTCTCAAGAATCTCTGGAACCACGTTGAAGCTGAGTCAAATTCAAATACAAAGCACACATGCTAGCTTTAACTGAGCAGTAAAGCTAACAGGTCTGAAGGAACATGGTAACAAAAAGATGTCAGTTTATTCAAGTCTGTATATGTTGAGTCATTAATACCTTAAGAAACAAATTATAGAGTGTACGAGGCGGCACACTGTCATAGTAGCTTTTATTGCTGGTTAACTCTGTATGGGAGCAGCTTATTAATACTGCCCTGCAGTAACTGTGGCTGGTGCTATGCAGAAATATGGATAAGCGAGAAGCCCTGAAAGATCCTGTTGAATCAGGTATGTTGGAAACAGACCATGTAATACTCATTTAATGCAATTTGTGATGTTACTACCTTATAAAGCTACTGGTTTTTAAGCATATATATAACACTAATTATATTAACTGCAATTTTGTATAGGATTAGTATCTGCAAATGCCTGATCTAAAATGACTAATCAGTATGAAGGACAAAGCCTACATTTACCAGTGACACTGAAAACCTTTAGCACAACTTCAAACTTCTGAAATTAAAAAATTTGGGGAAAAATAGCTCAACTCTAAGCATTTTAGTTGAAACATAATGACAGAAATATACTGTTGTCTTTGATCTCACAGACGTCACATCACACGGGGTAAAGCTGGTTATTAAAGCTCATGTCCTTCACAGTGTTCACTAAAATGACAGTTAACAGAAAGTAAATTGAATCTGGTATTTAAAGCAAATAAATTTGTTCTACAGGGCAAGAATGCTTACAAGAATTAAATAATATCAACTAACAATGTCAACGATTGCTTAATTACCCCAGCTGATGTATAATTTCAGACATGGAAAAAGCAGCTCCCAAAAGAGTGCTACATCATAAACAAAGCACAGTCAGCACCAACGACTTAACAAGAGTGCCATCATGTGGCAAAGCAACACAGGGATCAGGACTTTATGTCATCAGGGTGACTGAGTCTATACTAATGTTTAGATAAGACTACAAGAATATGACCACTGTCATATTCTGGTTCTTCTTTTATACCATAATATTGACATAAGATAGTCTGGAGAAACTTCACTATGTTGACATTTCACAATTGTTTCAACATGATTTGGAAAACAAGATCAATTCATTTAAAAAAGAGAAGATGAATATTTAAAAACTGAAGTAAAGAAATTAGATAGAAAAGAAGACTCTGAAATAATAGCTTGCCTCTATATTGCTGGCTAAATGCAGCTCATCTATGTGATGATCATTTCTCATGTGTAACAATAGACTTGATGTTCTTTTAGTGATTGTGTTTCTTACTTTGAATGAAAGAAGGTGGAGTTTTCTTTGCTCTTTGTGAAGGTGACAGGGAGAAACCTCAGGGTGATGTTCATCCTTCTAGCATGGGAGGCCAACTTCTTTGTCTGTTCAACAGGAAATAAAATATCCAGTTGCAATCTCAGGAAAATAGTGCAATTAATATGGGGTTTATCACAGCTCAGGAGTGCATCAATTGGAGTTTCTGGCCGATTACCAATTAACATATTTTCCGGACTGTAAGTCGCAGTTTTTTTTCATAGTTTGGCCGGGGACGCGACTTATCATCTGGAGCGACTTATAGTCCGGAAAACACGGTACAGATCTTTTAAAAAGCCTAACTTAGAATTCGGATTTTGGCTGATACCGTTTTTTGTTTCAAATGTTGCTCAATATATCAATAAGGTTGCTGACTTGGCAACAATGGGTTGACAATTGTTGACTGTGAATGTACAGAAATGACCTGGTCGGCCGGTTTGTCAGTCAAACCTCTCTCACAGGAGAACAGAAAAGGACAGTGGTTGATTTTTAGACCTTTGCCGACGTTGATAACATCAGTGGATAAGATCAGCTTCGCATGTAAAAATCGGCCAATCACCAATCTCCCAAAATTAAGGAAATCGGCTGCCCGATAAATTGGTGCACCCCTATAACAGCTGATAGCAATATTTACTGTTTGCGCAGTCATAGATAGCTCATTAAATATTGAACATTAGATTTATGTAATAAATCTGAATAAAACGTGAAATACAGAAAATATTTTCATGCTTCTGAGTGTCGAAAACAGAGTTGTTGTGAGCTACACTGCTGTATTTGCTGTAGCCACAACCCAAAACGCTGTATTTACTGTTTGTTTAAGCTCAGCATTTATTTGCCTCAAGCTGTTTCAGGAAAATTTTCAACCATAACCTTTAAACATTCTACACTAATTCTTTTCTAAAATTTTCAGTGTGATACTGTTTCAATACAAACGCAAGAGTTAAGGGTGGTACATGAATGCATAATCACAGACTTACTTTCAAAGTTGTACGTGGAGCCTGGATGAGAGCATCTCTGGTGGCGCCGTCAGCAAATCTGCCAGTATCTTCTAGAAACCTGTAGTCTACATTACAGGCAAAGGGAAAACAGTAAATATATCAGGGTAGATATGTAATACAATTCAAGTACTAAGAGAGTCAGTTATTATTATGGTTGGAAAAAAAGTTGTTCTTATATTTTATTTTTCTGAGTTCTGCACTGCAGAGAAAAAAAATCAAAAGCTTATAACAGATCCAATGTTTCATTGGCTTTGCAAACTGGTCCTAATGAAGTGTAAAAGTGGAAATAATTTTCCACAAGAAAACAAAGCCCCAATAAAAACAGAGGTACAAGCACCAGCCTGTGGAGAAGTCTGCCAGGAACAGAGACTAACACAAGGCAGAACAGAGGAAAACAGACAGATTTAAAAACAATGAAGGAAATGTGTTGGAAAAACACACATACAAACACAACTGTGAGTACAAGAACAGTAACACCTGGGTAAAACTGAACCTAACAACTTACAATTACGTGGTACCTTCGGTCAGTCAAACCATATAAATACTTTTAAAAAGTTATCTAGCTAAATATTTCTATTAAAGTCTTCTTTATAAAATATTTTGCAGAGCAGATTCTCACCGCTGAGAAGTGTCATTTCGTCAAAAAATGACAAAGTCACAAAAGCTGTTTTATTCCTAACACCACTGCACCCGGAGTCATCCTTGTGTTTCTTCACACACAGCAAACTGGAAAATAAATATACAGAACATAAAAATTGAGTTATTCTAAGCAAAAAACAAAGAATGATAACCGAGCAATATAATTTTACAACTAAAATGACACTGGAATTACTTCTGTGACATCTGTAGCACGTGTCGTGGTTTCCTTAGATGGATTACTACTTGGCATTTCATTAACAAAATTGGAATAAATTAGTATATAGTATATAATTTGTTAAGGCTAAATCTGTGAAAGTGGGAGTTAATCCCAATGTTCAGACTTCCACAGACAGACAAGCATCTGGTTCATGTCAAACAGAGACTGTGTCTTTAGTAAACGGTGCAATAAAGAAAGCTGAACAGCAACCAAAACCAACAGGCATCCATGAAAATGGGAAGGACTTTTGGTAGGACTGTTCAGCCAAATAAGTATTCCAGGTATGACCTCTGCTGCGACATTTTGTATTTGAGGGTTGGTTATAAATACTTCAGGATCCCCAGAACTCTAGCAACAGAGTATGAATCATTTCTATTGGCAGGTTGTTACTGGAAGTGAATCAAAGTAAAGTTCAGACAGTAAAAACAAAAACACCGCCAGGAGTTGATCATAAATTTTAGATTTCTGCACGAAAAGGTGCAGGATTTTTATAGGCTGGTGTTAAAAACATCTACAGTGACTCTTTTATGGTACACATAGCAACATTTTCCTTCTTTTTCACTGATGATATTAAGCTACATCTGTCGTTCCAGCTAAATGTGACATCCAAACTCTAACGGAAGCAATAAACATGTGATTTAACTGCAGCTACACACTGAAAATACAGAATCAGGAACTTGCGTTTTGGAATATAAAATGGGACCCATATAAAAACAACTGTAAGCCTTAAACATATCTGTTCCCACATAAACTTTGAACTTTTTTTAAACATATGTTTAATATCATATTAGAGTTGCTGTTGCTCTGCTTCTTACTATGCCTTATATACTGGCATGTTGAGAAAAAACAAACAAACATGGAACTAACCATGAGAAATGGATTTCTGAAAACTTTGTGGGATTATCTTATGTAATCCTGTTCTTATTAGAGAACATATTTTGCGAATAACCTGGAATACACAAAGCTCTGTGTCATCTACTTATTATTTCTTCAATTTCCAGCCCAATTAATCAGAATGTAGGTTATATTCAAATATCCTTCTTGTTAAAGTAATTGAAGCTTCTCTTTATTTTGTCTTTTTATGCCACTGAAATGAAACTTATGTACACAATATTATAACAAGAGCACTGGGGGAAAATATGGCAAAACAAACAAAAAGCCATATAGAATGGAAGAATGCATCAGAGGAGTATGATATATAAGAGATGTTGCTGTAATATGCAAAGCTAACATAGGTCAACTTAACAAACTAAGCTATGTTGACCTTAACATAGGCTTGGTAAGCTATCAAAGAGACAAAACAATAAATAGAGGAGTTGAAAACATCAAATATCAAAAAGCAAAATAATATTTCCAATACTATTTAGTCTACATTTGATGAGAAAACAAGCGATTGACAGAAAAAAAAAAAAACACTTTATCTAAATACAAAGAAGAGCCACTCACCTGCATGTGTGTGTGAGGCAGGCAGGACATCTGTACTTCGCTTCCACTGATCCACAAACTCCACAACTAGACCAGAGCAAACAAATTAGAAAAGATATAGGCTTATGTTGGAGCGGAAAAAAACAACAAGTTGGCGTTTCAAGCAGCGACGACTCAGCTGTCCACTTACTTTGAGAGAGACATCTTCCGTTTGGTCCTTTTCTGTTCCTCCTCTGGGCAATAGTCATCGATGTGACCCTCCACGTTGGACATTTTCTGCACTTTATGCAAAAGTATTGAGCACATAGCAGAAAAAAGGCAACTACACGTTGTTCAGGCTGCTGGCGGCATCAAAACAAACCTACTTCCGTTCAATGCAGCACGTGGAAACAAGTTCCGGTTGAAAATTCCGCTCATTGACGCCCCCTTGTGTCTGCAAGGAGCATCTGTAACTATCTCAAATTGAAGTCAGCGAAGATGTCCTGCATTTTGAAAAGTATTCAGTAGATTTCATTGGTAATGGGAGTAAATGGAATAAAAACTGAACTATTTAACTCAGCTGGAGTGAAATGAGACGTTGAAAGACTCGATTTAAATTGTCTCTGTTTCTAGCTGATTTGTTTGCAACCAATGACTGGAATTTTGATGATTGATGTTTATAAAAATAAAATGCCTCAAAAAAACTGAGTCACTACCTTATAAGTTAAAATAATAAGAATAACACTCATAAACAATGTCAGTAATATAACTTGATTGAATTAGTGTGCACACACTTAAGCTAATACTTTTTTGAGGAACTTTTTGATTTTATTAAAACCTTTAGTCTTGTTCAGGTGGACTCTTAACAGCTTAGTACAAGTTGTTATGACAATATTTATCTGCTCTTATTTGGAAAAAGCTCAAAATCTCAGATTTCAAAGGCATTCTCTGTCCACTCTGATGATGTGCGTGTGATGTTTATACCAAACATATTTGCAATTGTGGCCTAAAACTTCAACTTGGGACAAGAACTTCTGTTTCTGTCTTGTGTCAGAGGCTTTTATTTTACTACCTAAATTCCTACAGTTTTTTTAATTGCTGTAGGTCGCTTAGCAGCTTGCTGAAAAATTTTTGTCTCATCTTTTCATCCAATTTGGAGAAAAGATGTTATGTTAGTGATGTTACAGTTCTGAGTTCACTGTGTTCCATGATCTTGAAAATTATTGTCTGTATTCTCCTGATTTCTTTTGACAATGAAATCCTTTTGATGACTAAGAAACTGTCCAAAGAACATTATGAACATTATGTTGCGTTAATCACAGGAACCTTAAGTGGCAGTATAGGGGTTTAATGTTAAAATTTGAATGAGAGAAACAAGTTTTAAACATAACCACATCTCAAGATATAAAACGTATGTCACAATTTAGCAAGGTGTAAATAATTGTGGTATCTATTACTACCTACATTCCCTTTTGTTTCCAGTTTTACCAGGTTCTAAATGTGAAATAGTCTAAAAGAATTTATCATGGGTTTCTTTTGCTTTTCATCACAAAGCATAAAATCTTAAAGGCAATATGCAGACCTTTTTTCCATTTCATAAATATAAATGCTCACCATGAATCTTTGATATTTCAAAATTCAGATGTTAATTAAGGATGGACAAATTTGTGCATCGATTGATGAGTGGATAATAAGATGATTGATGGGCGAATTGATAAATGTAACTTTTCCATTTGTTTAAAATGAAAAGCTTTTTCTGCATACTGGTTGAAAACTGTAGTTTTAGATGTTCAGAATACTGAAAATAAAACAATAAAACTGACACACTTTTTTTTTTTCCATATTTTGCCAGACTTGGGAAATGCCTTCAAACCTTGTGGTATTCATACTGGCAGTTATCATGCAAATATTTTTCATTTTTCCCAAAAAAAAAAGAAAAAAAAGGAAAAAAAGCAGCAAACCATCTGTGAATAAAATGTACCATTTATTTATTTATTTACACATTTCCATCCATTGTTATACTCCAAAAACTTCACAGAATGCTTTTAATAATATAAGTTAAGACTATTTTGACTGTTTGACTCTGGCCAAAAGTAGCTGCCAGTTAGCAAACAACCTCTGAATGTGACAAAGTATTTGATGAACAGTCACAGGAATGAACTCTCAAATGTACCTTTTAAACATAAATAACAGAGCTGTGATTGGCCATACAGTTTATCTGAGAGTATAACTTACTGTGCTACAGCAATGGGAATAAAAAAAAGACTATAAATAAAAAATAAAAATATGCCATCAATATATACACAGTAACTTTTGATGACTTGTTGTCTGTTGTTGCAGCACCAACGGTAAGTTCGTGGACCTACCAAAAAGAAAAAAAGCTACAAAACTGTGTCTATCAAAAACTGGTTCATAAATTAGGAATGACCAAATCAACATAAGTACTCGTATAACACAAAAAAACTTGATGTAACCGGTACATACAACACATCATTTATAAGGACTATTTGACAATAGCAACTAGTCTAGAGAGCAAATAACCAGGTAGAGGTAGAGCACCATGGGTCAAGATGTCAGAGTCCAACTGGGCAAGATGAAAAACAAAAAAGGCTATCAAAAATACTGCCTTAGATGGGACTTTGCATTTTAAAGCAGTTACATAATGTCCACACACTATTGCACTTGCATACACTTTTGTTAGACAGTGCCCAGTGCAGAAGCCTGGTTTGACCCCTGCATAGGATGGTCTCGGTGTGCTTTTTTTGTAAGGTTCGGAATATGGAGAGGCTGCTGCGTTTGGAGGGCCTTCCCTGTGTTTAGGGATTAAAATGTGAGCCCGTATGCAGTCAATCTAAGCACTATAAAAATGTAAAGCAAACAACAGTTTATACATTTCTTTGAAAGCACAGATCTCCTTTTCCTTGCTGGCACAAACGCTCCATGAAGTTTGAGTTCTCAGCACCTGATATTTGTTACTATCCCAAAGTCTCAATAATGCTGTTCAATAAAGTCAACCAACTCCCTTGAACCCATCATTTGATCTAGCTGAGGCAGCATCTCTTTGCAGGGAAAATGGTTTGATCTTCTGTAGACGTGAGTGATTTATGAGCGCTCGTTACAGGACAATGCAAGGGTCAAAGGAAGCAGACAGGACCAATTTCTAAGTGTTGTCGATGGTTAAGCAGTGAAGAAGAAAATTCCTGGATGTCTATGATAGGTAGATGACGACTGTCCTGAGTGTGGAAGAAAAAATGAGACTGGTGCCAGCTGCCATCTTGAATCTGAAACAAAAAAACTGTGATTAATATATTTAGTTTTTTATGATTCAGATGATTTACAGTACTTCAAAAATCCAAATGTTTTCCATTTCCCCAGCTCATTTAAAACAGCCTCCACACATATTAGCATCCCTGGTTCAAATGTGCAAAAAACACCTATCTGAATAAAATATATATATATACTTTATGGCAGAGGTATAGACTTTCATGGAAAAATCTAACTTTATTTCAGATTCTGTTTTGTAGTAGGAGGATTGTTAGCCATTTCTAATGGTTTCTGTTTAACCATTTCAGTGTTGCTTTGTTATATACTCTACAGATTTGGTTGTTTTAAAATTTTTATTAATGAGTTTATGACGTCATGTTTTCTTAGTTTTTCAAAACCACAGGACAAGTCTAACTGCTGTGGTTGTTGGGTTTTGGGTTCCACAATTAGAACCCAAAACCTTCTTGGTGCCACCAAGTGCAACATTGTGAAACCACAAGTACTTCGCTCTAAAATGTTTTCCACTACTATTTGATTTACCGAAACCGTTTGAATGATTCTCCTTTAGAGAAAAGACCAGCTGACTGAGTTAAGCTAACTGCACCATGTGTGCCTTATCCTGGTATTGAAAATGTGCTTTCTGTCCATGTCAGTACCTTGCATTCATCCTGAATCAGATGTGGTTCAAGTGTGTTAAATGTATGTTTATTCCAACCAATAAACCAGGGTTTGGAGTCTTCTCTTCGCATGAATCCAGAGGAGCTGAATTTCTCTTTGGTTTTGTAGGATGGATCACCCAGACAGTGAAATGTGATCCTTTGGCTTGCTTCAGAACTCAGTAAATGGAGAAACTTCATTTGGACTTTCCCAATGTCAAACTCCAGCTATAAGAAAGAAGTAGAAAGTATGACTGTAGTATCACAAGCACAAAGATAATTGTAAGCGATCTCTTTCAGGCTACCAATTTTTTACTTTTTTATTTTTTTGGGTAATTTCTAATGCTTTGACATGTTTAGTGTTTTACTTATTCACTGATACCTTATTGGAGGCCAATGGGTGTAAACACGTCTGTCCACCTCCAGTAAAGTTGCAGAAGACCTTGAAGGCATCAGAAGTGCAGCCAAGGTTTGGATCAATCCAGAACCAATCTGAAAGTCACAAATAAAATGGAGAAAATGTTCAGTTACACAGAGATGCAACACTCAGATTCATCAAATTTTGTTTCGTCTGAATATCCAAGATTATGGATCCTGGAAACATGTCAAGAAGGAAGAATTTAAGGTTCCTCACCCAATCTTTAAGGCTAAATACAGGCACTCTACCCAAATGCAGTCACTTGTATCTGAGATCTTGGCCTCTGCACTGGGATCAATTTCTCATGAGCAAAGGTAAATATTGGAACCTTGACAAATTTATCAAGGTTCTTTTTTCATCACAAAAAATCAGAGAAGCACCCACATCACTGCAGACAAGGTCCAAGTTAAAGCTAGAGCTACTGATCAAACCTGAAATCTGGGTGTAGTGATGGACTCACATCTGGGCCTTCAGACACATAATGCTAGTTACAAAGTCAGCCTTCTATCAGCTGAAAAAAATCCAGGATTGAAGGAATAATGTCCCATAAAGATATTGAGAAACTCATCCACATGTTTATCTTTAGTTGAACTGGTTACTTTACCAGTTCAACTGGTCTGCCTAAAAAAATCAATTAGACATCTGCAGCTGATCCAGAATGCGGCTGTTCATGTTCTCACTAAAACTTGGAAGATAGAGAACATCACCTCAGTTCTAATGTCGTCCCACTGCCTCCCTGTAGCTCAGAGAATATATTATAAAATAATTTATCCAAAAGGCCTGTTGTTAACCCAGACCAGGACTTCTAGTCCAAGTCTACTCTAAACAAGCATCATTCAGTTTTCATTCACCACTACTCTGGAACAAACTTTCAGAAAAACTGCCAAAAGGCTGAAACACTGAGTTTGTTTCAATCAAGACTTAAAAACACATTTGCTTAGGTAGGAGGAATCCATCTTATTCTGGTGTATTATATAATTTGGCTAATCTCTCTAACTCGGAAAACTTACCATCTTTGAGTTGTAAGTGCTGACAGTCCAGGAGGTCTTTACAGACACGAGCCGGATTTTCCTTTGTGCCAAGAGGTTTTTTGATGCTTTCAATCATGCCGCTCAGGTAACGCAGGGTCTTCAGTATCTCTACGTTGTGGTCTGGCAGGTTCATTTCAATGTTCTGAAAGATCTGATTATGCAAGGGAAACAAAGGAGTCAAACTACAGAGTAATGAGGATTTAAAACCTCTATTACAATTATCCTTTAAAATATCATCCTTATTTATTTGAATTAGGTTAACTTCATTAAACTAGAGTTTCATCTGAAAGGTAACTATAAAGGGAAAATCACATGCTATCATACAGATTCATTGCACAGAGAGAATGTTTGTTGGATGGGAACCAGTGAAGTGTCCAGCAGATATGTGTAATCCTGTTTCTGTTCCCACAGCCTCTTTAGAATCGTGCCAATATTGTTTTGAATATGTTGAAGCTTTTGAAGGCTCTTGCTCAGGATCCCAATAATCAGTTCCATAAAATACTTCAACCTGGAGGAGACTAGCATCACTTAGCACCTGTCTTAGCACTTGCTTTGATGACGAGGGCATGATTAGGAACGTTTTAAGACCTAAACCCAACAGACAATCTAAACATGAGACCCAACACTGCAAACAAGAAAAGGGAAACTTAACATCAGGTTTTCTTCAGCTTGATTGCCTCCATGTAATGCTACACTAATGAAGCAATTCAAACTAAATTTACACAAATGTACAAATGCTCTACAATATTAAGCAACCTTTTAAATTTGTCCTAACACTAGTTCTCTAACTTTTGTGAGAAACCAAATATATTCCTCTGAAAACAAGGTATCTATAAGGATACATTTTTGAATATGATGATAAAAAAAACAAATTATACTTCAATGATATTATTACATAGTGAGAACTGTCTTCATGTGCTTTACCTCTGTCCTGAGGGCAGCATTGGTGTCAGGCTGCCTGTGGAGAGCTGAGTCATCATAAATGTATCTCTGTAGATTAAGAACCAACATGATCAGACACATTAAAACCATAACAGTCACTATCTACTGTAATTCTAGAGAAAAACAGTAGAAGGGTTGTATGCATAAAGTCTCACATTATTAATTTTAGCAGAATTAACAATAACAGTCTTTTATAAACACTGCAGAGAGCCTTTGATTAAATAAACAATGAAGGATGTGATGAAGTGGAAGTAAAACTGGAAGTGAAGATGATAGGAGTGGATAAATGATTCACTTTGCCAAGTGCTACAAGACTAAATTTTCTGAAATTCATGATTTATTGGTTAGTCGTTTTTGAAAAGGAACACATTTTAACAGGAGATGGGAACATGATAAAGTTGTTGCCTCTCCAAACATGTCACACAATTTTATAGCATTTCGAATTTCATACTATCAAACTGTGTAAACATTCCTGGCACAAAACACTTACTGTGGGTCCGGGAGGCCCCGGTGGTCCCTAAAGAGGAAAAAAAGATTAAGAGTGCATGAATTACTGGCAAAATAATGGTCCTAATCAGATCAGTTTCTAAGATAATATCTGTGAAGTGGCATTACCAGAAGATAGATTTACAGCTTCATCCAGGAACACAAAATACTTAAAAATATGATTTTTAGTATTAAACATTTTTAATCAATGTCAATCCAGCTTTTAAGATAATTCAAATGCAACACATTCTGTACAGTGTTTGTTTGATGGACATGTCATTTTGAAGCTAAGACTGACCTGTGGTCCTGGACTTCCATGTGGTCCTTGAGGCCCCTGAAAGTGTACCATGAAGTATATATGATTTGCATACACTCATGATTATTATCAATACCTAATTTCAAAACAAGACAGTCAGTTCCTGAAACAACACACAAAAAACCCCAAAAAAGTGAACGCAGGGTCAGTGAAACCACACACAGCGTAAAATATTTGTGGGTTCCAAATGATTCAATTTCTTACCACTGCAGGGGGGTTAATATCCACTTGATTTATTTTTCCCAAACCAGTTTAGGACCTGGTGTTTGGGACCATTTTACTATTGGAACCGTGATGTCCAGGCTTGAATCATTTGGCCTGAACATTCACTTCCAATGAGTGGAAATTGGTCAGGATGTTCAGGATCAACAGATGAACTATTCGTAAACCAGAAGATGTTGGGATGTCAATGTTGTTTTTGCCATCTACTCCTTCATCTTACAAAACAACAACATATTTTGAAACTTCACAAACTTAAGATACTCACCATTTCACCATTGCTACCTTTTGGACCCTTTGGGCCCTAAAGCAGGTTAAAAAAGAGAACGTTTCACTTTAACTTCAAACACATTGCAATATGTTGATTTTATGAAAGGCAAATAAAATATGTAGCAATGATTCTAGACAAGTTAAAACGTACAGGCTTTCCTAGAGGACCAATCATTCCTTCAGGGCCCACAGGTCCAGCAAATCCCTGAAAGGTGAAATAAATTTGTACATTAACACAACGTCCCAAAAATGATCTATTTTTTGTAATACAAGTTCTCTGAAATGCCTTGTTGCTGAAAAGTGCTATACAAATACAATTTGATTGATTGATAATACCAATGCAAGTAATATAAGAGAAGATATTTGGTCATTTTAAGTCTCATATTAAAACTAAAATTAAATGTAAAAACATAATTTTAACAAGAGCACCAAAATGGAAATGCCACTGATTTTATAAAAATGCACTGAAGACGACTTTTTACTACTAAACCTTGATATTATGTGTCAAATGAGAGAAAATCACCTGTCTTCAGTGACAGGTGATTTTAGAGTGTATTTAAACTTACCAAAGAACCTACAGGCCCTTTAGGGCCTGGGATGCCTCTCAGTCCTAAGTCACCATCTGGGCCCTGTTTCCAGGCAAAAATAAATAATAATGTCATCAGTATTTTTCTTTCCAATATACATATTTTATTATGCTGCAACATAATTGTACAACTGAAATGTTTCTTACTTTTGGCCCAGGAAAACCTTGTAAACCAACCATTCCCAAATCTCCAGACTCTCCCTGCAGACACAAAGATATCAGTGACCCCAAAAAAACATATGAAAAAAATAAGAACATGCATAGAGTTTCTGATTTCATGTCATGCTTTGAAGCGTTCCAAAGCAATGCAGTCAATATCCCACAAAAAATGCCTTTGTGTCTATTTTGGAAGAACTTGAACAGATATGGGTTTTGTGTCTGGATCTACAGTAGCCCCAACAACCCTCCACATAACTTTCAAGAAACACACACACACACACACACCCACACACGGAGGAGGAATGTCTGCATCCTTTTCTGTGTCTGTGTCTGCTTCCCAGGTGTTTCTAGTGCCATGTTTGTACAGCCAGTCTTTCACATCCTTTGGAGAGCTCTGTTTTCAAACCAGCGTCTTTGGCTGGGAAACTGCATTCACTGGGAAGTGTAAAGGAATCTGACCCAGGGGTGAAAACACCCCCTCTGTTTTAGAAATGTCAGTGGAGATAACGAGTAGCAGGAGGGGTGATGGGGGGCTGAGTATTGTTTCCTTTCTCTCATTCTCTTTTTTTTTTTTTTTTTTTGAGGGAGTTACATAAGCAAAGTGGAGGACCTCTTTTTTCAGCACACTGGTGCAAGCTGCTCTTACGTAACTTTTCAGATGGAATGTTTCCATTTTAGTTCTCGCCCCAATAATTTGTTGCCCTATCCAGGCTGGAAAAGCATCAGGCACAGATATTTTGACTAAATACATATCAGTTACATATAACTGAAGTTATATTTGGAGAGAAGTTTAAGAAAGAAGCCAGTTTATAATTCTGTTCAATGAGAACATTCCAAGGATGGTATCAGTTATCCAGATTAATATGGTACGGTTGGTGGATTATGCCGTTATGTTTTTATTCAGATCAGTTTTACTTTATTTTTGTGAGATTCTGCTTGATTTTAGTTTGTGTTGTGCATCTTTCTGTGTATCTATTGTTTAGACATTTTCTATTTTGTCTTTTAGTCTTTCATAGAAATCTTGTGTTATTAATTTTATTTTGTTGTATCATAAATTAAATGATACAACAGTCACCTAAGTTCTTAATTAGCAAGTATGCTTTGCATCTTTAGGGAGCAATGTATATTCTTGGTATTTGAATAACAATTAGAGAAATGTAAATACACATCAGGGAAAAAGGGGATAAAATATGCAAATTGGATGAAGGTAAAAATCAGCCAAAAGGTAGATATTCATGTTAAAGTTTACAATTGGAAGAAACATTTGGGGTTCTGTATGCAGCTTTGGATCTTATCTATGTGGACTTTCCACTCACTGGTTGTCCTTTAGGTCCTGGATCACCTTTCTTGCCTTGGTCACCTGTCGACCCCTCTACGCCTTTGGATCCAGGCGCTCCCCTGTCTCCAAGCAGGCCAAGTTCTCCCTAAATTATTACGAAGTGTCATTTATTCACAAATTTATTTAAAAAATATTTAATTTAATGTAAATCACCAACTTCAAATAATTTAGCTTTTTTCAATTTTTTCCTCCCGACTTAGTTCTTCTCACCTTCTGACCAGGTGGTCCGCTCTCTCCAGATGCTCCAGGAAGTCCAATTTCTCCCCTGGGACCCGGACGCCCAGCCGGGCCCTCTGGGCCCATCAAGCCTCGCTGACCCTGCAGGTGAACAAGAAGAATCAAGAAAATGCTAGTTGCTTCTGGCAACTTGAAGAACAACATCTGAATATAAAATAAGAATCATGTTTAAAAAAAACATTTCAAAATCAGTGACACTGGCTTTGCTCTTTCTTCCCATGAATCAGGATTATCATCAACTTTCAGTAGAAGATATTTTTCCACACAACCTGTCTTGAGGCTAAAGCTTTAGTATTTTGGAATCAACAGCAATTTGGACTGACTTATAAATAAATTAAGGCAGACTTATCTTTAAATAACACAGAGTGATAATACTTAAATGTGGGGAAAATTGTATCTGGGAGAAACTATTGGTTAGGTAGAATTTTTTCTTGATGTTTGACATTAAGAACAAACATTTAAAAAAGATCATTGTTGTGATCAGCTGCAACAACATAACCAGTTATCAGAAATTTGCCACTTAATTTTAAGAGACTGTAAACTAATAAAATAGCAAATTAATGTTAAACATGTGCTCAAAACAAAAAGTATTACAGTATATTAAATGTTATGAACTCAAAAATAATTTCCACCCATGTTTTTGACAAGTATCTTTCTTTTTCAGTGGCTTCTGCTTCACAGCTCGATGGAACAAAGAAGGCAGCAAGACAACAGCAAGAAAATGTCTTGATGTAGAGCAGGAGGTTTGTTAGTTATGAGAGAAAATACCAAAGTTATGTGATTTTCTGATTAGACTGTTTCTTGAGTTTTAAGGTTGCCGCACAATCTCCACCAGTAGTCAATGACTTACTGTCTAATTCCGCTTCCCCCAAAAAGCTAGTAAAGCTTGATGAATACCAAAAACCAAAATTTCCCTTTTCCTTCAAAAATTTTAAAACAGTAACAGTTGTTCCTTTGTAGCATACGGTGGCTTTCTGCTCCATTTGCTGCATGATAAAGCAAAATGGAAAGATTTATTAGAAAACACACAGAGCTCGCTGTCATCCCTGATATGGCTTCTGTTTTTCAATCTCTTTTAGACAAGTGGACAAGTTGAAAACCAGACGGAAATTGCAGAGCCGTCATGAAACCCAAAAAGGAGTTAAAGGTTTTTTGTAATCCTTCAACTTCTTGAGATTTAATCAGGATGGAGCGGTAACTCTCTCACGCATATGCATGGTGCATACTGGAGCAATGGAAAATGTTGTGGAGAATTAAGATGATTGATTTACTGTTGGGTGTAGAGTTGGGCAAAATCCCACGCTAAGGAAAATTCCCACAGTTCCGGCAGTGGCCATTAAAACACGTGAACATGCAAAGCCCTCTTGAGTATAAAGGCTATGGGCATTATGAGTTGTTTGGAAATCAATGCATATCTGGTTCTGAATACACACTAGGTCATTAAAAAATGGGAACAGCTCAGCAGAGGCTCCTGCGTGGCCTTGGTGATAATTTTACAATGTTGTTGTGGAGCTTGGCAAGTCAGTTTCATATTACTTCAACTTAAATTACATGTCATAACATTTTTAACATCCTCTTCACTCGACTACGCAATGTTTTTGCACATTAAAACTATTCTTAGGTCAGGCCATCTGCGTTCCTTTGGTTGTGGTTTATGGCATCACATTGGTAAATTTAAAAAATACAATACAATAAAACATCAACAAAATTACATTGATTGGATAGTTTATGTGATGAAATGACACATTCCTGTCCTAAATAGATTACTTAAAATGCAATATCTGCATTACTCTGTGAGATAAACTACCCATAAAATAAGAGATTCCTGAGTTAGTCACACATTGGTTTTATATACGATGTTGTGTAAATGAAATTCACACAAGGGAACCTGACTTTCCAAGCCTGTCTAAAATGCTCCAGTTTGGCTGCTGCATGTTTAAATAAACCCACAGTGCTACAATCAGGTGGGACCAATAAAATCAAACAAGTCCAGCAAAGCCAAGTTCATTTATGAAGCACTTTAGAAACGGCACCGACCAAAGTAGTGAACAAAGAATGATTGAAATAAATGAAAAAAATATATGTAAATGATTAAAAGTAAAAGTGGCAAATATAAAAAAAAAATATAATAAAAAATCAAAGATTAGTAAAATAAATATTTTAAGTATAATCATACAACTAATATGATGCCTAATATGATCACCTGATCCTCCTGAGGAAAACATAGATTTGTTACAATTTGAAATTAAGTTTTAAAGCTGCAGGTGGAAAATAAATTGTAGTTTTTGTGAATATTTATCTTTCTAAGTAGGTTAGTTTATTTGCCAACTATAATAAAATCATACTGAAAGTTTTTTTTTTTTAATTATCTTGTTAACTACTTAATGTCATGCAGGCTAACATTTGCTAACATGCTTAGGAAGGCTAAGCTTGTCAGCAAAGAAAAAGGTTTTCAACTCCAACTTTTTGGATGTGAGAGCCACATTTTTACAACTCTCTTTATTGTTTTTTTTTTTTTTTCTTTTCCACAATGATGTTTATGACTGACCATTCAAAAAAAAAAATCTTTCGCCTTTCCTTTTCTGAAACATGGCTAAAGGTTCTGCGTATATAGAGCTGCAGTCTTGTAAGATTATAAAACCGCCAGATTGTAACAACATACTTTTAAGGCTGGTCAGAAGTTGTCTCCAACATCTGTACACTCTAGATTTGTTTGTAGTATTTGTGTATGCTAAAGGCTGCACAAACCCTATAGTACCTCGGAAAGCTTCAATCACAACCAAACAGCCACAATCTTCTGCAAAGCAAGGCAGCTGTTACCTGTCGGCCTTGTTTTCCTGACAGACCTGGCAGGCCAGTCAGTCCTGGAAGACCATCTGGACCTGGATAACCTTTCAGTCCCGTGAGTCCAGGTAAACCAGTTGCACCCTGGAGAATCACAACATAATTTATTTAAAAATTCAAATTCAAAAATACTTTATTGATCCCAAAAGGAAATTAAATTACAGTAATTTTCAGGCTGAAGGCCATTTGTTCATGCCAACACTGTCCTTGAATGATGATAATCCCAAATGCATTCTTGTTAAAGGACCTGGTGCCAACAGTTTTATTTTCATACTGGGATACACATAAGTGTCTGGAATCTTAAGATTAAATTAACCTTGAAAAAATGAGTGATATTTTGGTTGTATGAACACTCCAAAGCTAAATTTGAAAACCAGATATTTAATTTAAAGTTTTGTTCCAATGTGAATGGGACAAGATATTTCCTTTTATCATTTGATTAAAAAGCTTCATTACTTGACATTATGAAGCTTGAAAGCTTGGTTTTGTTCATTTCCTTTCCATAAATGTTTCAATGAAAATATTTCTCACTCAGGCCACAGTCTCTTCAGAAGCCATGCTTCTTTCGATCGCTGCTCAGTGCAGAGCAAAATGAAACACTATGTGGCATTTTCAGCAGGGAAAGTTGTTGTTTTTTTAAATATATGAAATTTACACAGCAGAGAAAATGTTGCAGTAGTTTCTGTCTAAGCCGGACAATTGTTTGATGTAATGTGGCACTCACTTCAGCACCAGGGGCTCCATTGAGACCCCTCACTCCCTTCTTTCCAGCTGAACCCTGCAATGTGAAACACAAGAAATGTAAGGCACAAATAAAAGTCAAAGTGGAGGACAAGACTTTCAAGCAACTCAAGTCATGCAGTGTTTGTATATGTCAACTATTCTGTCAGAAAAACACGGAATAAACATCTGTAAACAAGTCATTGTGTCAAGCTGAATTTTTTCAAATCATAAAATAATCCAAAATTTGAATACTAAAGAAATTATACAGCAATATCACACTTTCACACTACATAACTACACAGAAGTCATATCCAGAAAGACAAAATACCTCTGAAGCTATTTGTAGCTTCAGAAGTTTCCGACATGGTATGGTTTACCACAGCTTTTAATTTGAAACAGGCACAAACAGGAAACCAGAAAAAGTCTCCAGTGTTTTCATGTCAGACCAAATGATGAACGTTTCTAACAGCTGGCAGCAGATGTTGCTTTTTGTGTACCTCACAAAAAGAGACTGATCCAAAGCCAACAAGTAAAGAGAAAACGACAGGTAAATAAGTGGCGACGACAAACTATTTACCTAGCTGCTTGTCTGATATCACATTGTGTAACTTAGAACATCTCTCTGAATTGAGTCTGGACACTTTTTAATCTTGTTTTCAAGTTGTTTTTAAGTTACATATATTACACTTTAAATGTGCAGGTAAAATACGTGCAGTGACTCACTGGAGGCCCTTTTTCTCCTTTAACTCCTGCTTCTCCAGGCTGGCCAGGAAGTCCCTTCACCGTGCAAGAATATAAACACATACAACCAATAAAAATTATTATCCATATCAAAGTTGTGTTAATGTGATACTTTAGAGTGGCAGGTGATGGAATAAAACTCTGTTTATACAGCTAATTTCTTAGAGGCTCATTGATGAGTCTGTTGACTCACCGGTGGGCCGGGCGGTCCAATTCTGCCACGAGGTCCAATCACACCAACATGACCCTGGAAGATTCATATTTGAGAAATGACCATATGCTTTTCTGTTCAGCTTTAAATTCTCAAACTAGATACTAATTTTCTGGATTGACTGTTGCTGCATGTTCAATGCCATCTGCCACGATGTCACTGGAGTGAACATTACTGTATAATTGTTATTTATTTATTTTTCATCTAATGACATAAAAAGGCAATTGTGGTCAAATTTTTTGTGACTTTAGTAAGTTTTAGTAAAACAATGTTAAAATATATTTATATTTGTATGTCAACTTTCCACAAAAAATGTTATTGCAAATCATTTTAAAGAAAATAATACATTATTTTTCCAATGTATATTTCAATACATATTTGTTGCATTTTATATATACATTATATACTTTTTATTTGCTTAGTTAGATTAATCTTAATCTGTCACTTGTAGTGATAGATTACTATTATATTTATGAGATCACATGAAAGCAGCACCAACAAACAAAGAATCAGTGTTTGAAATCAGTGAACACAGTTTCTCACTTCACTTACAGGTTAAATATACATATCTAAACCTCTCAAAGAAAACAAAGGAAAATTTGCATTTACTATTGCCTTGCTATAACACACAGCATTGTTTTTGTGGTTTTACCAACCTTGTATCCTTCATCTCCTGGCTCCCCGCGTTCCCCACGCTCTCCTGGAGGCCCCTGAGTAGACAATCATGCAGCTACATGAAAACATGTGCAATAAATTGGCTTGATTCTCCTTGGCTGCAATCCTACTTGAACATAGTTACTTGTCAGTCAAACATACAGTACTTGTTCAACTTCATCAAAGAAGTGACTCCCACTTTAATGATCATACTCTGCTCTGTAAATCCTAAAAATAAGGTTGCCATTTATTGATTGCAGAGTAGGGTTGTTATAGTCTTATTTTTTGTGATGAAAATGGGACGTTTACTAATATGTCACCTAATTCCCTTTTTATGCATACTTGATTATTTTTGCCACAACCAAAGCTGAAAGGTCTCATGACTTTTGACTAAACAAATTTCCATTTGACACAACAGTAGATCTGAGTATAACAACTACTGCAAAGGAAATAAATGCAATGCAAGGAAAATATAAAGAGAACAATGCAGATTTATGAAAGATAAAAACATTGTTTTTTTTTTTATATGGCAGAGTAAAAAAATAATGAAAAGCAGAGTTTGAAGGAAAGCAAGACCTACTGGTTCACCTAAGGGCCCTGGTGGTCCCGGAGTCTTATTGTCCTCGCCTGGATAACCCTGGGATGCATCGCAGGAGCACACAGTCAAAGTCACAGTCACAATCTATGCAACAACTCAAGCCAATACATTTTCACACTTAAACACTTTTAAATTCTTTGGAGGTATTTTAAATGGATCACTAATTTAGATTATATTACCTTTTCACCTTTGGGTCCTGGTGGTCCAATGGGCCCAGGTTTGCCAGGGTGCCCCTGTGAAAGGCAAAAGTTGTCTTAGTTATACATAAGAAACATAAATGGCTGTCTTATATCACTTAAATATGATATTTTATCATTAATATGTCCTCTAATATAAGGACTGATGTTCTCAACTCAAAAATATCCTTATGACTCTGATCATGTGGTATTTTTGAAGTGTAAAGTGTTTTGTAACATAATACACATGAAAAACTCACTGGATATCCTGACAGTCCTGGTTGCCCTTCAAGCCCCAGGACTCCTGGCTGACCCTGAGAAAAAAATAATAAAATACCTACATAAAGCTTTTGTTTCATTTTACTCAAACACCATCGTGACTTTCACTAATTTAGCGTTCGACTCAGATTCAATGACATTGTTTCCATCTACAGCAGTTTTAGTTTGATTTTTAAGGCAATCAAAAGCAAAAGGAAAAGTAGAACAAATGGGAACTAACAGGAGGGCCTCGAGTTCCCCGGGCCCCTTTCAGCCCTGCCTCGCCCGGTTGGCCGATGTCCCCTCGAGGGCCGATCTCACCAGCAAGACCTGGAGGACCCCTCTCTCCCTGCAAAGATACAACAAAGATACAAAAGATCAGTTGATGGTTGGAAAAAATGGCACAGGATAGAATAAAAAGGAGACAGTAAGAAATTCACCATTCACATTTTGATCAAGGATAGGTCATATTATTTATTTATTTCAAACTGGTTATTTAAAAATAAACCAAGAGAAGAAGCAATCAGTGGGACAGAAAAAAAACATGTGTATGTAACATATCCTAACCTTCTTTCCGTGGCGTCCTCTGTTCCCTGGAGGGCCGAGTTTTCCTTCTGGGCCCTTTCAAAACAACACGAAATAAAACATGTTTTATGCTTAGAATGTCAACCCCCGACTTAACTGCCTGAGAGAATTTTATCATTTCTTTTTGTGAAGGACATCGGAAGGATTTAGAAAACAACCAATAAGTTCATCAAAGCTTGTAATGTGGTTGCATTTACTGAAAACAATTGCATCTGTGGTATTATTATCATAACTGATGTAATTTTTGACTCTATACAAACCACATCACATCTCGTATTGCTTTACAATGACCTGGATGCTTTAGTGGCAGAACATCAGAATTTATGAATGCATCATTATAAAGTCTTTGTTTTGGGGAGACCTTATCAGTTGTCCTAAAAACACAAGACTTAGCTGCCTTGTATTTCAAACTGTACGCTGATATTTTTTACACACTATTGTTAAAATACGACGTCTTTGTTTTGAAGCAAATGAAACTATCCATCCATTAAATCTATCTGCTGATCCAGCTTCAGGTGAAAGCTGATGCTCATCTCCAGTGCAGAAAAAAATCCACCTAAAGCTGGGATTCAAACCCAGGACCTTCCCACTGCCCAGCTTCATCTGTCATGAATAACTATGAGCATGATTTATATGTAATTTTAAAATCTGACAGTAAATTTTGGAAGGTAAAAAAATAACTTACACGAAAGCCCCGTTTCCCAGGTATTGCTGCTGGTCCTTGGGGCCCTGGATCTCCTTCAGGTCCTTTGTCCCCAGGCTCCCCCAAAGGGCCACGCTCACCAGGATCACCCTGAAAGATTCAGAGACTAAGAGTGAAACACATACTCAGGGTGGGTGAGGTGATAAGTAAAATTCATGTTTTTTATGCAGAAATCCCATATTTTCCAAACTCAGCTTTCCAGAATACTTTATTGTTTTTAGCCTATTTTTGGGTGGAGGTATGGATGGCTTTGGAAGTCCAAATATTTATTCATATTTTCTTTTTCCATACTTATAAAAACCTGGAAAATGTATTAGTCAAATCTGATACTTCCCCAAACCTTTCGTGAATGTGTCGGAGTCTTATAATCCTGTTTCGTGCTCCAATTGACTCCATTCAAAATTAAAGTAAAAATCAAACAAAAAGCTACAGAAACAACTGAATATTAATTTTGTTATAAGATATTGAATCTCTATTAGAAGGTTTGGAATTAAATGGACTGTTTTTCCAAATCTAAACAAATTTAGCTGGATGACTTTAATCTAAACTCTCAAATTTATTGAAGACATTATAAATGGTCTTTAAAAAAAGGTTTTCTGTTCTTACCTTTGCTCCATCTTTTCCCTGTGGGCCATCTTCCCCTGGGGGGCCAGGCGGACCCTGTGAGTGAATTACATTTTGAAACAAAAACATTTTATCTTGAAGAGATCTACCGGCTAAATCAGAGACGATGCAAGAAAAATAAAAAAGACTATTTACAGAAGCACATTTCTACTAAATGTGTATTTTAGAGGAGAAGTTAGGATAGTAAGTAGTAAGATAGTAATACTATAGTCTTTAGAAGAGCTGATAAGTGCAAATGTGTGGTTTATAATAGACCAATACTGTCATTTCTAACTAAAGGTTCAGTGACTTTAGATAAATTGTGACATAATAGAGGATAAACATGAACTTTACTTTCTGTGACACTTTTGACTTATTATGTCCACAGAGTCTCAGCAGTGTGACACAACATTGTGAACATCACAGGACTTGAACTTTTTTGATGTGCACTATAAAAACTGCACTTAAGATGTTCAGTCCAGTGGTGAGTCAGCAATGAGACATTCACAGCACAATCTACACAAGGACGTCTCTGTGGTGAACGACTGCAGCTGTCTGGGACACACAAGGAAAGCACTCAGTGCTTTAGTGAGCCAGGAGCAGATTTTATGTGACTATGGTCAGAGTCATGAACTCTTGATCCTCGATTGATGTAGATCCTAAGGCTTGTTTAGATGTAAAAAAAAATTGAAAAGTTTATACTCTACTAGTGGCCTTTAATCAACAGTAGCTTGAAAGGTGGGAGGGCATAGAGAGAGAAAGGGAAGGACAGAATTAAGATTTCATAATATATGCTTTAACTAAGACAACTGTACTCAGATGACTTCTGATTGTCATTTCAGTATAATTTCTGCTTTCTTTTTATTTATTGTTTTAAGTTTTACTGCACATATAATTTTGCTTGGCACAGATAAAGAACTGAATGCATTTAATATTATGTTTTTCATGTCGTTAAAGCTGCAGTATACTGAGCTCCTCTGTCTTCTCGGCAGAAATACACAGCTCAGTAGGAAGCAACCAACCAGAGCCAGGAGGAGGGTCTTAGTGCTGTCAATCATTCTCATGTTCATCCATTCCCCTTGATCTTTTCTATGCTACACCTGGTACATAGCCCACCATGAATGCTAACAGTAGTTAGCATGACCACCAATGTCAGTGGATAAATAGCTTTCCTGGAACAGTAAGTCATTTTTCCGCCATTAGTACACTGAGCAGTGTTGATGTCCTGACTCTGATTGGTTGTTTTTAGCCAGCAGCTGTGCATTTTTGCAGATGGCAATAGTAGCTCAATGAGCAGGTGGAGAAGCTCCATCTTCTCACAAATTATCTGTCTCTTACTGTCAAGGCATGGAGACAGTTTTATCAAATACAGAAAAAAAAAAAAAATATATATATATATATATATACATATATATAAAGCAACTTTAATGCAGTGGTATCCAAACTCAGTTCTCAAGAGGTGGGATCCTGCATATTTTAGGTCCTTCCCTGGTTACACACACCTGGATCAAATAATGGCTTGTTAGCTGGTTTCTGCAGCACATGCTGAGAAAGTAGTTGGAGCATTTCAATCAGCTGTGTTGGATCAGAGATGCTTTTAAAATTGGCAGGACATTGGACCCAGAGGACTGGAGCTGGACACTTGTACTTCATTGCAGTGTTTCTCAAATTGGGCCACCCCGAGCTGCATATTTTAAACGTGTCTCTGTTCCAGAACACCTGATTCGAATGATTGCATGGTCTCTCTGCATGCCATCAAGAGCTGCAGAAGCCTGTTAATCACTTTACTCAAGACAGATGTGTGGCAGAAGGGAGACACCTACAATATGCAGGTCAGGGGGGCTGAGGCCTGGAAATGAGAAACGCTGCAGAACATTTGGTGAAAACACATGAAAAGAAGAGAGGATTAAACCACTAAAGCAGTTACAGTCAGATGTTGACACACATCACATGCATTTCTGTCACAGTAATTCTGGGTTTTCAGGAAAGCATTTGTAATGGTTTTGAATGCACGGCTGTGCGCAGTGGGGCAGGTGACAGCGCTGTTGCCGGGCAGAATATGGGGTCTGGGTCTGAATCCCAGCCTGGGGTCTTTCTACATAGAGTTTGAATGTTCTTCCTGTGGCTTCAACTCACAGTCCAAAAAAATGACTATAAGGTGAAATGGTGTCTGATCATTTTAAATTTAAATGTCTCCAAGGTTTAAATAATTCTGGGGTTAAATGTTACATCAATAAAAAAAATTAAGTACATAATCATGAGGAAAACTTCAAAGTTTGAGCAGACAGCTATCATTAGTGGGTAAAGCCATAAAATGTCATTGTTTTAGAAGTTAATTGTTCAGAAATTGCTATATGAAATAATAATAATAGAAAGCTGAGCGGAAGAAAAAGTGTGATGAGCGAGAATTGTGAAGCAATGTTAGTATTTCTGAAGCAAAGACTTTTCTAAGGTGTGGACAGCAACTTCAACAGTCAAATCACACATGTGTCCAAAACAGCTGTAAAGATTTATGCTACATGGAAAATCTTATAATAGATTAATGAAAAAAATGTCCCTTTCCATTAAAGGGACTTTATTTATTGGTATGTACCCATGACAACTTCAACATAAAATGTTTTATTATTTATTCAGTATTTGTATTTATAAAATCTCTTAAGTTTTATAGCTTAAGAGATTTAGATTTAAGCTATAAAACTTTTCTATGTCACGATAACATATGGATAACATACGATGAACTGTTAGTTAAGGGACTGATGTTTTACAGTCAGCAGCTAAACATTTGTGGAAGAGCTATTGCAAACCTTGTCTAACATTTTGATGAGCATCACAAGACAATAAAAAAGATGTTCACTGACAATTGTTATGAAATTAGAAACGGAAAGTTGTTTTTCTACTGGCAGGCAGTTAAGTCTCCCCCTGCTGGATTTGAGAAACAATGTCTTTAAAAAGAAAGCACATAAACATTTCATACACAGAATATTAAGCATGAGCTGAAGACATATGAAAGGAAATTATCAAATGCATAATATTTAATCACTCACTCTGATTCCCTCCTGCCCCTGTTCCCCTTTAGGTCCTGGAAGTCCAACATCCCCCTACAGTAAACGCAAGAGACGACATGACTATCTGCTCATCAAACACACTAAATATACATGCATCAGTGTTCATAACATCCATAGTCATTAAAAAGCCTGATAAGTTTTTTTTTAACAGGCAACAGTGTTTCCTGGAACAAATTTAAGTTTACTCGTTTCTGATTTCAGCTTTTACGGTTTTGAAAGACGTAAAAATGTTTCGATGTTTTGCTAACCTTTGACCCTGGCTCTCCGATGGCACCTGGTCCTCCCTCTACACCTGGAACACCCTAGAAGAAATACACAAGAAGAGGAAGGAAGTGCACAAAAATGTGTAGGTAGTTAGAACAACGCTGCTTAAGTCAATGTCAAGTAAAAGACAAACTATTTGTCATAAAAAGTTATGTTTAAGTACTTCAGGTCCCTGCTCTCCATTGGCTCCAGGCTCCCCCGTTGGTCCTTTTGGTCCCTAAGAACAACCAATTAAAAAATGGTCATTTTATACTTCATAGATGTTTGTGATAATAAATAAAGCTTTCCCTTTGTGATTATAAAGGAACACAGCATAAAAAAATAAGTTATTTGAGAAAAGCAGCTTGAGATCTGAGAATTCCTTGGATAAAGATGCTGAACATTGTCCAAAAACAAGATAAGACTCATTACATTACCAAAGCCTCTAGCTTTTCTGAATGTTCCCTTCTTAAAACATGCTTTTGTCTGATTGTTTGACATGCTTTATACCCCGGAGCATTTGGTGAGTTTCCAGGAAATTCAAGAACTTGAAGATTTTTCCAATGAAGGCTGGAAACACTCAGGTGTAAAGAAGCGGCGAAGCAACAAAAAGAAACGTTTATCATACCACTACGGTAATCTGCCTCATAAACAGTTTAGTTTTTAGTAATGATGTTCATCAGAGGTTCTTGAGTGTTTATTAAATACTTCCAACCCTCCCAACCGCCACTTTAAAAAAGCCTTGTAAGAAGTCATCATTTTGTGTATTTTGTCATTACGTAACACAGACCAGCTTGTTGGTTGGTGTGTTGTTTGATTACAGTTTCCCAAAACAATTGCGTTCGTACCACAGATGAGCGTACTTACTGGTTCCCCGTGAGGGCCCCTCTCACCAGTGTTCCCGGGAATACCTGACTTTCCCTGGAAACAAACACAGTCATGCAGACGCATTATTTCACTCAATTACAAGAACACAGAAAACAAACAAAAGAAAAAAAAAAAACTCTTTGACTATCGCTACGGAGAGGACCGTTGTTATGCACAGTACAGACAATCCTGGTTTATCTGTTGACCAAACTGTGTGTGTGTGTGATGCAGGAGGATGCATCACACACACAGTAAGACATGTTATGACCCCCATGTCTTTCTGCACATTTGAAACAAAAGGCTGATAGTCTTAATGAGGTACTAATGGTTTTGATGCATCCTTAAGAATAAAAAAGGTATCTCACATGTGCACTTTTTATGTAAAATCTTCATTAAATTCTACACATTGTAAAAAAAAAAAAATGTGTAGAGTAAGTGGCAGACAGTTTAATACTGTCCTGATTGGATGATTGTCTCTTCAGTCAATGTGTTTCTATGATTTTCATCCAGCTCTTCACCTTCATGTCCCTGAAAAACCGTTTATTTTTAAATTTAAACTAAATGAACATTAAATATTGGTTACGGAATCGAAAAGACACAAATCTACAATTGTGAACTTACAGTAATTGAGAAGCAGTGCATAAAGAGACACATCATTTAATGAATTTGGTTTAATGCGATTACATCTTCAACACCCTTATGGAAACGGGAAGACAGCTTTTATAGTTTTTCAGTTCTACATCTAATTTGTGGATGAGATTAAAAAACAACAGCGAGCTTCACTGGAAAGCCTGGAATGGGTGACTTTTAGTTTAAGGAACATTCAATCATTTGATTTTTACATTTACATTGTTGTAATGGGAGCATTTTTATTTTTCAAAGCAAACTTTTTACATTCTTCTTCTATTCACAGAGATAACACGGCAGGATGATGTTAAAGGCATTTTTATCCATCTTGGCACATCAGTGCATTCCTCTTTTTTTTAAAAGATGTAGCAAGGTGTTGATTTGGCTGCAACTCAAAGTCTGTCATTACAAAAAAATGATGGCTTCCCTCTCATTCCTCAAGCTCTCTTTTGGCAGGATATAAACAAAATCCATGGAACAAAGAAGATCACACTTGAGCACAAAATTGCTGACTGGCATGAAATGTTTAATTAGCTAGGGTATGGAAATTGCTGTGTATGTGAATGGCTGTATTTAATAAATTTACTTAAGTAAATCTAATATAATCCTAAAACCTTAATGTCAATTACATCGCATATCACATAATTACTTTCCAATTTGAAATGTATCATTTGTGTTTATTGGAAGAAACTATAAAAACCTCCTTAATTGTTTAAATCATTTCAACATCATTTGCATTCTTGGGATTGAAGTTCTTTTAACAAAACTAAAGTAAAATAGAGATTAGATTATACACAAAAATGCAGGAAAGAGGAAGTGTTGGGAATAAATTTGGACATGTAGAGAAACAAGAGTCCTTATGGGAATGCAGAGACTTTTCTGGGATAAAGTCTTTTCAGTGGTTTAGGTGAAAGCACTAAAAAGTGCTTTACTGCTAACATTTACACACATCTGAGGTAATCGGATTTTCTCAGAGTCTAAGTTTTGAAAGAGACATCATCAGACACACGATGGCGCCATAACGCCACAGTAAAACGAACAAAAGTTTATAGTCTCCTTACTGAGTTTGGAGACTATAAACGTTTACGATTATGTATAAGCTGCAGATATTTCTTTAATATCTGCAAATCTGCAGCTACTCTAAAAAAGATATGCTCGGATAATAGTGTTGCAATCTAATCTCAAACATGAATCGCACATTGGTTTGAAAATTTTCAGAGATGCATGAATGTGCTGTATGCGTGTGGTTGTAAGGACATTTGGCTAAAAACAGAAGAGCTTACAATCTGTGAAGCGGCAAAAGTAAATACCAGCTTGAAAACGTAGAGGAATGAATTTGTCACTGTAAAAACTTAACAAAACTAACTATGCAGCTGATAGTTACTCCATGGAATGAATAAAAAATAAGATACATTTTTCTGCTGATGTATTATAGTATAATCACTTGGAGAGTTCATATGGCTCTGTTCTGGTTTTCTGTTTGATCTTAGTTTGCTTCTTCTCCCATCTGTGGAAAACTGGCTCTTTTATCCATTTTACCTCCTTCGCAACCGTGTAAGGAATATAATCCATTAACTGCTCGAGTGGAAAAATAGGTTTTAAAACATAAAAACACTTGAAGCTGAAACGAAGGTTTCCCAAATCTGTGTTTCTGCATCTTCTCTCCATTAACACTTTGTTGAAAACACAAAAAAGGACAAAAGCCCTCGTCTAAAGCAAACTAGAAACATACACTAATACGTAAACAAGTTGCAAAAGTTGTTCAGTATGCCCATGCAGGCTGGGTTTGATTTGCTCAGCATTTTGGGATTAAAAGACATTGTAAAGGGGCCACTTTTCTTCTTAATAATGAGAGAATGACCTGAAGTAAGGCATCATTATTGTTTGGAGGAAATGGACTACTGTATGATTAATATTTGGTTAGTTGACCAAGTTGCATTGTTTGATTTGTAAGTCCATTGGAGCCTTTGAAACAACATGCTTTTATATGAATCACTTTCTCTTTTTCAGAAATGGTACTAATTGCTTGATATCTTGTTTTAAATAGTGTCCATCAATTGTTTTAGAAGTTTGGACACCATGCTATACCAGAACTTTGATATCAAGCCTGCTTTATTTATTCCAAAAGCACCTTTGATGTGTGTTAGAGATCAATGTCTGGTTCAGGCACAAAAATCTACCAATATATTAATTATTTTGTGCAGAACACCAGTACCACTGGGGAACAAATTCCTATCATGACATTTCTTGACAGTTATTGCTGCATTGTTTGGTTTGATAGCTTAATTTAGTCTCCTTGAAAAATACTTATTGCTGCATCTTTGTCTTGTCCAACCATAAAGGCTTTCTTCAAAGGGTATTCGGCTTGTCCATTTGACAGGCTGCAAACATGTGTTGACTGAAGATGTCCTATTCGGAGGAAGGAGTTTTTATTGGTTGGCACCCTCTCAGTCTATGCTGATGTTAAACTCTTCACAGTAAAAAGGGAAATTGTTGCTGTGGAAGTTTCCAGTCTATGAGGTCCTTGAGCCTTGGCTGTTCTGGAGTTGTTCCTAAACATCCCAAGCAAATTTCCTTTGATCAAAGACTAAAGTTTGGGCCAGATGAGTGTAACTCTGAGAAAGCTGGGTGTTCCAGCCAGAGCCATGATCCCAACATACTGGAGAGTGGGTCTTGGAATTACAGAGCAGGATAAGATTATGCTTTTGGAAAGGCCCTGATCTCAATTATAAAAAAAAATATGGATTCTAGTTAAAAGCAAGTCTGGCAGGTGTTCAGAGCTACGCTCTCATGGTGGCAGCATCCTGGAATGACCCGATTACTTTAGTCCTAATTTGTTCTTTCTGCAGACTTTTATTCATAATTTTTTGGGTTGAAGCATCAGGGCTGTTTTGGATGCTTTGCAAGGAAGGATTTGGAAGGATTTTTGTTCTTACTTTTCTGACTTTTAAATTGTGGCAACAAGGTTTTGCTTTCAGAACTGAGAGTCACTGTTAAACATTTCAAAACCTGAACAGACATCCAAAATCCAGAAGAGATCAAAGGGAGGCTTTATGGATGCAGAGCAGAGCCAAAGAGCAGAGAGAGAATGAGTAAGTTTACACAATCCCTTCCATGAATGATAATGGACAAAGATTGTAATCCTGACTCCAAGTGCCTCTGATCAGCTTTCTAATCATAAAGTCAGACAAGAAGTTAAAGAGGAGCAGCAAAAGCTAATGAGGTAGATTAGCAGTGTGAGCCAGTATCTGATTATTGTGGAATATTATCTCTGCTGTCTAGAAAATGAGGCGTTATATTGTCATGACAGTCATGAAACATCCACTGTCTTCAATTTCAATGCCAGTCTGACTGCTACCAGAGAGCCTTCCTGCTCTCAGCATCACCATTCACAAAAACTCCTGGCTATGACATCACTTAATTACCCTTTGAGATAAATAAATTGAATTTAAATTAAATTGTGCAAGAAAACCACTCACTCTAATGAGCCTAGACAATTCTGATGTAGAGACAAAAAACAAATATTCTGTGGGATTTTTAGTTGAGGTTTAACTTGAACCTCCTTGGATTACAGAACATTCTAGTTGTACATCATTTCCTCAAGTAAAAAAAATTCAAATGTATCAGTAAAGCCCATTCACACCACTTCAGTCTGACACTGTAAGCAAAAAGTGTTGTACAAGGTGACTATGCATAGTGATTGTGAATAAGTTTAGCTTTTCTTTTTTATTTAAATTCTTAAATAAAACAAAGCAGACCAATTTTAGAATACAATTAAAAGCCTACAGGTAAGGTAAGGGAGAAGACCTGTTTATACCTGTCAACATGCTCAGAAGCAGAACCAAATCCTCTTTAATGAAAAACTTCCTCCTGGATGACAAGACTGGAGCAAACTCTTAAATTATGGTAAATTGGGATTTGTAGGTTGGAAGAAAAAAGGAGGCGGATGGGCTTTATGAGTGTGTTATTCCACTGTAGCTATAGTGACGGGGAATGTGTAGGTGGTGATTAAATCTGTGAAAGAAAAAGATTTTACTTACAGGTTTTCCAGGAGAGCCTCTTTCTCCAGGAATGCCAGCTTTGCCCTTTGAAGAGACAAAATCAGGATGGAAACAGATTAAAAACAGTTTAAATCAGGTCAGGGTTGATCACATTAATACAACAAAACCATTCAATTTGGAACGGTGATGCATGAAAACAAGCATGAAAAAATTACATAGGTATATGTAGGCATTCCTCTGAACTATGTAATTTAAGCAGCCAATCCTCTTACTCTTTGGTATATTTATTTAAGCATACCTAGAAAAAATACTTACTATTGATCCTGGTTCTCCTTTTGGTCCAGATTCCCCCTTTTCACCCTGGAAACAAAGAAATATAATTGAGTTTTTCTCTTTTATTCCCTAAACAGTTTTAAATACATGTTAATGTGCTGGAAATCAAGAAATAAATCTAAAAGTAAGAATTCCAAGGATGATCTTATAACCTAGCACAAATACCACAACGAGCATGAACTTTACTGTTTATTAAAAACATGCTACATGCTCTGTGTTTACAAGAGTATGGAAGTTGTTTACCGTGGTGCCCTCAGCTCCTGGTTCTCCTGTTGCGCCATCTGGACCCCGGGGCCCCTGCACAACACCAACATGAGGCACATGGCTGACGTTTACTCAGAGAAGAGAATTATACACGACTTCACAAAGGGAAGCATTCTTAAGTGAACAATATACAGCTCTATCATTTCTTAAATGTATTATTCTGGGTTATTATTATTATTAAATGTATTGTTCTTCATTAGAGGCTTTCAAACCTTATATGTGCAATGTTATAAAAAAAAAAAACCCAAAACCATCAATTTAAACCTTAACATCTTAAGGTTGAAATGTAAGATTATTTATGTTAGAGGTCAATATAAAAGCTAGCAAGTGATATTAAATAATTAGCCTTAAAATTTCATTGTAGTACAGAAAAATAAGACTAAACATTTCCTGTTTGAGGTTCGGTATGTCAAAAAAAAAAAAAATATATATATTTCTATTTGCTAGATTCAAGAAAAGTTGGGGAGAAAATTTTATTTTAATGTTCCTCAAATTCAGGAGTTTAAAAATACACTTGTGCGTAAATAATATGGATATAATGATAAATGATGAGTGAATTCCCAGGAGAAGTTGGTTTTGATGGAGTGTATATAATAAGAGTTGAAGAAGTAAAGAAATTCAGCAATTTTCATGCTGCTGGGATGAAAATTTTAAGATTTTTCTCATACAAAGCCCACAAAACCTATTTTGAATGACATTTGGGAACAGAGAAGTTATGAATATTGATGTAAATTGAGGTTTACCAAAGTTTATAATTTAACACAGCTAAAAAATTTATTGCATCCCTTTCCTTCGATTTAAGCTCCTTTATATGAGATGAAAAAAGAAAGTCCTGAGGTTGGACAAATTCTCCATCTCTGTGCATATCTGAAGACAACCTGCTGTGCAACTGGTCTGGCTGCTTAAATAAGACCTTTAAAGACAAATGATCATGTGAAAATATTTCTTATGATGGCAAATCAGTTGTAAAACTATAGTCATCAAGGAACCAGAGTAATGTGTAAGCAGTTGCCTGAGGCAACCCAACAGCTCTGGTTCTGTGGTGTCCACCATGTTTTCCATGCACCCATGAACCAGAGCAGCTGAATAACTTTCTCAGGATGTAATCAAGTTCTGCACAGGCTGTAATCAGCCATTTATGTGATTCAGGTGTGTTGAGTTCAGGGAAAATCAAATTCATCCGGGAAACTAACTCTTGAGGAAGAAAGATGAAAAGCAGAAGGAATTTAAATGCTTAATTTTGTGTGAATTAAGAATCCTACTTAAATATTTAGCGTTTCATCAGTCTATCGAAAAAAAAAATAGATAGAAAATAGATACACATCTAATACGTACAGTTATTATTTCTGCAGTAGCTCAAATTGTTTCTTGGACTTCCTTTTTATCGTTGATATTTTACGAGTTAAGTGAAATGAATATGCACAAATCCTTAGTTATAATAAAAACTATTTGTTACATGGAAACTGTTTTGTATGTTAAAATCTAAAATACAAATGAAGCAGATTTACTAGTAAGTTAATTCCAACATCAGACATGATTTAAACTTTTTAATGGGTGGTCAGGAATTATGTATAATATTACTTTACACGTCACCTTATTACCTTAAAAGACTAAAATAAAAAAAAAATAAAACGCGCTCAGGGATAAATTATCTCTCTGTCTTGCTTTTTACGGTCATTTTTCTCTCAGCCAAAATACATTCATCAGAAGTTATCATTCTTTCCTCCAGTGTAACATTCAAACCTGAAAAAAATGGAACTGTATGTGCTTTAGTTTTATTAAGGAAATAAAGCTATAAACTCAAATGGAATATATAAAGGAATGGTTCTGAAATAATTTGAAGACATTTTCTTGTAAAAGTAGTGTGGCCCTACCCTTCTCCCTTTTGGCCCCGCGATTCCTGGACTGCCCCTCTGTCCCTGAAGACCCTGTAAATAAAAAAATACAAAAAACACACACACATTTAAAAAAAAATTGTACTGCCAAAAAAAAAATTACCAATATAATTAAGTAAGCTGATACATGATGGTGCATTTCAGTCCTAATCTGAAATGTTTGAACACAAATAAACACAACTCCCTGGATCCTAGGAGAAATCATCCAGTCATCACAAATAGAAGAGAAGTATCCTTTATTGTCCCACATTTTTTCTGTACAAAGAAAACAAGAAAATACTGCATACTAAGGATACACATGTTGATAATATGTGAAAATACTTACAGGTGAACCCTGCATGCCAATGTCTCCAGGACCTCCTGGTGATCCTGGGTAACCCTAATAGAAAACAGAAAAAAATAAAATAAAATAGATATATAGGCAGGGAGCTGCGACACTGTGGCATTGTTTGTTTAAATCGGATAAATAGGTGAAAGACACAGTGAGCTTCGTATAAATATAAGCAACACAAGAGATTTAGAATAAATCCATAATTTTAGTAGGTCAGCAGTAGGTCAAAGCAGTGTCTGTTGCGAAAATGATTTTAAATTTACTTCACACACAAATATGTTGAGACTTTAAATCAAGTTGATCCCCATTTATGCATCTATCATTCAGTTTGTTCGGCACTGTCAGACAGTGAGATAAAAGGTCCAGAACCACAGATCTGGCGTTGATCCAAAGTTCAGAGTCAGAGTGGGATGAAGGCCAAGCACTCCAACAGACTCACAGCTCTGCAGCAGACGCATAAACTGGGCAGCAGTAGATATGCTTTTTTTTGCTGTATGGAGGAACTTAGTCAAAATAATATACATGCCAACAATTTGTCCACTGAATGAGTTTACAGTGTAAAAATAACATATTATCCACTGAAAGGTTTAGAAAAGAGAGTATCAGCACAGAATAGAGCACAAGTCTACACCAGTACTAACTTGCCAGTCAAGTTTTTGTGAGGATGTGCTTTATAGAACACATAATTTGCAAATGCTGATGCTGAAACAGCACTCAGACTTGATAAATTATGCTTTTCTGTTCTATTAAAATCCATAAACAACTGAGACATTTTATCATGATATGTATCAAAGTGGACGCAGAAGACAATACTGTCATCTCTTCAGGTTTACATATTTATTATCAACGGCATTCTTAGTTGGAGGTGCGGCAGTTCCTCTCATCATAAAAGATAAACTAATGCACATGCATCCAGTGGATGCAACAGTTTCAAACCCATACTCACAAGAATCCACAGAACTCAATGTTCCACCACATAACTTTTAAAGAGTCGCTCATAAAAATACAGTAGAATGAAAGAACATGTTGAGCACAGACGAATCAGAGAAGGGACGTCCCATTATCATTAAATCCTGCTATCTGGGGACAATCTGGTCAATGTACTCTGTTGATAAAAACGCTGATGACTTAAAAAGGAAAAGAAATAGGTTCCTCTCCTCAGGATGTTATACCACATTTACAACTTTGTCATGTTAGAGCAATCAAATATCTAAGTTTTTTAACAGTAAATCTGATCTTTGGGGAAGAATAGAAGAAATAAATGAGTTTTTGAAAGTGAACCTTGAAGTTCCCTTTGTCGATTTAGAAAATGATTTATATTTTAATTTAAAATGTTATTTAAATATGGCATATTATCTTAGTTTGTTCAATTCTGTTATTGCTCTGCTGTCCATCAACAACTCCTCACATCACACAAACTCCCAAACACAAAACACGATCTGACACAATAAAAACAAATGCAGTAGAGAAGATATAAAGGTGCCCTAAATCAAAACACCCCTAGTTGATTTCACTGTGCAACAGGTCATAGGTCATACATTCACACATACAGTCCTACACAAAATGTTGAACATATATAATTTTGCATAATATTTTGAACATCTTAGGGTCAACATCTTATGTTGAACATCCTTCAACTTTCCCATTTTTAGAGCTTTTTAAGTCACATCTGCTATTGGAATATTGACATTTGTGGAGAAAGGTGAACTTTAGGTGTGATAACATAACTAGAAAACTCCCTTTGCTCAATAAAATATGGCTGACTCTGCGAGAACCCAATTAAAGTTTGTTTAAGATCGCTTGTGACTTTACTCACCCTGGGCCCCTTCTCTCCGGCAGGACCTGTTGGACCCGGCAGCCCCCGGTCGCCCTGGTTAAGAACATTGAAAGAAAAAGAGGTCATGACTCTGAGAACTGATTATGGTTCAACTTTGGCTGTGTTCATGGAATGAGGGAAAATTGGATCGTGTTATGTATTTTTGAGTGAATTTGTAAAATTTTGACTTCTCAATTGAAACACGTTTTTTTTAATCCACTCCTATTCCAATTTCATTTCTTGTTGCTGAAGCCATTTTACAGTGCAGGTTGTCCATTAGGTAAAGACATTCTATTATTTAAAAAAAGAGGTCCAAATTAATTGTTTAAACTGCCTTTTAATAACAAAAAAAAATGTGTTAAGTAATATGAAGATAGAAGCATTTTAAGGCATTCATATAAAAATATCTCAATATAGGTCACAAATAGGTCACAGTCCATTAGATCCACAGAAAGATCAGAATCTGCCAATATCCAACAGTAAACCTGCAAAGTTTTTGACTGAAATTATGCATTTTCTTTTCACAAATTGGGTAAAATCCATGATTGTACAACACAATAAATCCACCTTTGTTTCTTGATACACACTTCCTCATAATGAGCTGAACATTTTAAACAAAATTGTGTCAGACAATAAAAAAATTATGCAAAAGGTCAAAAGAATTTGTCGGCTGTCAGGGTAAGACTGGTGCTGACAGACTGAATCAGGAGCCGAGGTTTGTGGGAGAGGACTTGGAGGACAAGCAAGAATCTGACAAGCAGATGGCTTCTCAACACAAGAACATGTTCTGACAAACGGGCCTTCTGGATAGGAAAGAAAGGGCAAACAGGTTGGGATAGAGGGAGGGAACAATGGATGTGGAAGGAAAACCCTTGGGTGATCTTTAGAATATTCAATAAAAACAGTCAGAACATTTGAAAACACGTATTAGGTTCTTGTTGAGCTGGGAGTGATTGATTAATTTTTTTAATTAAGTCTTTTAAGAGGAAAGACTTTCAAATTTTCATTTTTATGTTCAACTTAAATTTGCTTGTTTAAGTTGACGCAGCTTTGACGATGCTGCTATTGATGAGGATGTGAGAGTGTTGAGCGTTTACACAAGCATGTGTTCTCGTCTGCAGTCCAGGCTGTTTTGACATGGGCTTAATTATAGGAGTGTGTTGCTGACAGGCGAGCAGCTGATGCCGCCTGACAGCCTAATGACAGAGAAACACACTCCTTACCTTTTCACCGGGAACTCCCATCACCCCAGTTATTCCAATTAGGCCAACTGGACCCTGGAGAGAAGGAGGAGAGGAAAGGAGAGAAGAAAAAAGCGTGTTAAACACAAATACGTCAGGTGAAAGTATTAAGGGTTGCTTCCCAGACTGCTGTGATGCAGGGAATGTAAGACGTTTCAGGTTCCACTGAAATGTTTCCGTATGTCTTGGGTGAGTTTCATTCAGCTAAAATGAAGTTTAAACAGCAGATTAAGTGGAGTGTTAAAAATAGGAGTGTTAAAAATATTAGAAAAATCATAACCACAGCCTGAAAACCTAGCATTTTATTTTAAAAAAACGTTTAACCTAATTCATTTTATACTTTTAGAAATGTTAGAAAAGGTTGTGGACAGATAAAACCTAACAACCTAACCCTGTGTAGCTGGAAATCAAAACATTTATTCAGGAGAAGTCGCTAATACAAAGTGCAAAAGAAAGTGATGCTACACAGAAAAAACCAAGAAAGCTCAAGTAAACACATTTTTCCAATAATGGCTCCAGAATTGATTTACAACACATCTGACACTGCTTAATGAGGATTAGTTAGAAATGTTTAGAGAATTAATGAGAATGCTGCTTTAAATGTTTACCTAGTAAAATGGGAAAACAGACAGACAAGACAAGAAATTACGAGGTTTGAACAAGGACTCTTTGCAACAAGGGTTCGCAAACATATTAAAATGTTCTAGCACACTTCATCTTAAACATTTTATCAGCTGTTGGCTCGGGACACCTAAAGATGCATCCATAAACTTGCATCTCACCTCTCCTGACGATTTTATTGAAGATGGCGACTAACTCTAACTCTCTTTATCTCTGGACTCATGTTTTGTTCCTGTGGATTAAGTTTCATGGAGTGTAATTTGTTTGCCTTTATAAATTTTATATTTTCCTCCAAACACTGCAGTTTTGAGGGACAAGTCATTCAACTCTGCACTGGTTTCATTTGAATCAGTGACTTTACACAGACAGGCTGGGAGCTGCAGCAGCTTGCACAGTCTCACTGATACTATTCTTCAGTATCTTTGTTAAAACTGGAAATCTGAGACTTCCACATTCCTGTTTAGTCTGGATGTAAACTATAGTTATATAAAATGGAGGTGAGGGCCACAACTCTTATAGTTTGCAGCACCAAAAGCACTTGAGCAAAACAATGACAGTGCTGGGCTTGACTCACTTTATGATGTTATGGTAATATTTCATACACTGACACAGTTACAGACCAATATGAGTAAAAATACAGTAGTCTGACAGCAGTAGCCTCTTTACACTGTACAAAATATTCCTGCAGAGTTTGATTTATAGTGTTACACATTCTCATTGTGTAATCACACTTCATTTTTTCCCTGTATCTCAGTGTGTTTACATTGAAAGCTGTGAAAAAAAAGAGCCTGAGAATGAAACATACTAGTAGACAAGAAACAGGCCGCTGACTAAACACTATAAAGCCTTTTTCCTTTTGCAATTCTGTAGCTTTGCCAAAAAGTCTGCCAGCTATAAAATGCTGCTCATATATCATCACGGTAAAAGGATTAACCTGCTGAATTCATATAAGCACCAGTCGATCATGAAGACATGCAGCCTGCAGATGGAGGAACAACAGCACAAGGTTCACCTCAGATCCCTTAATCTACACAGAAAGTTGGCGACATGACAAATTGATCTGCATAACTGATTGTGGGGATTCTGGTTGCTTAGAAAGCCTAATGTGGATGACAGAAGTCGTAATGTAAGCATTAGGGGGGTTTCGCATCTGACAGTCTGGTAAGCTCAGTTCGATTCAGGACCAAAACTGAAACCTTCGTTATATTTTCAGCTGATGTGGTTTGCTTTCACATTGCACTGTCAAACAAGCTAAAACAACTTAAGTCTTCGCAAAATGTAAACAAAAATGGAGTGGAGTAGCACTTGTATAAATTCTCTTTTGTTTTGGTAAAAGACCATTTCTCTCTCTAGCGTCAGACTCTTATTTAGGGCGCATTTACCCAGAATGCCTTGTGCTGTGATTTGCTTCCTGTATTTGGAGCAGCTTCCGGTCCACTTCCATCCACATCTGAATTCGAAGTGCATCAGAGTTTACGTCAAGCAAGTAAACTCTGGTCCGCCTGGCTTTGTAGGCGGACCAGAGTTTGCATTTTTGGTCCAAGCTTGCCGTTCGTATCGCCCCAAACAAACCAAACTTTCTAGGCAAATGAACAAGAGTTTGCATAAAGTGTATAAAATAGGACATTATTATTTGATTTATATTAGTAGGACAGCGTGCAAGTCTAAGCCGGCTGACATGTTCAGACATACTGCTGACTTTAACAATGCCGCATGGTGAATCTCTTGTGTGTTGTGCTTCTAAAACAATTCCAATCTCCTAGTAAAATTCAACTTGAGACATTTTAGAGATAAGGAGTCACTTAGTGAAGACAGGTGGTATTAAAGCATCAATGCATCAACCCTTTCTCAGTTTCAGTCACATCTTATTTATCTTAAAAGTGATGTTATGGGATTCATTAGAGCCAACATATGTTTAAGAGTTTCTTTCTCACTGCATAGCTCCATGGTTCCTGTTTGGCTTCAAAGAGCCCTCTGTTCAGTAAGTGCTTAATGCCTCTCATATGTGCACAGCAACAACACAGTCCAGCTTGCTTGGCCCAATTGACTCTACTATCCCCAGAATGCAAATATTAACATTAAGGGGCCTACTGGCGGGACAGGTCTTCTTCCAATGTTCAAAGTAGTTGTATTTGTGGAAATTTCACTAAAAGAGACAGAAAACTCTCAATTCTTTAAAAGAGATATGATTTGCATTAATTTATATAGTTTTGGAGACAGAAATAGGATGTTTGATTACATTTCATAATGCAAGATTGAAGACATTGGAAGGTTTTGCAACTTACACAGCAGCTTCACTTTAATTCAAGCAATTAGAGGCGTGGGAAAGTCTTACCGCTGGTCCAACTTTTCCAACATTTCCAATGTCTCCTTTTTCTCCCTGCAAGGAGTAAACATCAAACAATTATACAATTTAGCTACTGCAGTTAAAGAGATCTCTAAAATCAGTCCACTTCTAATTTGGCAGCGTGCTCGCAAGAAATTAAGTGTAAAACAGGACACACACATGGACAGCACAGGCCTGTGAATAATTTGGTGTTCCATGATGTATTTCACCATCATGGAGGAAATAATTTTCGCTCTTAATTAAGTCCATCTTTACAGCGCAGACTGTTTAAATGGATGGAAGTCAAAATAAGCACAAGATAACCACAAATACAGGTTGAGAAGAGAAATTCTAACTATATCAACATCATTTTATGTGATTGAGTTTTAAAGCTTATTAATTAGTTGTTGCCTATTAAACACAACAAACATTCACAGAAAATGTCAATAAATTACTCTAAAATAAAACAACCAGAAGAAACATAAAAAAAATCTGTCTGACACGTACAAATCAGTAGTGAGGAAAACATTTCCAGCTGTGTGGCAACTTTCCAAATTCTTTGCCTTCCAGTTGTAAGAGTCATGTTTGATGCCAAGCAGCAACACAAGGCAAAATCCACCTCCATCATTTAATACAGTAATTAAAACATAAATGAATGAATGAATCATTTAAAACCATGGATGCATAATTCAGAAAGTAGACTGGTTCAGGGTACCAGATGTGAAAAGGTTTGACTCAAAATGTCCATTTTAACGCCAGGACAAAAGCAAAACGATGGTGAAGGAAACTTGTAAAATGTCTTTTTACCACAGAGAAATGATTCCTCTACTGACATGACCAGCAAAGCCTCTCAAACAGGAAGAAATCATTACTACAAAAGTAACATGAAAAGCTTGATTATACTTTGCAAATGCACGAAGGGACAAGAAATTTGACAATTTGTGGTCAAAATGGAACTTAAATGTGTTTTGAAAAAGGCTTTTTTGGCATTTCAATATGCTTTATGAGCCCTGGAGGGGAAATAAACAGGGAAATTTTAAAATTTGCCTGATTTTGGCTGTGAGAAATAAATATGTGGTGGCAGCATTATGTTGTTGGCATGTTGCCATCATAGGTCAAAACTTTAGGAGTTAAATCTTTGATGCAAATGGGCATTTCAAACCATGACTGGTAATGATACACTTAAATTAGTAACAATGTGGCTGAAGAACAATAAACTTCATGTCTGGGAGAGGAAATTACATCACCCAGAACTTGGTCTCATATAAAATGTTTAGCCTGTAATATAAAAATTTGGACATGGCTTAATATTCGTCATTAGTCCTCTTCAGTTCCCCAATTGCTTGGCTAATCTCTTATGGTGAAAAACCACAGAATGCCAAATCAATAACACAACTAGAGATTTTAAAACAGTTGTTTCATGACACACACGTGCACACACACACACAAAACATAAAGGCCTACCGGTAGGCCTTCAAGTCCAGGTTCACCTGCATGACCTTTCCTCCCAGATCTCCCCTTTATAGAAAGTGCCAATCAAAAGAAGCGGTGCATTTTATTTAACATCATTCAAAATCTAAACTGATTATATATGTATGTGCACATTGAGATGAGATTTCTTACAGTTGGGCCAATGCTGCCAGGTGGGCCGAGTGGGCCTTCATCACCCTGCAGGAACACCGTATAGCCATTAAAAACAAAACATTTATAACATACTGACGCAGCTGCATATCTTTAAGTATGAATAGCTAATGTAAAAGGACTAACAGAAGCACACTTGATAATATAGAGAAATGTGGAACTTATTTTAAAAATAGCTCTGCAATACTATTGCCAGCCCAGGCAATAAAGTTGTCATCCCCTGTTTCCTGTAAATCAACGTAAACAGAACTAAGAGTAAATCTCCATATTTGTTAAATTCTCTAAGACGTCTAGTAAATCGTAGGAGGAATTCCAAATAAACCAACTTGGAAGAAATTCTAATGAAAAAGATCTGCAACTCTTACTTCTGAGTACGGCAGGTGTTGGCCAACTCAGCACTTTTGTGAATGTGTGTCAACTCAATGCTTTCAACACAGCATAAAATATGTGCGCATGTGTTGTGTAGGTGTGTGTGTGTGTTGCGTGTGCATGTGTGTGTGCGTGCGTATGCGTGTGTGTGTGTTGTACTCCTTCCAAAGGCTTCTGTTCACTTTTCCAGGACTGGAAAAAAATTTAAAGTAGTTTTTATATGCATCCGATTTTAAATTATAACTTCGCCTGGTGGAACATGCCCTGAAATCTTTCAGTAAAAAAGTCTTCCACTCAGATCTAACTCCAATATAACTTTTACCTTGATAATCGATCAAGCTTTAGTCTGATATTTTCCATTTCTGTGGAGCAGTGAAACTGGAGCAGAGCAGACACAATATGAGATATCTGAACTATTTTAAGTGTTGAACAATCTCACCTGTACACCTTTTGGCCCTGGTGGGCCTTGGAGCCCTCTTGCACCTTGTAAACCCTGCAACACAACCGAACTTGCAATTACTGACAATTAGATGAAGTAAATGCTTCATTTGTGGATGGTTTGAGAGCTGCTACCTTCGGTCCAGGTGGGCCATTAGGGCCTGGAACGCCGATGTCTCCAGGAAACCCCTTACAAAAAGTATTAAAGAGATTACAGGTGCTTAGACAAATTTATACTCCATTTAAAAATAGCAAGTTTTAGGTAGGATCACTGACAGATTGAAATTAATACTCTCCGTAGTATTATCTTTTGTGTGTTTGGCGCTGTAGTGTGTGTGATGCAATCTCCAGATCAAAACCTTTTCTGACATGGGTGCTTTAACTTAGTGACTCTAAATGAACCCAGTATGTTTTAAAATATCCCAAAGAGTTATGTAAATGTGCCAATGGCTGGATGATGTAACTCTCATGCTATGCTCTGTCTATGCTAAGAAGATTTGCTAACTTAGTTTTCCAAATGCTGTAAATGGCTGACACAGCACAGGGTTGGTAATGGGTTTTGACTGATTAAAGTACTATTTCTTGACCACTTGGGTGCACTCTAGTGGTTGAGTTGTTCAGCGGGTAAAATAAGAATTGAACACATCATTTTTCTCAGTCTAAATGTGTCAAATGGAGCTGATGACAAAATTCAAACCAGATGTTAGCAACAATCCACACATACAAAGAAATCAAAGAAAAATAATCCACAAATGGAATTAAAGGTAAGAAAGTAGAATGACAATGCAAATAAGGACTGAATGCAGTCAAATCTATTAACTGCATGTTCAAGTTACTTTCTGGGCAACTTTAAGATCTATGAAGGAATTACCTGGCAATGCTCAGGTGTGACTTTTGGGACGTTCTTCCACACAACTATCTTCAAATCTTGAAGATTTATATTGGATACAAGTCAGGTGTTTGCATGCATCCTAGCAGATTTGATTTCGTTGTTTGAAACCAGTTAAGTTTCTTCTGCCTTGTGTTTGGTCTATTGCCTATCCACTATTCATCTTCAGATTTTCATCAAAAATGTCCCTATGCAATCCTCCAGTCATTAATTTTTTCAACATGGGAAAAATATGGAAAAATGCTTCCATGGGAAAAAAAAAACATTGCATCTCCTCACCTTATGGGTATGTAACTATGCCAACACGAATGGAGCAAACTATCACTGTGGTGTGGACTGACAGGAGCCCACAGAACCAACAACAGCAATAATGCTTCTTCGCTTACTATGCAGCAATGAATGAATATGTTCATATCATTATTCTGTCAATTTTCCAACAATTAAAAAAAAAGTATAGAGCTATATTTAATACACTGGACTCAAAACAGTCTGAATTTAGTTCTGCTATCATTTCTCACTTCATAAAGTGTGCTGAACCTAAAACGTCTCACATATTTACAGCACTATTCACTGATATATAAAAAAAAAAAAAAAACATGTACCGGTATATTGTTCCTACCTCTGGTCCCGTTGGCCCATGTGGTCCTTGTGCTCCAATTTCTCCAATTCTACCCTTTAAAGCAAAATATATATAGTATATATGTATCACCACATTATAAAGCTGTATATGACAATGTTCAAATGTAAATAAGGAGCACAGCTATATTCATATTTCTCTGAAATTAGAGAACAAACAGACAGAATTGAACAAAAATGAACTGTTCAATACTCTGGTGGGTCTCTGCATTGACACAAACGTCAGATAGTAAAAATATATTCAGTAAAGTGATTAAGTTTTTCATCACTGAAATAGAACAGAGGTTTCCATCATCAAACTAAATCCCTTAAATCTTCTCAAAACCTGGCTGAACATCAAGTTCTCTTTGTAGTAGTTACTCCAAACTCTTAATCTATCTGACTTTGTATCCTTAAAATTATGCAAATAATTTCAGCAGTGATCTTTCTGATTAGGTGTGATTAAAAAAAGCAGGTAACTGGTTTATAATGTGAACAAATAAACCAGGTTGTCCTGATCTGATCTAAGGTATTAGACTGAGATTCTCAGGATGGCTTTGGGAATCACATACAAAACTCAACTTCTACAATTACGTCACCTACTCTCCTATGAAGAAAAATGAATTTTCTTGCTTTTTTCTAGGGCAATTTCTAACAGTCATACATTATTTCTTGCAAAATGATATTATAGTTTTGGGAAGTCCTTAGCCTCATTGCATAATTTTCATATTTTGGCTAGATATCTGCATAATATTGACCTTCTTACACTGCTATTTCACCCAAAATATAATGTTTTCATATAAGTGGCTGCTGTCAGGATCTGCCATTATTTAGATAGGGTTATGAAATAAATCATATCTTGGGTAAGCGGCAATGCAGGAGCTCATATATGGTATTGAATTTATTAACTTTAAGAAAGTAGTAGACTAGGACTTGTATGACCAATATCTACTGTTAAATAACTCAGATCAGTTTTAAGGACAAACGTCATAATTAGGACATGTCTTAATTAAACTTCTGTTTTGAAACTCACTAAATTATTGTAGACATGTCACCTTGTTCATCACATCTAAGTCAAACCAGGAAAAAGTGTCCCAAGTCATAATAAAATTGCCAGCCTAAATATATTTTCTAACAATTAATCTCTCCCATTGAGAACTGGAACGTACCGGTGGTCCTGGTTTCCCTCTGGGCCCAGGAGGACCAGGAGGACCAGCAGCACCCTAAAACATACAAACACAAACATCTTCAACTGGTTATGTTGTGTGAGAGATTGCAACATGACAGAAGAATGCAAGTGCAATTGCTTCTTCTAATAACTTTTGCAAAGACTTTGATATTTTTAGGTTTTCCATAGATATGTGATGCATATAAATACAAAGCAGTTTCATTGCAGACATCTCATTGGATTTTACGTCTAAAATATATCTCATTTCCACAGAGTGGTATGATACAGGTCAGTGCGGCTCGGTACACAACTTTGTCCATTTCCATAATAAAAGCAGCACAAACAGCCGACCTGTACCGTACCATTCCTGGACCCCCTTCAGTTGTAAGTCCATAGAACAACGGTAGGGTTAGGACAGAGCTACCTGTGTCCAATCACAGTGCATTGATTGGAGGACAGAAAAACGTCACTGCTTGTTGTTGCATTAACATCATTTGGCGTTTGGCTTTAACCCCGCCTGCCTGGACCACCAAAAAGCATACCACCCCACACTGACCTGGGCTGCACCATTCATGACTGCAAGGCACAAGTATCATCTTTGCATAAGTGACAAAACTCAAAGCAGTTTTAGAACTTGCCACTTCTTACCTTGTCGCCTTGGTAGCCCATCTCTCCTGGCTCTCCCCTTAGACCCACTTCACCCTAGATTTTACAGTATCACACAAGATATAACACAACACTGCCCTGTCATAGTAATCACAATACAACAAGTTAGAAATAAACACAAGTCTAACATGGAATATATGTACACTGCACTTTATATTGATACTTTATATTTAGATTTAGATTTTAAACTTTGATTATTTCAATCATTAGTCATGCCACAAATTTATCTGAATACACATAATCGACTTGTTGCAGAAACACAGATAATTTGCATAAAACCCTAAATTCAAAGAGCTGTCAGTCTGATGTCACGTTGCAGGTTTTGACAAATAATTCACTTTGACATCAGCTTTGGTTTGCTGCTCCAATCCCTCATTACGTTTTTGCTATTCTGGCCTTTTTGTCACATTTTGTGATAGAAGTTGTGTTGTGTATCAAACTGTCAACAGGGTAGTCATGTAATTACTAGCTTGCGTAATTACATGACGTGAGCTAGTGGAATATAACACACATATTCACATTGATAATACAAATATTTAAATCACCTTATCACCTTTCAATCCAGGCAGGCCGACGTGTCCTGCTGGGCCCTACAGCAAAAATAGAAGAAAAAAAAAAGTTAGAAAATAAACGATCAATAATAAAGTTGACATTGTGGTAATGTATATTATGTTTTTTGTTACTAATTTATGTCTTAGGTCTTGTCATCTTTACCAAATGAGGATTTTTTAAAACACAGTACTTAAGCATTAAGCTAAATATTTACTAGCTCAAGCTACCTGAGGTCCTGCCATACCAGGCAGCCCTCGTGGTCCCTCTGGCCCTGGATCCCCCTGTTGGAAGAAGAAAATAACACAATTTGCATTTTAAAAACTCTGAAAACTAAATTCATGTGATTTTGATTAAAAAAAAACCCCAAAACCTGTACTTCAACTATTATGGCTACACAAAATGCAAACATATTTCTTGAAGCCAGGAAAATAAGCTGAGTAAATAATGTATCCATCTGTTTTGGATGAGCCTGCAGGCTTCCTTTCTCACAGCCCAAACATCTGCACCAACCAAACGGCTTGGTTTGAAAACAACTTAAAAATGAAGCTGGACCCCCAAAATGTGCCTCAAGGAAGAGAATGTGCTGTCAAAACATCTGCAACAATTATTAGTATGCATTTAAATCGAGCCTCCAAATATGATTTATAAATAGGCTGATTGGGTGCCTATTTATAGGATTGGGTACCTACATGAACCTACATGAACCAGATGAAACCTTAATGTAGTTCTATGTTTCAAGCTCTCAAAAAAAAAAAAAAAAACAGCTACCAATATAGCATTGACGATTACGGCATTGGTATCTGACATCTGAAACCTGAGAAAATCTCCCAGGAATTGGTTTCCTCATTTAGTATATTTCCATAATCATGACTGCAGTCTCCTCTTTGTTATTCTGTATATGATAAACCATATGATCTGACTGAAGCTGCATCTTATTGTTAGTATTTTTTCACTAATCTACATATGTTTCTGACTTCGCCATTTACTTCTCTATATTCTCAGTGTCAAACAGTTTGGCCTCTTTCTCTTATCTCAGTATCTCTCTGATAAATTGCTCTTGACTCTGTCACCTGAGGGCACATATCTGGACTTTACTGAAGAGCAATGCTTCGTTAAAATATGCTCTCCAACTGTGCACTTCACAACCAGCTGGCAACTTGTGCAGCTTTGAAAAATAAATAAATAAATTAATTAATTAATCAGAAACATTCAGTGTGCTTGGAATATGCTGTCATAAATCATCTTTTCCAAGCTCATTTTGATTTTTTTCTGCCGTAAGTATTTTACGCTTAAAACTTGTGAGAGGGGGACGCTATGAAAACAGTTTGTCTCTCATTCTATCTACAGAAATAACTTAAATAGGGAGCAACAATAGTTATAGTATGTTGTGATCATTTTTTTAGTTTGAAAACAAGAATTGTGTACACAAAGTTGAATTTATTCAAATAAATGCATATGACTCCAAAATTAAGGCTGATTCACTTTCAGAATGTAAATATTGAGGGTTCTGTATAATACTATTGGAGTAACGGCTTCTTCCTCACTGATTGGCCTTTCAGTCCGTGTTTTCTTATGTTGTTTAATGACACCCTCTCACCAACTTCAACCAAAATCTTCAGAAGGTTTTTTGATTTTGTTCTAGGATCGATTTGATTTGACATTTTTACTTATTTTTACATATATCATCACTGGAATGAAGCACCGAAAGGGATTTAGAGATTTTGCCCAAAGATGATCTGATCTCACTGAGCTTCACAATTCTGGCACAGGAATTTTAGTGAATGTAAGCTTATAAATTTGACAAAAGTAATGAAAAATATACAAAATTTACAATTTTGGTATCTAGCAAATAGAATGATTTCTGTCTATCATAACTGACCCGAAACAGAAAAGTTTAGCTTAATTTAATGTTAAGCCATGAAAATAAAAAAAAGTTTGTATACAATTTTTGTACAATATAAGTTCCTGGTTTCGGTGGTGTCTTTCAATCTAAACAATAAAAATGTACCAGTGTGAAGAAAACAAGACAAATATCATACTCACCCTCAAACCAGGAAAGCCGGTAATACCAGAACCACCAACAGGCCCCTGTTAAAACAAGAAACATTTTACATTCATTTAATATTCATTTCAAAAGACTTATTTTCCTGGATTGTGTATTAAGACCAATGAACAATAACAATAAAAAAAGATGCACTACTTTTGATAAGTTATAATATTATGTTCTCTGTATTCAACTGTAAATGGATTCCTCTTGGGCATTAACAAACTTTAAGATAAGTGTGCACACCATAAACTTAACGTTGCTTATTTTAAAACCACATTCTTTAAAATAGAAAAGTGTCCTACAATACAAGATGATAAAAGCAGAAACAGATTCTCAAACAAATGTTAATCCAATCCAGTGAAATTTCAAATCCAACTGGAAAAATAATGTACTTAACCAGGGAACTAATAGAGTAAATGGAGTATTAAAGGAGCATTTGACTTTTACAGCAATTTTTCCATTTCGCCTGAGTTTTGTAATATATAAATGTTTTAATAAAATTCCAATCCACAGGTACTTCAAAGATTAGCGTTCTCACTTGGCTGCCATCTGGACCAGGTGGGCCTCTCTCCCCGACGTCTCCCACCACACCCTGTGAAAGAAGCAGAAAATATACCAGAAGTAAATATATTCATTTTACAAAGGAGGACACACCTTTTTTATTCCACTCTTTTTTGTGTAAATAACAGCTTGAGTCCCAAATATATGAGACCTAGACTTCTTTTGGCCGCTATGCAATAAGGGAAAGACAAGCAAGCATGCCACTAAGATGAAAGTTGAAACTAAAACAGGCTGTTTTAGCTTAGTTGTTTAAAAAATATATATGTAAAACACACTAATAGCCAAAACCCAGAAAATGTTTAACCTTTAACAATGTACGAGGAATTATTTCCAATCTAAGCCCTAGAAAACCTGTGCGTACCAAAATAACCCTATTTTAACAAAGGTTACATTTGTGGATCGAAATCGCCCCACAAATGTTTCTAGAATGTTTCCACTTTAAGTCCAACAATCTATTGGATTTCCCAGACTAATGTAGAGAGAACTCACCTGACCCTCAAACAGCTAAACACAGATAAGTACAAAAAAAAATGATCAAAAACAAACTGTATTACGTGTCTTCCTTTTGGGCCAGGTTTTCCAACAGGACCAGGAATGCCCTAGAAAATAACACCAGGCGGTTAATCAAACTGTCCAAGGCACCAGACCTCCGTGACCCTGCAGGGATGCAGGTATGATCAACGGGTGGATGGAAAACACATCACTTCTGCAGAAATATCCAGTCAAGAATTGCTTCTCAGGAAAAGTCAAAAATATATAAATGCAAAATGCAACTCTGGAAAGTAGATTTACACTGACACTATCCATCCATCCATCCATTTTCCGTCACCCTTCTCCCTAACGGGGTCGGGAGTTGCTGGTGCCTATCTCCAGCTGCGTTCCGGGCGAGAGGCGGGGTTCACCCTGGACAGGTCGCCAGTCTGTCGCAGGGCAACACAGAGACAAACAGGACAAACAACCACACACACACACTCACACCTAGGGAGAATTTGGGAAGGCCAATTAACCTGACAGTCATGTTTTTGGACTGTGGGAGGAAGCCGGAGAACCCGGAGAGAACCCACGCATGCACAGGGAGAACATGCAAACTCCGTGCAGAAAGACCCCGGGCCGGGAATCGAACCCAGGACCTTCTTGCTGCAAGGCAACAGCGCTACCCACTGCGCCACTGTGCAGCCCTACACTGACACTAAATTTTCTATTTATTTTTTTTTATTATTATTATTATTATATCATACATCAGATTTTTTCCAACTGAGCATTTGCTGCTTCTTTTCCAGCTTAGAGCTAGGAGATCTGGACTTCCAAGGACAAATCAGGCACAACACCTTGATTAAAACCCCACAATGTGATGTGTATGTAAACTGCTAATTTAATTAAGTTGAAATATCTTGATATGCCTAAAAAAAGAAAATCAATTATCCTATTATGCACATCATTATGCATGTGTAGAAGATGACAAAAGTAAAGTTTTGGAGAAAAACTCTTTAAATGTTTGACACAATTATAAGCAGATATTTACACATACCAAACACACACCTTCTGATTTTTATTAAATCAGAATAAAAATCTCCTGATTAGGTTAAGATTACCAAAATCATTTATATTCCCTAAATGCCAAAATAAAAAAATAAAAAAATTCTGATTATGTGTATTCTTCCTCAAGCTTTTCAGAAAGTTTGGAGTTCTGTTCCTCCTTCTGGATCAAACAGGTTTGTCAGGATGCTGGTCCAAAGTGTAGGTTCAAGCTTCAAGCAGCTGCTCACCCTTCATGTGGTCCTTTAAATATGCTGGCTTCCAGCATATCCCTGCACTGTGACTAAGGCCAGCTGATTGAGCATCATACCAAGGTAAAGACAGAAGGACAAAGCTTTCAGAACCATTGCCCCTACATGTGGAGACCCATCGATCATTTTTCAGAAACTGCTCACACTCATCTCTTCAAGCGTCAAGCTAACTTATATTTTTCTTCTTCTTTCTTTGGATTTTTTATGCTTTTCCTCCAAATGTAACAATGGTAAAAAAAAAATTTTTTTTTTAAATCAAGCAAAAAGCATCCATTTCATTTTTAGAAGACCACAAGACATCGCTCTCAATATTAAGAACATCTGAAAGCATTTGCAAAAGTGCACTCTGGGTTTTTTATGTCTTTATTCCTTTTAATGTTGCACCGTCACTGTCTCTTTTCTGAACAGAACATTCCCATTTTGTTTTGTACTGCTAAATCATTATCTGAACAAATAATTCCACTTCAGGATATTAAATCATACCAAAGTTCCTGATATCTTAGGTGATTTGTTGAGTTATTTCAATGATGTCACAAAAGAAAGCAGACTATTTTAGATATTGCCTTAAAATAAATCCTCAGGCATCTGTAATTATCTAAAATGTTGTGAATTAACTAATCCTTTTTAGTCATTTTAATACATGTCACTTTCTGAATTTTAGAAAAATAACTACAACATCTAGAAACATATTATTGCTCATTGTTCTGGCTGTTAACAAATGGAAATGTTAACTAATGGTAATTTACCTTAAAAATGACAAATGTTTAGTCTGATTTCTTGACAAATTGTGAAAAAAACTTGTATTTTAATGCATGTATGAAACATCCACCATTAAAAACATGATACACTTACTTTCTCCCCTTCCAGCCCTGGTGGTCCAGCAACGCCAGGAGGCCCAATGAAACCCTAAAAAGAACAATTCTATATCATAACATTGTAACACATTATATGAATACTTTTAACAATATTTAATTGAGAAGAAATTAAAATTAACTTTTTTATTCCAGATATAAAATAAACCTGTTTTATATTAACAAAACACATTCTTTCAATTAAAATTGAATGATTCTTTGAAAGCAATACAATTTAGATTTTACAGCTGTTGGCTAATGCTAGCCAAAAAGTAGTACTTATGAGCATTTGGAAGTGATTTTTAAACCATGAAACGGTGCCTTAAACATCTGTGACAGGGACAGTTGTTCTGAGAAAGTGATACTGGTTACAGAGGAACTGTCTCTTCCTGGAAGTCCTTTGTAACATGTAATGGGAAGCCTTCAAATGATCTGTAATGTTTCATCTCCAAAGCATTCAGGACTGTTTCCCAAAACACTCTTATTTTTTTGATAAAGGTAAAAGGGATAAAGAAGAAAAGCAAGAATATTTTGCTCCAGAGCTTTTGCTTTTACATAATTTAGTTTAACGAACCATGAGCCCATTAAACCCGCTGATCCTCAGATTAGTCATTAGAAGCACATTACAACGACTGCAATACGTAAAGCTTCAAAGTTAGAAAACGGCTGCAGCCAACAGTGACTCATATGATCATAAAGTGTTTTGTGATTGCACCCACATCACTGGAGCACAGCTTTTCACCTTACAACAAAAAACAGTTATTGTTTCATTGGGATTCTTGGTTACGGTTAAAGACAATGCCACAAAGAATCATGTGCAGACATGGAAATTTTTAGGTTTTTAACAAGTAAAAATCTAAGAAGTGCGGTTTATTTATGTATTTAGCACCCTTGAATCTATACTTTGTAAAATCCTGTTTTTTTTACAATCACAGCCTCAAGTCTTTTAGGGCGCATGTCTTTGGCTTTGCACATCTATAAAATGTTTGCTCTTTGATTTGACTGGGCCACTCTTTCACATGTATATTTTTATTAAACCATTCCATTGGAGCAACAGTTGTGTGTTTAAGTTTATTGCCTTGCTGGAAGGTGAATCTCTCTTCTAATCTCCAGTCTTCTGTGTCCTTTAATGCATTTCCTTCAGCATTTGTTCTGCATTTAACTCTACTGAGATCCATAGCAATAGCAGCATCATTGTGCATCCACATGCTGACCCTTTCTCCAATTCGGGACATGGTAAATCATAAACAGGATACTTAAGCTGAGTGCTATCATGCTGCTAATCAAAAAATTATGAGACTGCTTGTTTGATTTTGAGCTAAATAAAGTATATTACAAAAAAATGTCAATATGTTTCTTTCCATTATATGCATTCAAACACAAATGAAATATTTGCACTGGTTTACTGGAATACAACCCCTCAGAAGTACTAATAAATATCAGCTACATTATTCCATTTGACCTGTAATAATAGCCGTATTAGAAATGAGACAGATTTGTTCTGTAAACTCTCACTTTCCCAATCGGAATTCCGACTTCGGGGACGTTGTTGTTGCTTCATGAGTGGGAAGTCAGAAAAACACACACTTATACAAAGATAGACTATATTTATAAGCAAGGAAGCTTGTGAAGGTAATATGTTGCACATAATATTATTTAGGGGACCTAATATAAATACACTCCACACTTTTCAGATCTTCGGGTATGTATGCTCTTGTCACATTCCTTCCGCTTTACAGTGTTATGGTACATTGTGTTGGTCTGTTACAAAAGGTGTAAGAGGTATGAATTCTTTTGCAATGTACTGTAAAACAAAAAGCTTCAGAAAAGTAAAATAAAGCATCGTTGAAAGCAACACACAAGGGTTTGACAAACTGCTGCACAAAAATGTTCTGTATCATCTTTGTTCTTTTCATGCATATGTCAGTGGGTTTCTAACTCACCACGTCTCTTTCTCCTACACTTTAGCCTTATCAAAGCTCTTTCTGTCCTTTTCCCCATGCCAACCTCAGCCTGACACTGTAATCCCAGCTATCCTCTTTCTCCCAGTTGCAGTTTTTCACATAAAATCCCTTTCTCTCACCAGCTCTTTTAGCCATCCCATCTGTCTGCCTTCAGACTTACGCTAATCTATTTTTCCTCCATCCTCTTCTCCTCCCTTGATTTTCTTGTTTTTTTGATGGGGCATTCTTCTGTGAAGAATGAACTACATTTAGAAGAATTAACTGTTGTCACAATGTCACACTAACCCTCACATGAGGACTCCCCTTAGGCTGTATGATGAAAATGTGAGTCTTATCCTGATTTTTCTCTATGGAACAAAATTAAGCACCTGACACCATCTTGATCCCTTCAGGAAATTAAGTGTTTAATCCAAAGCTGTAGAAGAAAAGGGGGCAGAACGGGAGCGGAAAGCTACTTACACTGACACCTTTAGGTCCGGGGCTACCTTGTGGCCCAGCTAAGCCCTAAAAGAAAAACAAGGTTTTGATCAACAAGACACATTTTTGAAGAACAGGCATCCTCATTATCAGAAAATGTAATTCTAACCACACTCATGCAAAAAATTGCTATTGTCAGCTGGATGAAAACCTGAGAGTATATCGGCATTCAAATCATTTAAATTAAAATCAAATGAGAGCGTAACGAGGGCAGAGAACAGAAGAGCAGATGATATCAGGGAAGTTTTACTGTAAAATGGATTCATGGAGAAACTTTTCTTGTGTTTTTCACTGCACCTGCCTGCCAGGGTAACCTGCAGCTCCAGACTCCCCGGGAGGTCCTGGTATGCCCTTCAGTCCGAAAAAGAGTGAGAACAAGAGAGAGAACGTGAATGAACAATGAATGAGATTAGGTGGAACGGATGAACTGACAGAGGAGAAACACAGGCTTCTGCTGCTGCTGTCTGCAAGAATAAAACACACACTGTTCAGTCCAGACACCCCGTCTGCTAACTGTTGCTTCCTGCAGAGCTCCAACCCAACTCACCCCTTCTTACTGTCTTTTTTTTTGTCAACATTTTGACAACCTGGAAGGTGTTTCCAGCAAAGAAAAGTGAGATTTAAACTGAGGATAAAAGAAAACATTGACCAGATTGTGCAAGCTGATGTCCTTAGATTCACACAACCTGTCTGAGCTTTGAGAGTGTGCAAAAAAATAAGTGTTTGCATGCATTTTTACTGAAATAGTATCATCACAAAATATAACTTGATATCAAATAAGGATGAGGCAGCAGTTTAGCATCAGTAAGAAATACTGCCACCTAGGGATGGGAGTAAGCAAGCACATAAACCCAATGTTTTTGACCATTTCTGTAGAAAATTAGCAATTGTGCGTCAGGGCGAAGAAATGCAGGGAACTTTTCATTTTGCGGGAATTTCCATGATTGTGGAATCACAGAAAACCGAATTCAGTCTGAATTAAAAATGATTACTTACTTGTTCCCCTGGTGGGCCAGGTGGACCTTGATAACCCTTAGGACCCTTCAAAATTAGAACAAGAAAATACTTTTAGCATACTTTTAAAAACGAAAACATCACAGAACAGTTCTACAAGAACCTCAACAGCTTGTGGGTATTTGTTTATGCAAAGCTGATAGAAGACTTGAGACAAGAAAATATTCTAGAGAATGCCAAAATGTGTGCAAAATTATAGAGAATAAACTAAGAGAATGTTAAACATAATACATTTCCAGTATAGGTAAAAGAAATAAACAATACATTTAAAAAAAAAGTACAAAATAAATAACTTTCTTGTCAAGTTATTTTTGAATCATAAGTACTGATGTCAGTCAAGTCCCTTTACGTGTATTTATGGTGTTTTGCCAGGTTTTGTACAGACAATTTTAAAAAACATAACCCATTTTCAAATGCTTTACATAAACTATTTATAGGCTTATATAATTTATAAACTAATTTATAAGCTAATTTATAGTCCATGCCAATTATTTTTGTTTTGACATAATTGTCGACCAACAAAAAACCCTACGGTCAATTTATTTCTGGAGTAATAAAAGCAACTTGTCATGTAGTGCTTCAGATTTTGTGACACATGAACTTTCACAATGAATTAAAAACACACATGGGGTAAAGAGCACAGAGCCAGTGAGTGTGGTGGGTATATTAGGTTTAATGAGGGTAAACACTGGTGTGGTCTCCTAGGGGTCAAAGTTAATGTAAACTATGTTGAGAGAGAAAGTATAAAAGTTTCAGAGGTAGATTAGTAAAATAACTGCATTGGAAGGACTGTGAGCAGCACAAGAACCAGCGACAATAACACAGCTGTCATCACGATCAGAACCCATCTGAAGTTAGGTGATCCCGGCCAAAAACAACTTCAACACTAAACCCATTCAAGCCAGACACTGACCACACTCACAGATAACAATCTGAGTCAACTGTGTGTAACGCATGTTGACACATGCAGCTACACGAGACAAAACTACAGCAACAATCTTTTAAATGAAATATTTTAAGAAATTGTGCCTTGCAATGTGATCATTTGAAATGATCACATTTTGCTATCCCACAGCCTCACAGTAAAATACCTGGACTTTGACTAGACCTTTTGAGGAAATACACATAAACTCCATCTTCGTCTAGGCTCTTTTGTAGCTTCCATGAGGTTTTCTTTGTGCATTACTTTGCATTTAGCTCCTTCCATCTTCCACGTTTGTCTTGTCTCATTTTGGCAAACAGACAAAACATTTCCTTTCAGATTCTCTTTCATAAAAGAGAACCTGATTTGTGGAGGACATTAGCTATCACCTATGTTTTTATAGATTTGAAGTTGTGCTACAATTTTTCCTGTTTTAGATTAACAGCGCTTCTTAAAACTTATGATCTTGTTTTGAACTTCTCCATAGCTTTATCCCTGGTCTGCCAGGTGTGCTCCTCGGTTTTAATGATGCTGCTGGTTTGCTTTGGATTCTCTTCTACTTTTGTAAAAACAAAACATTTACAAGAAAAATAAAAAACGGCTGGTGATGCTTTGAGTGCTGATGGAATGGCACTCAAAGTGCCATTCCATCAGCAAAATAAAGCTGGGTTTTATTCTATTGTTTACAGATGTATGCAAATGTACCCCACACATTTCTGAATTTCATCAAAAAAATTCTCTTTCACTTCATAAAATCTACAACAATTTGTTGTCCTAATAAAATACACCAGTATGTGGCTGTAATGTGGAAAAATGTAAGGGGTATGAACACTTTGGAAGAGGTAAGACTAATAAAATTAGCTTTTCATAACAATATACACCTTTAAAATTGTATCATTACAACTAAACAAAGCACAAAGTTTCTTATTGATTCAAAGGCTGTTTTTGTTGCCATGTTAGCAGCTCATGCATTACACACAAAACCAGACACATTTATTCCTACCGGTGGTCCTGGAAATCCTTTCAGCCCAGGTGAACCAGGTGGACCTCTGTCACCCTATTGACACAAACACAGACAAATTGCATGAAGTTAACAAATACATTAAAAACCAAGTAAACATTAAACCAACAGTGGAGGATCCTTCATTTATTTCTTAGATAGTATTTATTTACTTTAGTTTCTTTTATGCAGTACAGTTATTTATAATTTCCCTTTATCGGTAATACTACTTTAAGATGTTGGGTGCACACTTTTAGTAAACAACTTAGATATGTTTAGGTTGCTAATTGTTATACTTATTTTTTTTTGCTGAGATTTATATTAGTGGCTGTGGGGGAGGACTTTACTGTAGTCCAGCGTTGTACACAGTGGCCAATGAGAGCCACTAGCAGAGTGCAGAGGGTTTCATTTTCCAAACAGCATCATTTTATTAAAAACACTTCTTTCCCCTTGGTTGCAGAAAGAGGCAGAATATGTACCGTGTTAATATTTCAATATTCAGGGTTTTATGTTTGAAATAACTCATCAATATGACATTGCAATAAGACCTCATAAATACAGCACTAAAATTCTGTTTGTGACTAATTCAACTTTTAATGTTTTGCTATCAAGAAAGTATTACAAGGCAAAATAACTTCTGGTAATTTTTTTTTCTTCTTGTTTGAGTGCAGAAAGTGTTGAACTCGATGGAATCAGGATTCATGTAATTAGTTCAAGATACTTATGCTCAGGAAAATCATTACGTTCATGGTGTTTGGATGGAGCAACGCAATAAGAGAAAACAGCTGTGGTGACGCCACACAGATCAGTGTTAGCAGCGTGATTCAGAAATGTTAAATGAGGGAATAAGAAGTTCTTATAAAAATGAGAAAACACACAAAAAATAAATAAATTGAAGTAGTAAAGAATCAAACAAAGTGAATACTAACATGAAACAATGTATTATAAATAGACATTTGCTGTTTGTGTCAGACTGTTGGCTTGTTGAAAGGTTTACCTTGCATTATACTGTAGGGTAAACTTGTTTGGATTAAGTAAAGTTCATGTAAGTAAAGGCCAATGCTGAAACTGAGTGACAGAATGATCCTAAGCAGTTAAGCGTTGTGTGGGTTCAAACAGGTTTTAGGTGATGTATTAGACAAAATGCAGCCTGCGGACTCTTTATGGAGCAGCGTTCCCTCGCCTTCCTCTGGAGAACAGCTGTGGTGACACCATGCATGGAGGTTTACCCACTGGCGAAATCCTGATGACTGAGCTTTCACCCAAAGAGCCCAGTCAAGCACAATCCAAAAAGGAAACCTGGGCTCATGACTTGTGGGATGATGGTGGTGATAGTGGTGGCAGTTCGTCCCTCATTTGGTGGGTCGTCTGTCTGCCTCTGTCATTGTGTTCTGAATGTCGTGTGAAGCACTTTGGGGTCTGACAATGGCCTGTTGTTTGCTTTTGTTCATCTTTGTGTCAACAAATGTATTTGCTCTTAATATTCATCAAAGATTTTTTTTTTTTACCTTTTGCCCTGGCAAAGCTTGGCCTGGAGAAAGACCCGGGTCTCCTTTTGAACCCTGGAATGGAATAAAGGTCACAATATCAACTGGTTTTGAGGAACAGAGAGAAAATGTTGAAACCCAGAAAAGCATTTTTGATCTTCACACAATTTATAAAACTCCAACTACTGCAAATTTATGCAAGAAGATCTCCTGTTATTCACTACTTTAACCATGAACCAAGTTATTATAACTTATCCCACAATGTTTCCAAAGCTATAAAGAAATCTACCAGCTGTTCAATGCCTAGTCTGAAATACCTGCGCTTATTTACTCCACATGTTTATTAGACCCCCTGCCTTTTAAACATATTTCCTTCCCAGGCTCAGAATTTCCTCAAGAACAATTTAACATCAACCAGAATCTGAGAATCATCTTACCACAGTTTGACACTCTCCCAGCAAGGCATACAACCCAAAAACCAAAACTCTGTCCTGTTTGAACAACAGTCAACAATGCGTGAAGACCTCTGACAGGCTCTTTTAAGTACAAAGTGGACTGTTTGAACATCTCACGCAGTCAGCCAACTCCTCTGCTCGTGTTCAACATATTTCAGTGAGTGATAGTCTCTCTAACCGAGTCAAACTCTCTCTTATTCCCTTTATTGTTTGAGCTCCAGGGAGTCAGACTGTCTCATCAACTAGTCGCTGCAATATTAGACAAAGTTTTTATTTATCTTCATAAATGTGGGCTTACAGCTGGCAGGAACAGCTGTAAGCTGTAATACTCTTCTGCAGGTGGAAGAGTATTGCACAATAAGTGAGTGAAGCTGAGCCAAGAAAGCCTAGTGAATCAAAAGACTCAGAAGAAAACCTTCTAGTACTGCTAGAACATCTAACACTTCCTACTTTTAAATCTATGTCGCGTTTAAAACTAAAAGTGACGATAGATCTGTTTAACAATGTTAGAGTGGAAGACCTACTGATCTTTTATTTCTCTGCCTGCAGCATGGCTTGCTTCGTATACCACTGATTGCATGGTGCAGCCTCTCTGTGGCAGCTATGTAGGAAAACTGCTACCACAAACATCTGCTTGAGGCTACCCACATCCTTGTATTGTTGTACTAACATATATGTCCCCACACTGGAAGAAAACTCACCAGACATGTTTCCTGCTTTTTTTCTTCTTATTTATTTTATCAACTGTGTGGCTTAAAAGCTGAAACTGACATTATGCATTGTGGGAAACCACACAAACCCACCATTCTAAGGGGTCCAGAAGGCAGATCTAGACTCCTACCTTCTTCATTGTTTATAATCTATTCCATCAAAGTTTTTCTTCTTTCCTGTCACACAATGACGACACGTTGCCTCATCATCTCAGCTGCTGGCAACATCTGGCTGTGTCTGGGTTAGCATGTTGATCTCGCCAGTCGCCATAATTGAACTCATTTGCACTACAATAAAAACTGTGTCTACATTTTTGTTAGAGTGAAGGATTTACAAGACAGTATAATGAGCCTTTTTAATCACCACAATGTGGTCTAATGAATCACTAAGAACCATTGGTCATATCACTGGGACCACTGTTCTTCATAGTTTAGATGTATCTGCTCTAGTGGATCTTATTCTAATAATTGCTTTGAATCCTCATCATGCCACCCAGTGTTGCAGAAGACTGATAATCACAAATAATCTGCTGTGTTGAGCAGGAAAACACTTAAAACAAAAAGAGGCAAAAAGCTCCAGGAACTTGTACTGTAATGTTTGTATCTTTATGAGATTATAAAGTCAGAAATTTATGACATAAAGTTACAGAAGTCCTCAAAAAATGATTTGATAAATGTAAGAAATTTGCATCTGAAAGTGCTGTTCCAGGATCATTCCCTGTATCAGAATGTCATCTCCCTGATACAGACTCAGTGCTTCAATGGAGCAGCTTGATCCTCACTGCATCCTGGAAGTGTTCATGGTGACAGCTTGAGGAAAGTTCGCTAAAATATTTGAGATAATTCACACAGGAAATTATAGCTAATAATAAAGAAATGCTTGTGAACTTTTCATCCTAAGGTTCTCTAAATGTTTTGACATTTAGCTCACAGAAATGATATTGTTAATCCATACACACTGAAAACAGAAAAGTTTACCCTGATTTAATGTCAGATAGTGAGAAGATTAGGGTTGTGTTTTTTTTTCCACCTTGTTTAGGCTCTTTACTTTTTCATGCAATAAAGTCACTGATTTTGCATCAGCATTGCTCTGACATTTGTGAGCTTTTTGGAGAATACAAAGGCTTCTGAGGCATTAAATTTATATAGATACATATTCTTTGTATTGTATTTTATTTTGTATTGTCTGAATACCTCATTGTAGTGGATGGAATTTCGGGCTTATTCATGTTTTCACATATCAAGTGAAGCAGTATTTATAATGTTTGTGTGAAAAAATGACAATTTTCTTGCACAGACAGTGAGGAACTTTTCTCTCTCTCTCTCTCTCTCTTACTGTATAGCATTTCTCACCTTTGGCCCCGGTGGTCCAGGTTGTCCAGATTTTCCATCAGGACCAGTTGGACCCTAGACCAAAATCAAAAGAAAATAATATAACATATTATTTCTTTTCATGATGTAGATGAAATCAACATATCTGAAGTATCATAGTTCTATTAAGAAGCTTTTTCATTGGATAAATATAGAAAAAGACCACAATCAGGTATGGTCTGGACTCCATAGTTAAATTGTTTTGAGGTTCTAAATAGGTACAATTTTAAAATCTCAAATATTTCCTGTGATGCCATTCTTTCATCCTAAAGGCTTTTTAATGTAACAGAAGAGTTACAGGAAGAACACTGAGCTGGTTTTCCATCTGTGAACCATTAATCGGCAGAAAGAAATATTTGAGGAAAAAAACGCTGCCACACTTTTCACTTGCAAATAACACTAATAACAGCAAATAACACTAATAACAGCCGTGTAAAAATCTAAGAAGCTCCAGCACTTTTTTTTTTTTTATAAAAACTGAAACAATCAAAAAGAGTGACATTTCCATAATGCAGCTGAATCAGCAGACAGTCTGATTAATTAAATTTCTAGTTTAGTTGTATCAGCTACCATGACCTTACAGGTAGCAAGATCATGTTAAACTCTTCTGCTATTGTGTTAATGCTGTGACAGAAGAAAATGTTTAACATCTTTGAATAAACTTGCTGTTACAAGTGAAAGAAAATTCAAAGTTTGAATTTTCAGTGACAGTGAGAATACACATGCACATTGCTATAACATGCTCAATTTTATTTTTGCTTTAAAATAACAGTTAAATCCTGTTTTACCATAACTGTTATCGCACATAGCAGAGTGAGGTTTACTCTCCTCCCAACAAGAGCATATCATATACCAAAACACAAAAATTATAGAAAATAAATTAGAAAAGTAGAACAAGAATTAAAATAGTTCTGCAGACCAACCCAGTCAATTTTAGACAATAACTTACACAATCCAGTTTTGACAAATTAAAAGTAAATTATAACTGGTCTGCTCCTCATCACAAAGGCCCACATCAAGTGGTATGATGTGATTCAAAGGATCAAACTCGGATGATTTTTACAATAAGACATTAGGGAGTCAGCCACAACACACTTCATAGCTTTTTGCTACAGAATGATCTCAAGCTACACTCTGGTTTTACTTTATAACGTAGCCTTTGGGGCTTAGGGTAGGCTTTGAAGGTGCCAAGATATTTATTCTTTTTTAGTAGTAGACATGCTTTCCTGTCTGTCAGCCTCTCTCCCTTCAAGCCTTTTATGCTTTTTAAAAGCATTACAGAGATGCTTATACAGTGTAGAGATTTACAGAAAATTCCTTCTGATAAATGATCCATGAAGAAGATGCTATTTGAGGAAGAGCAACAACCAGAAGTGATCGTATTAATAGACATATATGGTTCCACGTAACCTATCCCTTCAACACACTGTGTTGTGTTTGGTTTTCAGAAGGCCCTCGGGACTCACGGCGTTATTGCAACGTTGCATCATGACCGCCTTGGCAGCTGCTTAAAGAGAAGTCTGAAGATCAGAGTGAAGATGTATCGACTTTAAATGCAGCTGCTGATTGCAGCTGGAACAGTATATTTGTTTTAATGTTGATGCTCAGCAGTAGTTCAATGTTTCCTGAGTTATGTGAATTATTTCATCCTAATGTATGCTTATAAAGCTTCCTACTCAGTCACACCAAGAGCAGAAGCATGTGTCACCAACTCTCTCTAAACTCTCTCTGCTGTTTTTTTCAGGTATGCCAGTTTTACAAATAATATGTTAAACTCTTGAAATATAGGTCTACATGCTTTTGGATAGTAGGGTTTGAGCCTTATGTATTGTTATTTGCTTCCATGTGTTTACATTTTTTTCCTGTAAAATAAGCAGCTGGAAGAAACAGCCCCGCCTAACCAAATAAATAAAAACACACACACACACACACACACACACACACACACACACACACGCACACACACACACACACACACACACACGCACACGCACACACACACCCACACACACACACACACACACACACATCTGCTCTGACTGATTTGATTCGTCAGCTCCAAGTCAGCTCAGCAGACTGCTGCAATTCAAAATACCAGAAAACTCTGCACTAAATCAGTGTGCAACCCTCAGGTCAGGAAAACTGCAACATTATTGTTAGGACGCAAAAAAATGCAATGATTCTGTTTACAGTAAAACATTCAAATTGCATCACATTTAATCCAAAACTTATGCTTTTTTTTGTAATGTATTGCTTTTGCATTCATATAAACTATCTAGAGACAGAAATACAGAATTCACCTTTAAAATATTATGATTGCATAATGATGGAAAAAACATCTTGCATATCTGGATGTCAGTAAACTTCATCCTTTGTGATGAATTATATCCACTTTACACATTGGTGGCAGTTTGCCAGCATATATGCATGAGTGACTCACCCTTGGACCTCTCTTTCCCGAAGGACCAGGTAAACCAGGAGGACCAGGAGGACCCTAAACCCGGGAGACACAAGGGAAGGGAAAGATCGAGACAGTTGGAAAGAAACATCAATAGAAAAAGGGAGTGAGCGGGAAAAAAAAGAAAGATGAGAGCATGTGTGTTTAATGGCAAGCGATAACATGTAGTCCTGCAGCCCAGGACTCCATAAGCATGTTCCACCCACATGCAAGAACTCTACAGCTCAAAAGAGACTTGATTTATTTGTAAACTGTAAATAAGGTAGACACTAATGAGACAGTGAGATTAAAATAACTTTTTGTAAGCAGCACTTGTCTTGTTGACATGAAGCCAACCAAGTTAAGTTTCTCGAAACACTACTCTGAAAATGTTTAATGAAATAATGAGAATTATCACATTTTTAAGAATGTGACATATATCATTTGTTTTTATCATAATATTTGAAATATATTTTATTATGTATCTGTCCTTGTGACTAAGACAACTGATTGTTTACCTGCCAACAAAAGTTTAGTCAGTTCAGAACATTTGACTTTCTACATGTTCATCACTAACTGTAATTACCAAAAAATGTATAAATAAGTAAAACCAGGCTAAGAAAAAAAAAACATTTAAATTCGATGCTTGTATCCTTACAAAAGTTAAAGATCTACAAAAGTATCTTATACCGATGTACCCAACGCTGATGTCTGCATCCACATTTCTAAAGATGGATTTGTTCAAAAAAGTTCAGTGAATCTTATGGTGAACTTTTTGTCAGCTTACAGTCACTCACATCAATGTATTTTATTTTGAGTTTTTTTTTGACAGACACAAAGAAATTTAATTTATGTACAAGGAACGTTGTTCTGTGAGAACCTCAGCAGTGACTGGGGTTGAGTTTAGCAGAACAACAACCGTTTATTTGAAGGTTTGTTAAGATGCTAAAATGATCCAATCACAGCCCAGAACAAAATCCAACTGAGAATCTGTAAAATCACAAAAACTCTCTGTTCAATTGGACAGAAGTTCAGCTATTTTGTCTTTAGAAGTCCAAAGCTGGGAGAAAAGATCAGCTTAGAGTATTTCTGCAAAATAGTGACACTGAGGATCTGAATACATATGCAACCCTATCCGTTTCAATTTTATCGTATAACAAAAGGTGAAAACAATACATCTTTTTCATTTGTACTAACTTCTGTTGGTCTATCCCATAAAATCCATGTTAAATACATGGATTTGTTTGTGGTTGAAGCAAAACAAAAGTTAAAAAAGATTATCTTTACAAGGCGTGTATATGAAGTCATGTCTATATGACATGACTAGTCATATAGTCTAGTAGTTCAAATGGACTTTCCCAGCTCTGCCCTGATGTGGATGTTTGTGTCTTTGAACTACAAAAATATTGTTGTTCTAATGTAGTACATCCTCAATATAATCTAGAGAACGAGAAAGATGTTCGTTTGATGTATGTGCTATATTTTCAATGTTAAATTGATATTTAAAGTTTTGCACAAGCTAGTGAATCTAACAAGTTCCACTTGTGCATTCACAATATTAGTCAGAGCGGTGAATGATCACTAAGGGGACACCAGTAAAGAAACAGCTTTTTGTTCCTCCAAACTCCCACATACAGAGAAATGGAAACAGTGAATCTTCACCACGCCTACACCACACCGCAGGCCAGGGGAACAGAAACTCTCACATGGTCAAACCACAACTATTTGATTCTGTTTCATTTTGAATTCATTAAATCTTCAAATTTGTTGTATTTTTATTTCTAAGGAGAGATAATATATATACTGTGGTACATGCAGATTTAGATTTTATTATTATTTACTAGTCTGGAAAGCAACAAATTCAATCTTGCTTGCTAAAGTCTATTAAGAGTTTTCCGTTGATGATATTGCCATCTTTTCAGTGAGTTAGCAACTGAAAAGCTAGCATATCTAGCAATGTGGACCAAAAGAAGTCTCAGAAACAAAATTCAAAGTTTACATAAGAAATACTGTCAAATTCCATAATTATAACATTCAAAAATTGCTACGAAAGTGCATGTTACTAGAATTGAAAGTCTGAAAAAAACCCCGCCTGTGATCATTATGTGAAAGGAAATTGTATTAGATGGTCATTAATATCCCAGAAATGACAAGCTCAAATTCTTCCCACAGACTAAAAAGCTGTTGGAACAAGAAAAGGCTAACCTCCAAGACAAAAATAATCACCGCTGCAGAACTGAAAGCACATTTAGGAAATTGGTTTCTCTCTATTTAGTTTGCCTAAAATGCTGAGAAAGGACTAGTCAAAAAGAAACAAAAAGACAAGACCAGTTACTCTATAAACATAGAAAACTACAATTTGCAGCTGCAAGACCATACCACACACATCCCAAAAGTGAAATGATTAAAGTCTTTCAGAAACTAAATTCAGAAATGTCTCGAAGACAAAATGATAGTGATCCTTATATTTTTCCTATATGTGGCTATTTTAAACATAGGGAGGAACTCTATTATGTGGGGGGAAATCCAGAAATTTAAAACAGAACATAAGAGTTTGTCAGAACATCAACATTACAAGAAAAATATACAGGTTGAAGGCAGAAGGCAATCTTTAACTACGTCTATATGTGCAAGATTCCTTGATTGAACTGAAATGTACTCGGATTAAATCGTCCAAATGTGTCATTTATATGAGCACAAAAGCAGTTAATCCGATCATAATGAGTGTTACCATGCACCAGGCTTTACTAAGAACAAAATCACTGACATGCACCAAGTTGTAAAACTTCCCTAAGAAAACACAGAAGTTCTGTCTGTGGTGAACATAAAAACAAATGCAGTAGTGGGTTGATTCTGAGTCTTTTGACTGCCCAGAATGGACCCACATCAGGTTCTGGTAACAGCTGAGACAATACTGCACTCCAGAATTAAGCTACCAGTTAAGCAGAGTATATATTTAGGCACTGAGATGTTAAGTTACATAAGAGAGGGTGTAATGATATAAAGGAAAAGCATCAGAAAAATGTGAGTATGTCACGTTTAAAATCGCTATCACAATTTTCAGAAACAGTACCAGACAACATAATGTTGTCCTCCTAAATATCTGGCCACTTGTAGGGACAAAGTCCGTCATTTTTGGAGACATGTCTTGCGGTGTGATGACACTAAAGTGAAACTGTTTGATAATAATGATCATCATTACAAGGAGAGAGTTGCTGGTAAACCTAGGAACACCATCCAAATGATGGAAGCATGGAGGTTGCAGAATCATGTTGTGGAGCTCCTTTGCTGTTATGTTGGTACATTTCATTAAATAGACAGCATCATGAGGAAAGACCATTTCTTGGAAATACTGAAACAATATCAAAAGACATGAGCCACGAAGTTCAAGCCTGGGCTCAAATGGGTCCTCCAAATGGACAATAGCTCCAAAAATATAAACAAAGTGGTTACAAAGTGGCCCCTGACTTCAATCTTTAGAGACAGTAAGGAACAAATGTGTGCATTATTTCATTTGGATGTATGTAAATATACATTTCTGGCTTCAGTTGAAGCTCTGCCTTTGTAACATCTGGAACAAAAGGTGTTCTTGAGAAAAATATGAAGACCAGATTGCTATTCCAGGGACTACACAATTATGCTAAATTGGCTTTAATGCCCAAAGTTCCATCGTCAAGCAGAAATCCTGCTAAAACTGAGGGATAAGCAAAGAAGCATTTCCCTCAGTCGTTGAGTCTTGGCCAGGGGTCTGAAACTCCAGACATCAGCGTTGATGTACTCCAGCTGTTAGATTCATATCTGCTTAAATACACCTGTCTCAAATAACAACAATAACATTAGCAAGACCCAGGATTCAAACATGTTGTGCTTGGGATTCATCTAAAAGTTGAACTGGCCTTTGGGTAGTGGAGTTTAAGACTTCAGAAAAAATCTGGTTTTATACCACTCAAATCACAGGGGTAGTCCAATTTAACAGAGATTATGGTGCTGACTGTTGATTGTCCAATAAAAGCACTTCTGAAACTTCTGAAAAGTAAGTAACAGCTGGAGAAGCTTAAAAACATCCAGTCAGTAGCATAGTAATCCTCTACAAAGAACAAATCTTTTCTGCCAGGGGTATTGGTTCATTCTGCAGCTACATAACAAGCCATTGTATTTTTATGAGATTTATTCTAATATTAATCACAAATTTCAGTACAGTAAGGTGGTGATCACATCAAAGTTTGCTCATTACAGATGAAAAATGACAATTGCTTTAAGTTTACTCACATTTTCAGAACTGCATTATGATAGTTAAAAATCTTTAATGTATCTTTAACAAAAGGATACATCAAAATGTATCCTTTTGTTCATTTTAGAAAGTCATATTACAATAAAAATTGGTCATAAACCAATTTAGGTTTTCTTGCATTTTGTGCTCAATGAAGTGGTAAAACCAAGCTCTACAAAATACCCAAAATTATAAATCACACATTAATTCACTTACCGGAGGACCTGGCTCTCCTTTGGGACCATTTAAACCATCTTCATACTCATAAAAGATGTTTGGTTCCTCATATCCATAATCATATCCTCCATAGTTTGTGTCGTCATAGCTGCCATCCAAAGCACGGTGTTCTGTAGTGTCCACCTGGTTTTCCCTGTACAAAGTAGTGCCATTGGCTTTAAAATGAGACTCCAGAACTTCATGAGTTTGTTGATGCCTGAGGCCAGAGTCCCTGAAGGAGTTCCTGAGTCCTTCTTTCCCCCGACTTTGCCGTACTGGAAAAGTAACAGCTGGAGAAGCTTCAGAAACATGTAGATCTTCTGAAATGCTCCCTTCCTCTGTACTGTTCTCCAAATGATTCGCTTCTACGCTGGGTTGACTCTGTTTGGCCAACTCGCTTTTTGAAGTGGTGATCCATCTACTGTGAGCAATGTCCGATGCGTGCCCGCTCAGAGTTGTTTGTGTGGGGCTGTTAGGCTCAAGCAAAAACGGGGTTGAGAAGGTTGACGGTTTCAGTGTGAAAATGTGGCTTTGTTCCCTTGGATGTAGTTGTGTCACTGGGCTCAGAGTTGAAGACTGTGTGTCAACTTGACCAGTTGTTAACAGTTTGTCAGCTGTTGTAAATTCATTAGAAACGTGATGTGTAGCTGCTACTCCAAAAGTGGACATTGTCGAAGGGTAAGAAGGATGGTCTTTAGCCTCAAAATCCAAACTAGAACGTGACAAAGGTGATCGATAGGTGTCGGCCAGCCGGCATTGTTTTTTAAGGTATTTGCAGTAGTGTGCAGCAGCTTGAGCTGAGGGATAGATATCAAACTGGCAGACTTGACCAAGAAACTGAGCTGCCTTTGAGTTCATCCTACCCAAAGTAAAGAGATTGCCAGATTCTCCCAATCTCTGTGACCTCCCCAAGGTCTGCTCTCGCTGCTGCACTGCTCCACAGTCCTCGTAGAAGGACACTGAACGTGCTCGAACACCAACAGCAAACGCATGCTGCTGTCCATCCTGCCAGTTGTGGGTGAAGTAGCTGGAGGACTTCTCTGCAGTGTAGACTACTACCTTTCGTGGCAGCAGCTGAATGCCAAAACGCAGTCTGTCCCTGCCATCTGTAACACTAAAAACAAAAGCATTGTTGGCTCGCCAGGAGCTCAGGCTAATCACAAAAGAAAACTCAACTCCAAACTCTGAATGGAACAGACTGCTTGCTGGGATCTCATAGAGGGAGTTTGTGTCGAAAACCACTCCATAGCCAGGAGCTGGGATATTCGAAGGCAGAGGGACATCGGTGTGAGTGGTGTGAGGCGAGTCTGTCCTCTGGTAGGGGTCGTCTGTTCTGCTTTGATTTGTAAGCCCCAGTTGATAGAGAATATCCACTCCTGTTGGGAAGAAAAGAAATTGGTAAGATTTATATGACCAGACTCTGCACAAAGCTATTGTTACATTTTTCATAATTAATAATTTCTCAGCAGATGAATATCTTCTTTTTTCCATGAGACTCCATGCAAATTAAAGAAGAAAATAATAATTTTATTTCATTTTATTTTTCTAAATATTCTGCAATAAATTAAAAATTGTTCTTGATTATGGCAGAAGTGGAATAATCTCCATTTTTTACATTCTTTCTGCACTAATTGGAATAATTATTGCTTTTGTTTTAAATACATTTTGAGATCTTAAGCAATTTTATTGGTTTTATAAAAACTAAATACTGCTTTGTGCCAAACATTGGCAACAAGTCTTGTTCATTCTGTTACCATTTAAAGACATTGGCCAATATTATTTTCACACAGCGCTAACAGGTGATTCAGAATCTAAGGCTAAGACATGTCTTATATTACAAATCTGGATGCTGATCAACCACGGTGCTATTAATACAGCGTCTCACAGACACTCGTGATCCCATTTCTGCTTTTCCTCAACAGGATGAATGCAGCTGCAGTCCAGATGAATGGCAAGAACTTGGAATGCATGAGACAGCACAAGGATTCAAAGAACCAGCATTTAAAGTTTATTAAAGCAATATGTAATCAGATATGTATATAAAAAAACTACTTGTTCAATCTTTTTCTACTTCAAATGTATGGAGATTTTATGCTAAATATGCCTAAGGTGATGCACAGTTTGGCAAAAGCCCCAAAAAGCAAAACAAAATGACAAGTTTGTTGTTGTTCAGTTTTGGCACTGAGAAAAGAACAATACACAGACCTCACATTGTACCATAATTCAAGCTAAACTAAACATTGCTTCAGAAATAACAACTTTACAATAAATTCCAAAGTTGTTAAGTCTAAAGAGCCAATATGAGCAGCAACAGATATACCAAGGTGTAACTGATGTAACGTTGGAGTCTCTGTATGCTGGTCAGGTATGTTTGACACAACAATCAAGCATGAGGGAATGAGAATACAGAGAACATTTAAGTCCCATGATGCTTTTAGGTATTTGCGATTTTGCTAGATTATGGCCAGTGGTAGTTTGTTTCAACATATCTCCTGACGAATCCCAGCCCATACTTCTTTGGCGAAAGCCCCAATTTCCTTCAGCTCTGACGACTTTCTGGCCGAGCCTTTCGTTTTTAGTTCCCACAGATTTTTTAGTTGGACTCAACTCAGAACTTTTGCAGGGCAGTCAATGACAAAAACTTCTGTTCTTCACTTCTTCACTAACTTTAAAAATTTGGATAATGGTTACTTCGGAAGACAACATGGAGAAGTATGCTATGTGCCATTAGATAACATACTTCATCCGGCTTGCAGTATTTCCCTCTTCAGAAGTGGAGCTTTTCTTGGTCTGCTACTTTGCTTATTCCTGGGCAGAGCTATGATTGTCACCCTGAACACTGTAATCCCTCATTTTATTAGTGTCTTGGCAGCTGCTCTGTGGTTTTCATAGACCTCTGTCACAAGTTTGCTTCCTAGTGCCTTTAAAATCTTCTACTTCTTGCCAGGTTTGTTCTACATGACAGCTCTCTTCGGACATCTTTATGACAGTTCGTAACACTTCAGAGTGCTTGTTTTCGGTGTGATATGACTATGATATAACTGTTAACCTAGAAGTAGAGAAATCGTTCATTTTTGCCATTTATACAACTCATTCAGATTTAATCTTCCAATCAACTTCAAGGGTTTCCACCACCATGTTTCATCATGGAAATGGTGTATTCATTTTATCCCTAGACTTCATGACGTTGTTTTGAAAAGAACAGTTCCTAACAAACCTCTGAGAGCTTCCAGAACTGTGCATATAGTGTAGAAATGCACAGATTATCACTAAACTGAAGGGTTTTGGTTATATAATATTTTATTTTGAAGTATTAGGAAAAGTTTTCATTCTTTTGAAGGAACTGTGTTTGTCCTCTGTGTTTGATGAGGGCAGAAAATAACTCAGTTTGAGCTGCAGTGCTTCAGCAGCAGGGAAGACACAAAACAGAGAAAGTACAATAAACAAAAGAGCGACACTCGGAGCAATGTTTCACATAGGAAAATGTCCCACAGCACAGATAGAGACCTGATTTGTCACATCACAAATCAGGTCTTATTTTTAAACCTTTATTTAACCTGGTCAAATATTAATAGATTCTTCTATACAGTAAGAATTTGTTCAGGGTATCTTTGCCTGTTGGCAACTTCAGACAAGATCCCAATTAACCTGCCTCAGACTCTAAGACAGGCTACCTCTTCACTGTGTGCATTCCTCCACCCTGCATTATGATGGATTGATTTTTCCTGGCGTGGGATCATCTGATTTACAGTAGATATGTAGAGAATTGACAATGCAAGATGGAAAAATCCGAACCCTTGAGGCATTACAGTGAGTCAGTGAGAAGCGCAGTAAAGATTGAATACAAAAGCAAAGCTTTGACAAGCTGTGACTTCACTTACATCCAATTTATCACCGTACTTACAGTGTATATGCAATTACTGAATCCAGTTACTGAAATTAATGACTAAAATGCAATTTGTTTGTAAATCTAAATTCCCTCTCCTTTAAGTAAAACATTTTTTTATTAAAATCTAATGAAAATAGAATAATTTTGGAGACAGTTTTGCTATTTCTGAAGAAAATTAACTATAACAGTCATTATATGGGTGAAACAAAATCCCTAACCAAAAGCACAAGCAAGCTAGTTATGTTTGCCATAAAGACCAGTAATAAAAATTACAGGAAGTGGTCCTGTGGATTTTTATTTTCTTTAATGTAACTCCCTAAATGTCACATTTGTAACTGTAAAATGAGCTCTGGGCCTGAGGTGTTGGTGTTTTACCTGGAGCAGAGTAGGTGTCTTCTGCAGAGGGTACTGCTGAGCATACTGACAGGAGCAGGAGAAAGTTCCACCTACAAGAGCAGATAATAATATGTAACTATTACAGATTAACATAACAAAAAAAAAAAACAATTACATGTTATATATATATTTGTAAAAATGCACCAGTTATTGAATAAAACTCCAAATATTGGAAGATTTAAACAGGAATTGTTGTACAAGTCTGAGTCTTCTGTAAATCCTGAAATATGTTACACATGTGTCTTCCACTGCAGCAAAGAAAACCATATTTGTTTTCTTGGGCCAAAAGAAAACAAATCTGGTCTTAGAAAGTTCTTGTTGTCAAATGTGCACTAACAAATCCACTCTTCGGTGCAGATGCTGATACTGAGAGAAGAAAGCTACAAGTTAGCTAGCAGCAGAAATCAAAGTGGTGTTTAACATGAAGATGTTATTATTTCAAAAACAATAATTAGAATTTTCATTTAACTTTTGACATTTTTATGTTAGAATATGCAGCCGGGAGCCATGGAGTGAACATCACTGACTCATGTTTTATTGTTTCCAGGCTAAGATGGACTCTTCCTACTAAGTTCTTGTTGCTTATTGCACACTTAATAATTTAATCAAATAAAAGACATCAAAGAGAAAAAAATAGAGCTAAAATTTAATAGGACAAGTGTTTATCCAGCACCTCAAATTAAGGTTAGAAAAAACACTTTGCGTTTTAATCTTTAAAGATACCATTCTGGGGACCACCAGGCTTTCTGTTTCTGTTTAGCTGCACTCTTTCATTGTCTACATGAAGACACTCATCTGAACACTAAATACCTGGAGGAAAGCATCTGTACTAACACAGAAATGTAATTAGTTCTCTAGTATGAGTAATGCATGCGTCTACTTGTTATTGGGACAGCATTCCATGGTGGGAGGAACCATGCAGCCGAATATGTGAAGATTTTAAAAGATGAATGAGCTTCAACTCCAACAGAGATGTGACTTGTTGAAAACAAAATCAATTCCCTGCAGGTTGTTACCCAGAAGAAAAGGATACACAACGAGTAAAAGCAACTGTCTTTGACCGCGGTAGATTTTAGCTTTTGGGGTGAGTAATCCTGCATCTACATTCAGACGAAATTAATGAAAGCACCCAAAATAAATCTGGGATGGTTGAGACAAGAACTGGTTCTGTTTAAAAGAACTCAAGAAATACTTTGGATAATTTCATATGAGGAGTTAGTCATTTTCCACAACTGTATGGGTTTACAACAGAGTATCAGAGCTACTATAAATTAAAAAACGTAGCCACGGGGAATAAACATCCACCCCAAAAAACAAACAAAATTAAAAGATATTTTTATGAGAAAAAACTTGGATAGTGTCTGATGTCAAAACGTTAGACATTTACAAGGAAAAAATATGTTTTTGTTTTTTTTCAGGGTTTCCTATGTTTACAGCAGACATCGTCAAGTCAGAAAAAAAATCAGAAATTATCTGAAGCTACATGATCTGACAACTGCAACATAAAAATATCACAAACGGAATGAAAATGGATTAAAATCGAATCGCTGTTGAGCATTTATTAGCTGACTGTCAACTTAACTGAGCAAAAATGTAAGAATTACAACCTTATTTCAAAAGAAGAGTAAAAATGATCAAGGAAAGAAGTAAAGAACTCCAATAGCATTTCAGGATACATTAAACAATGAAAAGTTACTTTTACATAATACTCTACATCAAGGGTCACCAAATGCATTGCTGCTCCAACACACCTGGATCAAATCAACTGCTCATTAACAGTCTACTGCAGAGCTGAAATGTCTCTAAAAACAATGGCAGGATGGTAGCACTTGAGGACTGGACTTGGGGACTCGTTCCTTACACTGTGTCAAATGTAAACCACCAGAAACACTTTAAAATATATTCTTCATATTGCAACCAGATCAATCATGTCTCCAGCAACAGCTGCTTTCACAAGTTAAAGTAGTTATAATAACTACTCATCATTTTCCAGCTGACACTGTGAAGGATGTTTATAGCACAGGAAAGAGACAGTTGTCCTGCTGTTTCAAAATGTGTCTCTGCACAACTGAAGGGATTTTTGTCAACCAAGACTTTTTGTTACTTTGTAAATCACAGGAGATTGTTATCCACAAAACAGCATGTAACGAGCAAGTGACGAGCAAAAAGCTGCTTCCAGTGTCCTGTTTAAAAAAGGCACCATTGTTTGTTTTTTCAGCTCTGTGTGGCTTTGTGGGCTGGTGGGAAAAAGAAAAATACAATCAAAGTCAGAAAATAAGAAAAAAAGAGAAGAAGACAACAGGAACAACACAGAGACTGGCTTTAAGTCAGGAATTGGGAAGCTTTACTGTCACCTGTTCCCCATTCAGAGAGGTCGTGTGACATTCCTCAGTTAGAAATGGAGAGCCAGAAAATGCAACGAAGAAAACCAAACTTGGGGTGGATGATTACAATAATTCATCTGTTGAAATGATGGGATCAACATTTAAAGGGATAAAAGTAGCTGCTTCCAGTTAAACTTTGGCAAAAGAAGAGAAATACTAAATATAAGATATACCATTACGTTTCAGATGTGTGGGGCATATGATACTGATTCAGATTCTCTTAGTATTATCTCTTACACAAGCTCCATTTTTCCATTTTGTGGATTTTAAATCACTACATCAAACAACTTGGGTCATTGTTTCAGCACAAGTACAGGAACACGTGCAGACAAGGTGTTGGACATCCTCCATAACTGTTGCCAGGACATGACAAAGCAGTTTTTGTTTTTTGTTTTTTTTTTTGTCTCATGTGCCGAGAATCCTTGTTCCTGTTCTTACTTTGCGTAGAAAGCCAATTCTGGCAGTACAGTGCAGGATGCTACCCAGCTCCTTGCAGTTAATGGAGCTGGCTGCTGAACGCAGCACAAAGCTCCCCAAACAGAGCTCTGTTGACTGAGGGAAATACCAATATGTGGGGAATGGGTGTCATGTCAAGACTATAAATAATCACAACTTTAAACTCCCATTCCAGCAGTGACAGACCTCAACTATCCCCATTTCAGAATTAGCTTGGATCTCTAACAATGATTCATTCAGAGAAAAACTGGCCAAGTGTTCTATTCAAGGTTCATTAATTTTCTTGCATTAATCAGACATTTCAGTCAGGATGCCAATTTGAGAGCCTGTTAGTGACTTGGCAGATTGCCGATCAAATAAATCTGCTAATGAGAAACAAAGTATGTGAAGCTATTGATTTACCCCAAGCAGCTTTAATACATTAAACATACTGAATAGTAATTGATCCCGTTGTTTTCTTTTACTGATTGGGGGTTGTGGACACAAACTGAACTGCTGCATTTTCTTACTTCAGTTTTAAAGTGAAAGTTCTTGAATTTGTAAGAAGACATATTGCATGACCAAAATTCAACCCACTTTGCTGTATAGTTTTTTTTATTATTATTTTTTTTTTTTAGCAAAAATCATCACAGTTGCTGAGCTGATCAGTGATTATGTGATTTTTAAGAAGTGCTAAAAAAAGCCTCTGGTTTATGAACTTGACAAAAGAAGGAAAAAACAGTAACTCAGACATACAGCTTTTGATTCTGACACTGGTATAAATTAGAATAAAAAAATATAAGTTTATGATGCCTTCAAACAATTCAGATAAACTGAGATTATAATGTCATGGATTTGTCAGCCATGGACAATTCATTTAATTAACTGGCATTTAAACAATGCTCACATGTGAATGTATTTAAATGTACACCTGAAACAAACTGTTTCCTACCAGGAAGAGAGTCTGGTTCAAGTCTGGTTCAATCTTGGAAACGATTTCCAGTTGACTGTACATGCTCCTGTGTTCATCTGCTCAGGCAATTATGTGCAAGTATTAATACCAGACATCATACTGTTCAGGAAGGAGACAGGGAATGTATCTTACTTAAACCTGGTTAGGTACAAAACATAAATTGTGATTCAATGCAAAAGGTCTTGTAGAGATGTCACCTGAAGCTGGTCAGAGAGTGAAATAAGTCCCTGGCTGACATGAGCTGAAAAGACACTTGGAGAAAAAGTTGCCAATATTCCGACGCAACATAAAAACATCAGATTACAGTTTGGAAATGTACTCAGGAGAACATAGCCTAATTTCTGGAGACATGTCCTGTGGTCTAATGAGACTATTAATAAATAGTTTGGTCATAATGACCATTGTTACATTTAGTGAAAAGAAAGGGAAAGCTTTGCAGCATGAGAAACCATCTCAAGTGTGAATTACTGCACTTCCAGCAACCGTTCCTCCGGTTTTTTTGCAACCGGAGGAACTGGTGCACTTTGACTGGTGCACTTTACATAATAGATGGCATGATGAGAAAAGAACATAATGTGGGACTATTAAAGCATTATGTTAATCTACCAGCCAGGACATTGAACACTGGGTGCAAATGGATCTTCTAAATGGATAATGACATTAATCACAAATTCTTAAAATGGACAAATGACTCTTCTGGTCATGTGTCTTTTCATACACAGTATGTAAAACTCTGGTGTTAACTATGGTGCTGTGACAGAGACTCAGTCATGAATTGTAATGATCAAATCTAAGTTAGCATCTTGACATTTTCAGAGAATTCAGTAGTAAATTCAGACAATTTGAAAATGAACTTTGAACTAGCAAATGTTTTTGGACAGGTCAAACAGGAACTGGTTTGATCTTTGAAAGCTCATGTCAGTTTCTCCATTTTGATGCTAACTCAACAGGAACTCCATTTACGTCTCATGCTAATAAGATGTTCTGCTGTTGCATGTTTTGCTGACTATCCAAGAAGAAGTAACTGATCTGCAGCCAGCATCTCTTTCCTGCTGGCTGCATTTCAGCTTCAGTATCTGTCTCCTTAACTGTGTGACTTCATATTAAAGAACCAAATGACAGCCAGCAAAAAGTTGAATATTTTCTACATGTTAAGGCTACAAGGTATAATAAAAATGAAAAAATTCTAATTCAAAAAGATGCTGGACAAATGCAAATAGTAGAGTGATTTTCAACAACTAGCGCATAATTTTCTTTCAGCTGAAGTCAAAAGGTCAGCACTGGCCACAGCAAAGATTGACTTAGTCCACAAGATAGCAAGCAGACAAAGAGATCTGAGTAAACTGCCACTTTTATTGGTTTGTCTTCTTTCCAGTTCCAGATGTTAGGAGGGAGAAAAAATATTAACTCACACACACTTTCAAATTACCACACACATTACTTTCCAAAAATCACAACCACTAATGACCATGTGTTTTCCAACTCAGCAGACTTAACAAGTCAACTATATCTTGTCCCCATTATGTGCACTAAATAATACAGCAGGATTATACAAAAAATCACTTTCCAGGAAAATAAATGTTTCTGATTCACCAAATGAGCACCAATGTAAGTATAACTGGATTTTATGAACAGAAAACCCTGCAACAACCTTTCAGAATCAGATTAAAAATAGTAAATATGATATTAGTTAATTATACAACTGTAGTTACACTTTACAGCAGCTTCATAGACTTATGAGAACTTGGGTGAACTGGCAGTCAAGGTTCTCAGTGGAAAGATTTTCAAAACCTCTGAATTCTTCAATCTGTGAGATTTGTGACATTACAACAAATGTATCTGTATTTTACTGAGACAAGCCCAAATGAATAAAACAAGAGTGTGATATGCATTTGAACTTAACCTCCTATACTCTGATGCTTTTAAAGGCAATAAATCACCAAGAAGCACTCATTCACCTCACCTAACAAACCAGTCATGCGCTCCATAAATCTGTGGCCGCATAAAAATTGCAAATATAGCATTAAAGAAAATCCATAAGGAGTCCCATTTATTGTTTACCATAAATCATGCATGGGACACAGCAAATATGTGGAAGAATATTATCTGATTCGACCAAAATTGAACTATGTGACCAACATGTGACCCATGAGTTCCCCACAATGAAACACGAGGGTGTTAGCATCATGCTGTGGGAACAACTTCTCTCTAGTTGGAAAAGGGCAGTTAATTAAAAGCAGGACAATCATGGAAGAAAACCAGTTAGAGGCTGTGAAAGACTTGAGTCTGGAGCAGAGGTTGATTTTCCAGCAAAGCACAACAAAGGAAGGGTTTTCTTGAGAAGCTTGGCAATATTTGGAAACTTCCATTAACTTTTTAAATGATTTTACAAAAAAATATTTAATCTCTATAATTGTCCTTCCACTTCATACTTCTGTGCTAATTGATTTTGGCCAGTCGCACAAAATGTCACTAAAATATATTGAAGTTTCTGGTTGTAACGTAAAAAACAATGTGTTCAAAAGCCATTAATTGTTTTGAAAAGCACCTTATGTCCCACAGACAGCTGGGACCCTGCACAAAAACACTGGTAGACAATGGATGGGTGATTATAAATTCTGTCTTGAGAGTCAATTTTCCAAGAAGCAAGTGTTTGCCTAAGGGATGAGCAACACTTTCTCATCCCTTAGGCAAGGCTGCATATTGTCAAAATGTTGCCAGTAGTATTGGAGGAGCAATGCCTCTAACAGAGGGGGGTTTTCAGGAGCTACACACTCAGACCCAGTCAGATCACGTTGCTCAGTTTTACTCTCGATCATTAAAAAACTTGGATGTCTCAGAGTGGAACAAAGGCCTTTGTGATCTCATCTTCCTTTGTCAGATGTTATCTGGAAGAGATTTCCAAGACAGTTTGGACTCACTTCAAATAAAGGACATTACATTTGCTGCTTAATGCCCTTTTTGCTCCAACACAGTCCTGATATTGTTGAGTGGCAGCTGCATGTAACAGGACAGCAAAACCTTCCGTGCCAAACATCATAACACACACTTCCATGAGGAATTTTAGTTGTTAGGCTGCCAAAATTAAGCTCTTTCAACCTCAAACACTCACCACCCAAATGATTTATCCCCATGCTAGAAATATTTTTAATTCCTCCCAAGGCGTGCTCATTCATCTTTCTGCTCCAGCCTCTGCGTTTTATCCCAACTTTTCACAACTCCACAGTTTCTCACAGATCATGCTGTGATTTCTGAAGTCAAGTATGAAACATTATGTGACAAAAATGTTTCCAAAACGTATAAAGTTCAAATGCAAGTACAACAGAAATGCAGTTATCAGCTCCAAATGGGGACGGCAATGCAGTTACTGAAAAAAAAATCTAAATTAATGTAAAAGATAAAGTCAGATCAGAATGGCAGCTTTATTACAGAACAGTGTTCTAAAGCTAATCAGAAACCTGGAGCTGCTGGAGTTAAACGTGCACGCAGGCAGGGGAATGCGTTGCTGTACGTTGAGACTTACGTTGCAGCCGCGGAAACGTGTCCACTCCTTGTCCGTTGGGCTCCTAAATGCATTTGTATGCATTTGTCCAGGAAGCAGAGATCTGGGCGAAAATAGAATCACACTCAATGGGATGCCTGCACATGGGCTGACCCTTCGGAAACGCTCAGAAAGACGCGTTTAAGTGGACCGAGAAGCCCTCAGAAATTCTTCATTGCACCGCACTGCTGAGGTGAGATGTCTCCCCCTTTTCAAAAAGTCCAAAAAACCTAGTGCGCTCTGCGGCGCGCAGGAGGATAATCTGGCTGTTGCTATCCAAAGTGAAGACGCGCAACAACAGCAAACTTGAAGGAGGAAAAAAAAAAAAGGAAGCGGCTTTGACAGCAAGTAGATCTGTGGTTGGATCGACGCGGTTGCTCAGACGGATGCAGATTTGGTCTATCACCACAACATGAGACGGACCTGTGTGCGTCTTCTCCTCCAGGCGCTGGTTCCAGCTATGTGCCTCGACTTGCAGCGATGCGAGTGGACCCGCATTCACCCCATCACAACTCTAAACCAGCTGGTGGTGTTGGGTTTCATCAGACTTCTCCGTGACATCACGCGTAGAGTTTTGGGTTGTGCGCCTTGGATGTCTGATGTCTTCATCTACTGTTACATTAAAATGCGGTTTGTGCGCTTCCGCTGCTTGTGCACTTTACAAAGAGCAGTGTCAACTTTCAGGGAACGCTCGTATCTGACTCATTTGAACAATAAATTATGGTCCTTATTAACAACTTCTGATAAAATAAGAAGCAATCTAACACTTTGTAGGGAAGATTCAATATCAAACTCAAATTTTTGAAGATGTGTTATGCTACATAACACATTTGTCTAGCACAAATTGAAAACCCTGTCAGTTTTTGAGTTAGAGTCAAAAGACATAAATGTTGTTTTTTACAACGTAACCCAATACTGGAATGAGTTGTAATAATAAGAAAAAAAATAAATAAGAATAAAAATAGAGGCCATACTGTAGATTCCATTTCACATCTTTTCAGAAACAGAACAACCCATAACCATGCTTCCCTGTCTCTGCTGAAACGTCCATGAAGCATGATGCGGCCACTACCATGCTTCACCATGGAGAGGAGGTGAGATTTATGCTTTGTGCTCATGTAAGTTGCAAATTTACTTTGTTCTAATTTAACAATACAGTAACTCACAATAACTCTTCTTGCAACTTTTGTGTCAGAGGACAGATTTATAGAGTTACAGACTTAATACTCTGCTGCACACCTTGCCAACTCAGGTGGACCGCCAGGTGAGTGTGAACTTGTGCCAAACTCGTTCCATTTTCAGATTATTGATTGAACTTTGAGATGACGCTTCAAATTTCTCCCTAACTTTATCCAAAACCTGCAGATGGATTCTGTTTGACCACACATCTTTTCATGTTCAGTCTCATAAAATCCCAACAAAAGAATTGAATGTTTGTGGTTGAAATGTCACAAAATAAATGATTTATCAAGGCAATCTAATTTGAGGAGTTTGGATCTTCTCACATGTCCTGCTGCAGATATTTAGTGAATGCATTTTAATGTTGCCATAAAACATCTCTGCTGCCATTGATGCATTTTTGAAAGAACTCCTTTATGTTTCCTTTTCACATCACTGCAAACCACTCTCTGCTGCAGATTTGCCCAAACAGGTTCTAATTCCAGCAAAGCACAGCTCTGTAAGTCCCCAGAGGAGTTCCAACCTCCAGCCCATCACCCCCAACACACATCAAACACAACTCAGCATCTTCCACTGGACGGCCGACACTTCGCTCACTTCGGCCCAGACTGAGAGACGGTCCATATGGTTTGCAGTTCAGGAGGCGGGTGGGATGTTACAGGGTCTGATTCTGGTGCCAGCTGGAACTCACACGGTTTTTCACTTTGGTTACAACAAAAAGAATAAGTAGATTTAATGATCACACGTACAAAAGGTCAGGCTGACACAGAAATGTCTGGCTAACGTACAGTCTGCAAAAACAGTGAGGTTATTAAAAGCTTTCATGTTGTCAGCATCCAAAGCAGAGATGTTCAAACGTCTTCTGCTTCAGGTCAATCACTAAAATTCATCAAAGAAGATGGTCTCCTAGAAAAGAAGATGTGCACAGGTTGTGCTCTTCTCTCTGGCTTTGCCATCTACCTGTTTAGGGGTAACAAAGTTCTGAGCAGATGTCGGTCTGCATTGCTGGGAAACCACAATTCTGTGACACTAAAACCGAGCAAGAAGCAACAATGTGGATTATATTAATAGACCTTTGATAAAGTTACAGATTCCCATGTGGCCAGGGAGCCTTGTAAAACGTTTTTATTATATTATAAAATGTTTTCAGAAGAAAAATCCTTAGTTTAAAAGCAAACTTTTCTAGACGAATTGCTTCTTTTTGCCTTGTCTCCAGATGTGTGCTAATCAGTTTGTCGTGCGCTGAGCATCAGGACCTTGGGCTCAAACAGTGACAGATAATCAAAATCACATCTTGTCTCATTTTTCTCTCTTGATGAAGTTGCAAAAGCAGATCAGATTATGATGATCCTCCTATAACGTCTGGTGTCTCCCTCCTGGAGTCTCAGAGGTGTTTCCTGTTAGGTGACAAGTCAATGATCTGTAATTAAATCTGAATTACATTGCAGAAGTGCACAATGTCCAGACATCACTCTGATCATATGCTGGCCTCTCAGCATGTGGTCTGCACAGCTGAGATGATCAAATGCAACAGCAAACATCCTAAGAACAGAAAGACATTATGAAGTAATAAACAGCTCTGACATCAGCTGCATTTTAAAACCAGATCTTTCCATATTCATTGTTGTATTTTTCATTAAATGTTGCATTTACTGGCTGTGTGCTAATGTTAGACGTATGAAAACAAGAAAGAAATGATTTGTGCTTTTGGACACGGTTTGGTTGAGATCTCTGTCCCAGCAGATGTGAGTACATATCCCTACAAGCAAATTCCTGCTCTTTCAACACGTTCAACTTCAGAGCTTCCTATTGGAGGGCCTTGATCCAAATGTCCTGGAAGGACTCCGTCCTGTCTCTCAGAAAACATTTCAAATTAAGCCACAGCTTGTAAATTTCGGGAGCATCTTGACTTTAAACCTCATTGGTGAATTATCCAAGCAGAGTGAAGACAAAGGAAGAATCAGGATGAAAAGATACTCTATCAGTTGTAAAGTGGGGGAAGAATGGATAGCCTTTTTTGGTTGTGTTTTGTGCATTTGCATTTTGAACTAAATGCAGCACACACACAGTGGATTTAAAATGTTTTACATTCATAGCCCATGACCCTTTTCACATAATCTTCCAATGTATTTAACTCTCAATTTTATGTGACAGACCAGAGTAACAATGTAACGTTGTCACATTGTTACATTGCTGCATTTCAATTGCACAAATAGAAATGGTGAAAATAAATGTGCTTCATGGAAGCATGCCAGTTACAAAAAAAAACTCACATTTTTGATTCAACAAGCTCGAGAATGAGGTGAATTTTTAGCTGTATGGAAAGTAGTGTATATTGTGAAACTGCACTGTTTTGAACAACCAGGTGTTACTACTTATTGATTGACAGCGCTATGATCCTCCTTCTGGCTCTGATTGGTTGTTTCTGATCAGGGGTGTTGCATTTCTGCAGATGGTAGTAGGACCACATGGAGGCTTCATTTTTACTCACAGATTATTATACTGTAACAAAGTAGTGACAGTTTTAACAAATATATTAAAAACCATATTTTTTATAAAATCTACACACTGCAGCTTTAAAGTTTGAATTATGCTTTAAGTGTTCCTTATAAGCACAACATCTTTTCAGTGTCTGCTTTAAATGCAGCATGGTTCTCTTTAAATGCTGACTACCTACAGACAGACAGGATCCTGAACCTGCCTCTGTCTCTAATTAGGGCCATGTATATTTTCTGTCCTGTGTGCGTGTCACCACCTTGTAAGGCTCTTATTTTCCCCAGCAAAGGAGAGAGTGGGCAACAGCTGGGGGAGTGCTTAACAGATGGTGAAACATGGAGCACCGGATAGCTGAAACAATGTTCTATCTAAGGGCACGTGTGTGAGCGAGATGCAGAGTGTGTGCGTGTGTGTGTGTGTGTGTGTGTGTGTGTGGTGGGCAGCAGTGCTTTGAAGGGATCATGGGAAAGTGGGGAGACGGGCCGGGGGAGTGCAGGGCGAAGGGGGTGCTCAGGCAGGGAGAAAGTGTGGAGGCATGCAGGGAAAGTGAAGGCTCCTACTGGGGTCACAGAGGTGCAGAGAGGGCACAGATTAAGAACACACATGGTGTTCACTGGAAAAGTGTCTTTTACTGTAGTTGTAGTGTTTTTTGACAGTTCAGGACTTCAAGAAACAACTCCAAGTTAGCTTATGGTTAAATGAAAATCATAGCTCAATTTTCACTGACTTAATGTAAATTCTTTACTTGTTTAAGTGTAAACATATTTTACAGTCTTTCTTTATTGGAAGGAGTTCACCAGAAAGAGACTGCTCTCCAAAACTTACTGTGCTGCTGAAGCAAAAGAAATGTTTGTGTATGTGTAATTACTTTTGCACATGCTGAGTGGAAGTCAGCCTCAGCCCACAAAAACAAGCTCATTTGTCAACTTTTAAAAACCAGAAGAATCTGAGAGCAACCAAAATCATATGCCACGGCTCCATAAATTAGCCCGGCTCATGTTGGATGTTTAATAAGTGAGTCTTTTCTGCAACATCAATTTGCATCTGAAGGAAACTAGAGCCGTGTCTGCACATGAATTTCATCATGCCTCCAACAAAAATAAATGCCTAATTAAAGTCAGGAGACAAAAGTCAAACCTTGTTTTTCCTTTACAGTAGATGTAATTAATTCATTTTCCCTGCTTTGTTTCCACTTTCGCGTCACCGACCTTCACCTAAAATGGAATTCCTTTGGCTTTCCCTTCTGTAGTGTGAAAAGAAAAAGTATGTATTCTCTGAGCTAAGCAAATGTTTTGTTTTAGAGGAACCCCAGCAGGAAGTTGCTCTGTGGAGCGCTCTCATGAAATTGGATTTGCGTTGTACATCAGCTTCCAGCTATCTTGGTTAGGTCTGTACAGGCTTTCCATAGCTAAATCTTGGCTCTTTGTTCAATTATTTCTGGCAAATATTCCAAAGCTTCCTGAAACTGGATGAGAAACACCTGCAGGCTTCCGTCTTCAGGTCGCTCTACAGGTGATGATAATGTTCTTGAGATTTGAGTTTGTGCTTTCTTTGAACCACCTAATCCTTCGGCAGCTTCATGCAGTATCGTCCGTTTGCTTTGGATCATCATGGTAAGATTGGGTGAATCACTGACCCATAGGAGTTGTTTTTCCTCAAGGAACTCTTTGTATTAGGAGTTAATTCCCGTTTTATCTTGATTAGTTTCTGTGCCACGGCTGCTGAGAAATTGTGTCATACGATCTCCACCAGTCCTCTGAGTTTATTGGCTCATTAGATCAGAGATTTTCCTCCTGAAACCCTTAGATAAAGGTACACATGTGGTTCCAAGTTGCTGTCAAGTGTGTTTTACCTAAAAGTGGTTTCTATCCAGTTTTAAATCCCTGATCTCCTTTCAGTTTCTTCAATTTCTGGAGTCTTCCTTTTGCTTTCTGAAAGTAGAAAACCATTTTCTAGAGAAAGTCAAGTTCAGTTTGTTGTTTTCCACAGGAGTTCTGACACCAAAACTTGATTTTATGACCTGAATGCAAGACGTTGTAGAAAAACTAACAGATTTTACCATAGCGATGGTGAAAACTGTTGTTGACAGCATCATATGGTGGTTATGATTTTCTTTAGCAGGGACAGTGAGGTTGGTAAGAGTTTACTGAGAGATAAATGGAGCCAAATGCAGGATAAAGTTTGATGAAAACCATTTAGAGGCTTGCAAAGCATTTCAGACTGGACAATAAAATCCAGCCACAGATCTTGTCATGTTTGATGGTAGTTTTCTAACCTCCCTGCAGACATGTCACAGCAGACAGAGGCCCGAAATAAAATGTATTGAACAGTAAATGATGTGAACGGAGGTTGCCAGTTCAACTGCCGGCTCCAAGGGGTAATGGTTTGTTCACAGACACTTATATTGCAAAGAACAATGATTTCTATGTGTTAAAGTTGCTGTAGACATACTGCAATCAATCTAGAGCTGTAATTAAGTATGTCACCAAGCTTGCAACGTGAGATTAGGAAATACATAAGACCCTGAAATATTTTGCAAGGAACTGTTAATATTTCAAATGTTGGGACACTCTATCCTTCTATTTTTGTCATGAACTCCAGAATATATATCAGAAATTTCCAATGATTTTCTACATTTTCAACATATCAAAATTTTGGGTGTTTATTTACACAAGTCTTCAAAATGTATTGTGTGATCATTTAACAGATAAAGATACTTTTTTTGCTTATTAGTGTTGCTATTTATGTCTTCATGTCTCTTAGTTATGGCCTGGATTTTGTAAAACTGATCTAATTTGATAAGATGCCTCATTCTCACTTATAATGAAGAAAGTCTGGTGCTTCTGCACTTCGCCAAGAATGGCTAAGATCAATTTTGTCCACACTGATCTGTCAAATATTTTCTAGAGCTTTGCCTTTTCCTAGTTTGAAAGGAAGAGAAGAGTAGCCAGAGAAGAAGAAGAAGAAAAAAACCCACCTTGACCTCACTTTCATCTCTGGGGCTCATCCTCTGCCTGGCGTGAGGTCTCAAAGGAGCTGGCCATGGAACAGAGACTGGCTTTATGCTTGCTAACTACAATGTGCTTCAAACAAAATCCTATTTAATTTTTTTTTTTTTTTAGAAGCAGAGGGTTGAGAGAGCAGGTTGAAAGGCATGTTGACTCGTAGCTCAGTGATATTAATAGTCTCCTTGCAATTTTGGCCTAATCCCATGTCTTTTTTATGTGTGAAGTGATGCCAGGGCTGATGATGCTAATCTTTATGCAATGGTAAAGTGATGATAAAACCGGAGGGTCAAAGACGTGTCATTTTTTGGGTTCCTGCTCATCAATCATGTGTCCATGTAGTGTTTGTGGCAGGTGTTATCACACTTTGCATAATTTTTGCATTTTATACTTAGGTGTACATTCTCTCCAAAGCTATTGCCAGCATCTTGTGTCAAACTGTTTGACTGTTTGACATTGTCAAACAGTTTGGCACAGCTTTCCTTGAAAACACAAAATCCTCTAATACTGTATATAATTTTTTCTGAATATTTCTTACAAGTACTGGAATTATCAAGGAGCTTGATGTCAGAGTTTCTATTGAGCCAGGCTAATATTTTAATTTACAATTTTTGAGCAAAGTGTCTAAAGTATCAAATTTCTCTCTTCACTGTTCAGATTCTTTAAGTATGAAACCAGCATCTGTACTTCCAGCCCACAATGTTCAAAATTTCAATGACCATTTCGCTGCAAGTCTTGAAGATATTAACAAAACAATACAAAATCGGTTCTTTGCTGCTACCTGCAGCCACATGTGCAATGAGATATTTGACAGAATTTTCCAATATATGTCGGAGGCCTCGGTGTCTCTCCCATGGGTTTCAGCCTCCGTGTCCGCTACCCTCATCGTAAAACACAGCTCCAGGAATTCTTCACAGAAACATAAAAAAATGCATTTTGGATCTCAACTCTAATTTATCTATGTGGATGTTTCTCACCAACCAGAACCAGAGATTAATACTTCATAACAAACTATGTGATAATGGCATTGTGTTTTCTGGTAAGGAAATCGTGGATTTTTGTTTCTGCTCCTTGGTGAGATCATTTTGGTTGCATCCAAAGCTGCAACCAATATACTGCTGCCATACAGTAGGACCAGAAATGTTGCATTAAATTGCTTGGAAAAATACCAAGACCAGTCTGTGAGTAATTAAGTTGCACCAAAGGCTAACTCCCTTTAGAGTTTCAGTCTCATATTGTTGATAAACCATTGATGCTACAGCAGGATTTGCATGCGGATGTTGATCTAATGCCACAATAATAACAAATCACAGCAATTTCACCACAGAAGTTTAATCAGGAAACAAGTCCCTTTATTGGTTCAATAAATGGGGCACTAGTCTATGAACAATACATTTACTGGTATTCTGACATCATTTTTTCAACATCTAGGTCCCTGCTATGTTTGCTGCTCTGAGTTTAATCCATGTAGAATATATTAGAGGGGATGGTGCAAATATGAGAGTGACAGCATTAGACTGAAGATGGAGTGGTGCTGCACAGTAACTTTGGTGTTACTGGCAACTGAGTTCAGCAATACATCCTCCCTGTTCAGAAAAAAAAATGTCTTCACACCATCTTACTGCTGCCATTCCCTCACTTTAAGGGAGACAGAAGTATTTCGCATGTCTGCTCTGACCCCAGAGCTGCTTCACATCAGAGGTCAACGCCCATCTGGCTAACTCTGTCAGTCTGGATGTCATTATGTCTATTATTCAACATGTAATTATTCATTTTAGCAGAAGGTGATTCTGCACAGGTCATAATTATCTCCATTTATTTAAAAAAAAAATCTATCTTAGGACATGGAAATTATTAGTTGCTTGATTACTAATTACAAATGAATCATTATCTTTCTACCATAGGAAACTCTTGTGAAACTCTTTCTGGGTTTTACAAGCTTCTCGCTTCCAAGAAGCTGAACACTCTTTTGGCACTAAAAGATGTTCAGTGCGAAAAAACTCAAAATTCAAAACTCAAAATTAAAAAACAAAAAAACATGGTAAGAAATATGCAGTTTTCATGTTATGATTGATTTTTTTGGCACCTATCTAAGATCAGTTAAAGGAAATGTTGCTGACTTTTCTATGTTTAGATCAACGCCACTTTTTTACCTGAAGCAAAAACTACAGCCTCAAAAAGCAGTTAGAAACTCAAACTGTAACTGTTGAAGACTTCAAACCAAAAAAGGAATGGAAACAGACAGTCTTTTTTTTTTCTTGGGAAACACAAACAAATAAAGTGTTCCTATAAAGATGAAAAAGAAATGCCCCCAAATTGTTCCCAGTCTCAACTGAGGTGCAACACGGAGCGAGAGGGGAAGGGAGTGGAGCTTTAGGTTCATTGTAAGAGTAGATGACCAGGTCTGGCTAAATGCTTTTCACAATCAGATTATCACTCATCCATCAACTACCCCATGTCAAAGTCTGTTGTCACCAAGACAAAAATAGCTCAGACTTTCTTTCCCTGCAGGCTGACGGACCAAAGCTGAACCACCTGTCAGCCAGAGCTCCAGATAAAAAGCCAAGCAACAAGCTCCACTACCTCATGTGTTTGCTGCTATGGTTACAGTCAGCTTTGGTGCGACTGACTGGCAATGAAACACTTCATAATCATGACCTCATACGTGTAGGCGCCTGGGCTCCTGTCAGTTTTACAAACGCAAGAAGAGCAATGATCAATGTCAACTCTAGGATAAAAAAGTACAAGTTTAAGAATTGCCTAAACAGTGATTGTATTGCATCCAAAGAAAATGTATTTTATATTATCTCGCCTCTCCATCCAACCATTCATTGCTTATTATGGAGGATCCCAACACCTTTCCAGGGTTCTGGACAAAACTCATGATCTTCCAATAGGATGTGCCCCAAAACAATCATCGATCTGCGTTCTGGAGGCATTCAGTTCAAATCCTCAAACCATCTAAACTCACTTTTAAAAAAAAAAAAAACAGCGACAAAGGCTGTACTCCAATTATCCACCAAGAGTCTATCAGTAAGGCTGAGTGAACCCTAAGGAGGAAGCTGATTTTATCTATGTTTCCAGAAACTGTTTCTTTCTATCACGATTCATTATCTCATGATGACTCACTTCCCAGCTTAGTGTGCTGGGAAGTGCACACTAAGCTGGGAGAAGATAATGTTTACATTATTTTTCTCATTTGATAACAGCAATTCTGAAGTGTGAAAAATTAGCCACAAGTGGAAAACATTTAGGACAGTTGTCAATCTTCTCGGGAGTGGACATCCCAGCGGCCAAGGTCAAACTGTGAAATGCTTGTAAAACAAAAACAAAAAAAAAATGGGGGAGAAATTTTAGTCTCCAGCTGTGTCATGGTCTATAAATTTTTAATCAGACTGAGACCCAAACTGTTCACTGAGCCTGTCAGGTTCTTGGTTTATCTTTCCTAAAAATAACTTTTGAAAGTCCCTTCTCTATCACAAATTAATTAAACAACAAATCTGTTTTTGTTGATAATGATTTATGTTTTGCATTTTGTCTGTCATTCCCCAATCTTCGTGTTGTTTTCATAACTTAAGTAAATGCTAGTTTCTGCACAATGGGAGAAAGGTGGGCATATCGCTTTCAGTTTTTATCTCGCTGACATTTTGATTATGCTTTCCACCAAACTCTAAAAAGACTTTCCACTGAGCACATGCTTACTCTGATCGTCAAATACAATTTGAGAATAAAATCATCATTAAAGTCGACACACTCCCTAAATTGCATATGGAAAACCTTTTTGTTCTTCAGAATTACAAAGTCATTTTTTTCTCATCTAAAATGCTGACTTTTAATCTGTGCAAATATGTCTTTCATTTAAAAACTGTTTCTTTGATTACTAAGGTCTGTTTTACAAGGGCAGGTATTTTATTTCAGAGTACCTCATTACGGAAGGAACACCCACCAAGAATGACCAACATGCATGCCTACATCTAAAACAACTCAAAGGTTTCTAGCAAAATTAACAGCACAAATTAAACTCATTATTTAGTATTTTCTTCTGTAGTTAATTAGTTAGAGTATGTTAAATGATAAAAATATATTACTCTACATGGTCAAAGGAAGTTGATAAATATGGGAATAGTGACAATCAAGAGGACTTCTGTTAGTATTTTTATCAAATTACTTGCTGAATGTGTGAAACAAAAATATTATACATGACAGGTGGTACCATACACGAAACCAAAGCTGGAGCATTAATTAACTTTTTATATCAGTCTCATGCTCTTACATAAAATAACATTATTAAACAACATGAACGTTGTTTTCTTCCTGGTCACACATCGTGTTGGGAATATAATTTAAAAAAAATATTTGTACAAGTGCACCAGACAGAGACTGGCCTGAGTTCAACAATGTCATGACTTCTGAACTGTTTTTAGTTGACTGACTCTGCTGGATACTGGAAACCCAAATACTGAAAAGCCTCAACAGTGTGCAGATCAGATGTAGACGTATTATGTAATAAGACCAACTGAGCAAAGGAAAGGGATGAGTTTCCCCTTAAAGTGTTCGCTGGTAGAAACTTTCACTCATCTTTGTATGTTAAAATTGGCAACAAAAGGTTGTTTAAAAAGAAAGACGCATTAAAAACCAACTAAGAACAGTTTTAAATTTCTACAAGAAATGTCTTGTCACCTGACAATTGTGTTATGCCAGTCAGACTATTTAGCCAAAATACCAGAGATAAAAAAAATAATAATAATAATGTGAACATAAAAAATACTTAATTCTCTCCAAGCTCACAAACCAGATTTCCTTTAAACTAAGAAAATGTGGAAAAAGGTACAGAACAGAGTCATACTTAAAAATAAGAACAGCTCCAAAGTGAAGTTCAAAGTCAAACAGTAATTTCAGGGAGGAAAGAGACATTTTTGTTTAGACAATGGTAATCTGTGAATAATTATCCTCTAATGAGCTGCCTGTGGCAGTGAAGGTATCTAACTATTCCCTCTGCCTCTGCATGTTGCCTGCTGGTGGTTCACCACATGTAGTGGATCCTCTTGTGAAAAACATTGAGCTAATTGTAGGGAATTGGCCAGAATGGAACAAGATGACCCACCTCTGTCTGTCTGTTGTCACGACTGTAGCCCATTTTCAAGGATTTTTTTTTTTTGCTTCAGAATAACTCAGTCAGCTTCTTCTTCAAGCATATTTTTAACCCTGTCAAAGAAGCTCATTAACGGTGTGAATTTAAAATATGTTTACCAACGTTTAACTTATGTTAAAGCAACATCCTAAGCACGGGGATGTAAATGGAGCTGAATGCAAGTTGCTTTGAAAGGCAGAAGAATACCAATTGGAACTAAAGGTGAGAATAAACAGAAATGTTGAGTGTTGACATAAATGCAGAAATGTGTGTTAATTGTTCAGTACATAATCCTGGTCTATAAATTAAGGATGACAACCAACATATTTTTGAATTATATATTGATCTGTGCTTCATGAGACACTTAGTGAAATATACCTTAAAGACTTCTGTAACAGTCAGATTTGCTTCTGGGGTCCAGTTAGTATAAGCAGTTATCCGAACTGCAGGCTTCAGGAGTGAAAAAGGGAACTGAGCCACAAGGAAAGAAAAAAAAAACATCTTGACTTTTCTTTCACAAGATCTTGCAAAAGTTTTGCAAGTTTTATGAGATCACGCAAAATGTTTGACATGTAATTATGGTAAATTACGAGACATATAATACAATCACAGCAATGGAGAACACACACCCATGAGTGAAATTTATAGATTTTTATTTCGAGCTTGGCCTAAATTATAAACACATTAAATCAGTGCTTGGCAGAAGATGGTATTTTCATATGAGTGAGCAAAATCTCAAGAGAGTCTTTAGCACAGAAAGACTCATTCAATGCAAACTACACTGACTTTGGCGTTTTGGTTGGACTCATTAATGCCCATCTGCAGCAATCAAGACAATTTAGCAGGTGTCACTAATGTCTACGCTGTGTTTTCTATTTATGTGTTTCATCTAATTAGTCTAATTAAGGACCAATTAGTTGCAGTTTTTGTGTCACTATGACTAACTGATTTGGTGTCAAAACGTAAATGTCGCCTTGGTGATAACTGTAGGGAAAACACATGTCAAAGTAGAATTGCAGACCGAAGTAACACATTGAGCAAAGGCAACTCGATATTTTGAAGATTTGCATGAAATTGCAAGCATGAATCAGGATCCATTTACTTCTTTATGCGTTTTCTCAATGTTCCTTGTGAGGCTCAGTAGGAACAAATAAAAAATAAACAACTCTTCACACACACAGGAAGAACAAACTCTACAAGATTACACCATTATGCATCCTGTCGAGGGTTGACTTGTTCACAATGCTGCGTTTTGCCCTGTGTATCATCATTATGTTTTAGACTTAGATAATACTATATTATCATTTGAGGTACTCTGACTGCTTGAGTCAGTCCAGCCTCACTCATCTATTTACAACTCAGGAACAAGGACACATAATCTTCTTCTTTACTATGCCGTGTAAAATCCCTTTTGTTTTTTATTCCAAATCCATCTATAACAAGTAGAAACTACGTGATCAACATCAAAAGCTTTAACCAATAAAAAAAAGAAAATTACGAGCGTCTTCCAAGGAGCCATACATTTGTTAAATACCACTTCAATCTTTTTTTTTTGGTAGTCTTGAATAAACACGAACATGAAAATAGTTTAACTAATGTGTCCTGGAATCTAATCCAGATACTACTTAGAGTTTAGCACTTACTGATCTGTCAGGTTTCCAGTAACACATTGCAGGACAAAGTCTTTTCAGAGATATTTGCCAAGTTTCTCTCAGCTAGTCCTTTAAATGCTCAAAAGGTTTAAAAAATTCTAACTCAAGAGACCCGGCTGACTCCCTTCTGTTCTGCAGATTTAAAACATTGGTGTTACAAAAAAGTAAACCTGTTTAACTTTAAATGGAAAGTGCTGGGTTCCAAGAAGATGGTTAGAGAAGGGAAGGTGAAAGGAGTTAAATAAAGGTTGATGTTGGAATAAGACCTTTTAGAAAAGATTTTAGACCTGAGGATTGGATTCACATTTAACCATGACAGTGACCTCATTTCCTAATGAAAATGGAAATGACATTTTCATGCGCAATTAATTTGCGAATTTAATTGCGCAAATTAAAATGCAGAAAATAAATTTGCTGAATGGAAACAAGCCCGTTTTGAAAAAAACTTATGCTTCTTGAGAGTTACGTTGGAGTACTAATCATGCTATGAATGCTTTGGCCAGGGGCATACATCTTGAGAACCACAAAGGAAAAAGTTGCTCTTTTTTTCATATGTTTTCTTACTTCCAACAGGACACTGAGGCTCCAATTACACCAAGTTGGTTTTCAGGGAAATGATAGGATTTTTGTAGCGATTCAGCTGTTTACTTCCCCAGTGATTGTAATATCTGATACTTCTCGAAACCAGATGAACTTTTCAGGAACATCCCCAGCCAACATACACAGAATGAAAGGCTGCAGGTTTGTTCTACACATGCACAGGCAGATGTCAGTGAAAAGTGGTGGAGCATATCGTTCTGTGCAAAGTTCAACAGAGATGGACTTTGCGTTTTATGCAGATACTGAGGCAGAGAGGATCCTACTAAAACCACAGCACTATTTAGTGCCCTGGAATGACAACTCCAGGTGTTTTGATGATTTCGACACAATACAGTCTAAATATGAAACTTTTCCTCAATCCACATCCAAAAGTATCAGCAGCTTCCAGACAGCGATCTTGTGTAAACAAATCCTGAGAGAGCAGCTGACCCTAGACCTGATGAGAGCATCAGGTCTAGGGTCAAACAGACACCTGTTGCAAAGACCAATAGCCATGTAACTGACAGGCGTTAACACTCCTGTAACTACATTGCTAAGCTGTGTTAATACTCTGCACCGCATTAAGGTGAGGTGCAGTGTTGCTGCCCAAATCCGACCGCATCCCAACCCATCTGCGACCTTTGATTAGCACTCCCATCTTCTAGCCTTGTCCTCCCCCTTCTCATCTGATTTCACACTAAACAAAATCGCAGCAGTGTCTAATGGCTGGACCTTTCTTTCTCTTATTGCCTCACAGCGGGAGCCACAGGCCATGTTGATGAACCTGGGCTGGAAGGAATCTGCAGCCTGCTCCACTTGACTGAGCAGAGCTAATGAGTTGGAAAATCCCACAATCGAGGTTTCAGGGTTCGCCATTGGAATCAGGCGAAACAGGTATTTCAGGCGTCCACTGGATCCAGGGTGAGAAGTGTTTCATTGAGAGGATTTTGCCAACTGTTCAACACTTTGAGAGTTGAAGCACTTTGAGGAATTTAAAGTGCGTAGGAGGTGGAGTATGCGATTGGCTGAAGGGATTTGCTCCTTTGATCTGTAAACCATGACTGTGCAAAGGGCTTCAGCTCTCAGCCAGGTGGACTCTGTTTATCAACCAGTTGTCAATCCCCCATTACGATGCCCCCAAGGTGTGAAATGTCTCCCCAGATCCTTTTCTACATGCCTAATCACATATCATAGCTTCAGCCAGACAACACTGGCACAATTACAGACACAGAAACCAAAGTTTATGACAATGGCAGAAAGAAAAGGATAAGTGATTTGAGGCTGAGGCAGTATTTCTAACATTTTGGGAACCTGTGGCTGGATAGCATAAGGCTCCAGTTGTCAACAAACATTTGTTTCTCAACATGGTTTCAAACTCTAGGCAGACTCTTAATGTGTAGTGTTTGTGTGTTCTCCATTTGGATGAGTGGCTTTTCTCTGGGTACTCTTGTTTCCTCGCAGTTCTATTTTCTCATTTCTCTCTGTGTAGCCTGTGTTTGATATGTTAATCTGGGCAATCATTGACAGCTGACGATGTTTCCAGCCTATAAACAACTTAGTATATAAAATAGAATAATAAAAAAAATATTTTTTGCTTAAAATTAGAAAATGTCATACATTTTTTTACAGTAAGCTTTTTAAACCTCTACTAAAACCAACAAGACTTTGGCAGCATTAAAAGCACTAGATTTGAGGGGAAAACAAGAAAAAAAAGTAACCAAAAAGTTCTGTGATATAAAAGAAACAAACCACAAACCCACACTGACAAGATAATTTTTATATAATAACCTTCTATCTACGCTTAATTAAAAAAAAAACTCTTTTGCTTGGGGATATAATTGGTAGAAAGATCATAATGGGGCTATTTACATGATGCAGTTGAAAAGTAGCTGTTACTGGCTCCAGCTCAAAGCATTCTTCTGTGACATGTGCAGAACACGCAGACAGGGAGGCTTTTCCATTTGGTGACCTGAATGCTTTGCAGAGCACTTTTGTGCTTTTTTCTGTGTTGTACATTCTGTCTGGATGTCTTCTTTGAGATTATTCTCTGTGATCTGTTAATGAAGTGTATCTGTTGATGTCCATAAAAATGTGATAGTTGGTAGCAAAAAGGAAAAAGATGTAATTGTGCTAGTTAAGGTAAAATGGGGAGGTAATAATTAATCACCAGTACTTTCCAGGACATGTTGCAAACATCAAAAGCCAAATATATTTCAGAGCTTAAAAAAAAGCCTTAAAATTTTGAAAAGTGTGAAACATCAACATAATACAAATTGCCTTTTTATTGTTTGTAGCAGTGGATTAAATCATTTTAATCCACTGCACTAAATACTAATTTTCTGCACTTTTCTAACACAGAAGAGATCATTTTGAGTTACACACACAAAACCAGATATATGCTCTCTGAGCATATATCTGGATAACATCGAGTTCTGTTATCTCGCCGTCTGGAAGCCTGTGACTGTCTAATACATACAACAAAAAAGAGGCTTTTCTTTAATGAGTCTTTTAAATGTGGATATGTCAAATGGATGTGTGGTCTTTTATTGCACAGTACAGATCCAAACATCAGCTTCCCTGGAAATCTTGGTAAGCTCCATTGACATAAACAGGACAAGAGGCTGGACTTCTGCCAAAACACCATAAATGATCTCAGTATTAGAAACACTTTCTTGCCTGAGACTTATGAAGCAATTGGGATGTTATAATTAAGTAAAGAAAAAAAGATACAAACCTGAGGGAAGTGGACACGTTTCATGTTATGGCTACAACAGATGTTTGCCAGACCACTGAGGCCACCATGGGTGTTTTTCGTAACATGAAGTTGATAGCAATAGAAAATCTGTAATTTTACCATAATTTATACTTTTTAATGCTTTCTCAATTAGTTGAACAAACATCTGCTAATGTACCTAAGTCACAAACTCTCATTAGTAAAAGTGGGAATGTGGGAAAAAGTGAGACTTCCAAAATTACAACAGCTCTCTAATGTAAACTAGCCTGGTGAGAAATTTATTGGATGACAGTGAGCTGCTTGCTCATGGTCATGCACATCAGAGTATCACAACTCCAATCTTTGCTGGAATACTCCATGTTTTTTGGTGTTTTTTTTTGTTGAGTTTCAGTTCTTGTCACAAGCTTTCATTCATTCCTGCATAGATTCACAGAGAACGCTAATCCTGACATGTAACTTTCATAAAAATATATGTTTTTACATATTTGTTTGAACTGTCTCTGTTGTGGCAACATTTAACATTTTCTGAGACAGATAATCTGTGAAAAAAATTAGCTCCTCTTCTTTTGGTTTGCAAGGTCACCAACCTGCTGCTCTGCATATAAATCTCTGTGGAGACTTTGGCATCTGCTTTTCTTTAGGGGAGCCTACGTGTCATTCTTTAGTACTAGGCACATTAGGAATTTTAGGTTGTGCAATTCCAATATCATGACATTGTTTCTTCAATTAGTTCATCTAACAGTGACCTTGTATACGAACATTAATCTCAAAAGAAAATATGTTGTATGTCAGATTCCAGGTCCCAAAGCTCATTTCCATCTGTTATCACTGACACATAAAAACATATTACATAAGTTAGAAACAGGAAATTATACATTACCTTAAAAAAATCAAAGCTAACAAAGAAAATTATAAAGACAGCAAAAATAATACACTCTTTATCTTTTGCTTGACATATTTTGACATATTTCTCAAGTGTGAACATTTAAACTACTGCAATTATTGGGCTACAAGCCTAAACACAACTGAAGGAAAAGGCTTAAAAATAATTAGATAGCCGCTGCAAAAAGGAAAGTTGAAAGCCAAGATATAGCCTGCAAAAGCAACCACGTATTTGACAGCTCATACAGCAAAACCACAAGAAAGCATTAATGACAAAAGCTACAGCAATGAAGAATTACTTGTGAATATATACAAGCTATAATGTATTATAGCTTGTATATATAATATATAATATTTATTTATGTTTACAAGCTGTGAATGCAGCTGATAGGATAAATATTTGTAAGTTTGAGGTTTAGTTGGAACTGTCTGTTTGTAGTTAGTTTTCCACTGCATGTTTTCAAGTAGCTGAACTTGGAGACAATCAAACGCTGTCTGTGTGGTTACCTCATACTATCACATTTATCATTCTGACATTCACCCAAAGATGTCAAGCTTTGAGGGTGAAAGAAGTTGTCACTTACAATTCTCGCAGTATCTCAGTCATCCACTTAAAATTGCACATTTGGACAGAAACATATTCCATGAGCTGCAGGGTTTGAGAGAAAAAAAGAAAATCAAAGCATCAGAAAGGGCAAAAAGTTGAGTTGTGTGTGTGTTTAGTCCAGAGCTGTGTACGCTGCAGGACACCACTGAACACGTGAGGAGGATGAACACCCCCTGCTACCACCCCAGTCACCCGCTGACTCGCCGCTTGACCCAGATGTCTCACACCTTCTCACAATCCACCATCACCTTTCCTCATGCCTTCTTTTTTTCCTTTACTTTTTGAATTTTTCTTCCTTTATCCACATCGTTCAGATCCTGTTCTCCAGCCACGAGCCCCAACAGGCCACGGTGCTTACAGAGCCTGTAGTTAATGTAATGAGCCAAGGAATGCCACCTCTCCGGTTTGAAATTGCACGGAGAAGTATTAGATGACCAGCAAAAACACAATGCTGGAGTCTATGTGTAGTCTGGTGTGTCTGCGGAGTAGAAAAACAGGAGGCTGAGGAATGAAATGCAATCAAAGGAAACTGAATAAAGGAGGGGAAGAAAGGAGGATCAGAAACATGTTGAAGCTAAAGAAAGGTAGTTTATGCAAAGTCTGCAAGAGCAAGAAGAAAAGCAGCATTTATAGATGTGACATTACATGTTTTAACAGGAATGTCTTAGCTCTACGTCCAAACAGATGAGTCTTCTTTGCTCTCTTCCTCAGTGAACTGAATATAGACCATGATGGGATGCGTCTGTTCTCTCCTTTAACCTCCTGTTGGTCATGATTCTTGCACCTATGTCATCTCCCCACATCAATTCTGTCTCATGTGAAAGATCAGCTGCATCCACCAGATGCTGCCAGCACTTTTATTATCTCTTTAATCTTTGAGTACGTTTAAATTAAATTGTGCATAGAAATGAAAATATTTAAATGTACTTCTTCAATTGCTGATCCTAAAGTTACAGATGGTTACAAGTAAACATATGTTGATTACAGGGAACATCTGGGTTTTATGAGTGCATCACCTAGCCACTTTTTTTATCCTCCAGGTGTTTTTAGGCAACTTCAAGATGGTAATTATGGGCTTAATTATGTAACCCATAAACAGGATCACAATGATTAACATGTAGAATATGCTCAGAAATTTTAAATATTTGCAGGTGAAGCAGTAAAACATCTAAAACGATGAACGTCTCTGGAAATTTCTCTCATAGAAAACGCATAACCCAAATTAGCAACAGAGAAATAGAGAATATCTATCTATAGTTTAGAGAAAAGCACCGCTGACACAGTTCTGTGTGGATGTCATTTATCCAAAACATAAAATTTGTTTTGTTGTTTTCAATGTATTACTATTAATTCCTTCACAACTTTTTTCTTTTATCCATCTGGAGTAAACTTGATATACAGGTTCTTAAATAACCAGTAAAAAAATTGGTTCAATGTATAATTATTTTTTAGTTGGATGTTTCCTAATTTCTTGTACCAATGGTTTTCTACCATTAAAACCATTAAAACCTGTTAAAAAGTGTCACATTTGCAAGAAAAATATATTCCTGATTTGAGGAGCAGAGTTGTGTTTGTACCCATGAAGTTCTTGCCAAGTTCCCACTGACAATGCCAAGCAGCTTTTAGTGGAAACAGTACAGTGGTATTCTCAGGACTTAGCCACCTTAAGGCCCCGCTATAAACACTTGTAACCACCTGTTTTAAAAGTTCACACAGCAAATATATCAGAACTCGCATTAATACACATAGTGGAAACTGTCTTCACACTACTGGAAAAACTCCAGTCTTCCCTTTCTCTGCTCTTGAGTCAAACAGCATCAATGGAAATAAGTGGTGTTAATACGCTGGCTGCTTTGTTGTCAGGTGGGTTCTCCACAAAAATTTGGAGTTATGTTCCACAGAAAAACCCAGGGTCCACTGAAAAAGAAGCTAAACGACACAGACAGTAATGTTAAAGAAGTTGCCCGGTACCTTTGGCTGTTCCTGGGTTATTGCTAAACATCTTGTCCAATTTCATTTCATTTGGACCAGATGGTTGAAACTTGGAGACAATTTGTTTTTTCCGACTACAGGACAATGGCACCAAACACACTGAAACAATTTTCTCCAGAAACAGCTTCCCCAAACCTGTACCTTATTGAAAATTTGTGGACTATGATTAAAAGCTCAGCCTGGTAAAAACCATCCTCTGGTTCTGTGCTTTGCTTTGTACAGATGATCTGCAACCCTTGGTTATTGAGAAACAATTGTTAATTGTGGCGGAGCCTCAGGTGAAGTTTTAAATTTTACCCAACGCTTAGCTTTGACGCACCAGTTTGATGCTATAAGGCTTAACAGAAACAACTAACTCCCACCATGAAAACAGAAATGCCACCCTGGATGAGATGGTTGTTAAAGCTGATTGAATATTTCAAAGTGTGGCTTTGTTCAGTTCCTCCACTGCTATTACCAAATTACAGGCAGAATGCAATTCTAAACAAAGTGCAGATAATTAATTTCATCGTTCACAACTTATCCTTCTGTTTGCTGATCGGCCCAATTGAAATTAATTTGGAGAAATCCACTTCAATGGGAGAAAACAGAGGACTAAAGGGAGATGAGAAACAGGTAGAATTGCATGGGAAGGAAATGCTTAGGCTTTTAACAGCTGGGTTTGTCCCAGAAAACTACACAGTTTAAAAAACATATACTAAGCTCATGGTATTTTTTTAACTTGCTAAAAGATATGTATCAATTTATTTGTCAGGTTGCATCTGAATAAAATAAATGTAATTGCATCTGAATATTTGATACCTCAAAGTCTTAAAGTTCATCATTAGAGATATTTAAGATATAAATCTTCAAAATACCAATAGAAACATCAAAGCGTTGGTCACCAATTATACGAACGGTTTTATTTTAATGCCAATAAATATTTATTTTTCCATTTTTCTTGAGATACATATAAACAGATTTTATTTTTCGAAATGAATACTTCTTTTGGATTGTTTTATTGATTTTTTAAAAAGATTATTTTCTAATTTTCTGTTAGAATCAAAGTTCTTGATTGTAATAAATCCATTTTAAGTCTAAATCTGAATAAATTACTGTGTGCTTTTGTTGATATTATGAATAGTTGGAGCGGTAGAGAGTGTGGCTCTTCAGCTCCATGTGGAATTTCTCACATCCAGACAGTAGAGGAAAAATGTGCAGAAGGTAGAGCCAATTGCTGTAGTCAATGAATAGATGCTGTCCTGTTTATCAATGTCCAAAGCACCTGGATCCTTAAGACGTTCAAATGCCAATAAAGGGATGATAAATGCAACTTTTAGTCCACATGGCGCACCAAAATCCTAAACAGTGTAATGCCTGATGTTTAACAAAAAAGGGGCAGAAAGACGAGAAAGTTCCAAATATTTTACAGTAGGCAGGAGGTTTTGTATTGTGGTGAAAATTTAAAACAACAACATACAACATTGAAAAGTTTCTTGAACCCTGAAAACACAAATTCACCAAATGGGGAAATGCTACTTTAAAATGAAGCCATCTTAAACTCAACAATCTGCTTTCTACGAACAAGTTTTTCCATAAATTTGTGTAACTATGCTGCCCTCTAGTCGTAAAGTTGTCTCATCGTCTTATTCTGTGCTAAAATGCAGGTGTGGAATGCAGTCACGCGTGGAGAATATGGTGAGATCAGTTACTGATTATTTATGAGTCCTGGGCAGTGCTCAAGCGAAATTATCTCTCTATTTTGAAAAATATTCTCCCTTGTAGAGAAGATTGTACATTAAGCCTAAGGGGGATGAAATCATCAAGTTCAGAGTGAGGATTTTTTTTATGCACTCCAAATCGCGCAGGCGCAAGTTGCAGACTTCACGACAACAACTTTACCACTACACGTGAATAATTATTATTAGGAGTATTTGGAGAATACTGATTATCATGTGTTCTTGCAGAAAAACTCTTGTTGAACACAGCAGGTAACCATATCTGGCTTGAGTGTGACAAGTACCCGACATTGTGTCTAGACATTTATCAGCCCGGCTAGCTCAGTCGGTAGAGCATGAGACTCTTAATCTCAGGGTCGTGGGTTCGAGCCCCACGTTGGGCGGCTATCTTTTACGCTTTGTAAAAGAAAAGGAAAACAAACATGGCACCGGTCAACAGGGTTGAAAGATTTGACATCTTCCAGCCTTTTTGGAGTAAGTAACTCAAAAAAGAAAGAAAAACAATCCTAACTCTGAACCCTCTAATAAAGAAAATTAATAGCGGTATATGTTTTATCAATAGACTTAAAATAGTCTTAGAATAACTTTTTTTGAATTGCATTTTATATTTACATTTTATAATGAAGGACTGAAGATAATTTAAGTTTTCAAAATGGAATATTTTCTGAGAATAAGCTATAGAATATTTAATAAATATTTACTTCTATAACGAGCCAGATTATGTCTTCTTTTTAGAGTTTTAAAATAAATTAGAAAAAACTTGTAAAATAGTTCACCCTGTACTTTTACTTTCACTGGAATATATTTGCCTAAAAATATCTATACTTTTTGACACCTCATTTTGAGGTTAACGTCCGTTCCTTTCCGCTTTACGACTGCTGCACGACAGTAACGAAATACATTACGACTGTTTTGGAGGCTCTTTCAAAATGGAGTAGTCTGCGGAGCAGCGTCTCAAACTAAGCACCCTTAAGCCAGTTTTTCGTTGTCCCACTGGCTGTGAAACTTTAAAAGACTGGTCCTCGTTTAAAACTAATAACACGTACAAAATGACAGATGACAATAAATCGGGCTCTTTGGGGTTCTTCTCGAGTTACGACGATTTGAGCGACAGCAGCAGCGACTCGGACGAGGAGGGAGATAGTCGAAAGAAGAAAGCGGGGACAGAAGCTGAGGGGAGCGGGACGCAGTCCACCGCCAAGCAGACTGCCGGTGGAGCTGCTTTACCAAGGCCCGACGAGCTGTTCAGCTCCGTGTCCAAGCCCACTTTCCTTTACAACCCGCTGAACAAGGAGATAGACTGGGACAGCCTGACTGTCAAACCCCCCGAAGAGGTAAAAATAGACAGCTATAATTATTACTGTTTAAGTAGGGGAGGAGAAATTAGAAGTGTTGAGCCAATGTAATGCAATCAGGAAATAAAAATGCTATATAAAATTGAATTATGTTTTTTCTATGCTAATATTCTATGACAGATTCAAATGAGAATCTGCATCAAGAGTTACAAAAAAAAAACTTTACTGCACTGAACCTGACTGAGCCATTCAAATGAACTAGAATTCACTGACATTTGCAGTTGCAATGTAACAAAATTCTTAAAAGGTGTGAATGCAAACTATTGTGCGTCAACCAATAAATATTATTTAGGGCTGCATAAAGAGTAATATTGCAACAGTACAGTTTATTTCATTTAAGAACTCACTGTTTTAAGGTCAGGGTAAACTGTAAAGTCTGAAGTAAATATTGTCTGATAAGCGTTTATGCCACCACATATCTTCACTCTTGTACTGGAAACTTCATTGTGACTTTGTAAGCAGAGTGTACATAATCTTAATGTCCTCTGTTTCCCAAGGTCAGTGAAATCTTCATTTAGTCTGTTCCAAGATAATTATCAAATTAAATGAAACTTTTCATGGTCACTGCTATGTTTTTGTTACTTTCTACTTCCTGATAATTTTTTGTTTTTCAGTAGAGACACTATCAACTTACCAATTTGCCTTATAGCTTTTTCTAAGGCTTTTTCCTCATACTGCAGCTTTATTGCAATAAATCTCTTCTTGTACAGTAAGAGCAATGATAGGGAATCAGTTGTAGTGTCAGGTTAAATTTTTTAACCTTTTCCTCCTTGTGTGCTTTTTTTTTTTTTTTCCTCAAGCCTGCAAGAGAATTTAAGCCATGGAAGACGAATGCAGTGCCGCCTCCAGAGACCTATGCTCCAGAGCCAGAGAGGAAGAAAGGGCCTCCACCAGGAATGGACATGGCCATAAAATGGTCCAGTGTGTATGAGGACAACGGTGACGATGCGCCCAAAGCTTATTCTGGCAAAGCCCGGTTCTTACCTGCAGAGGAACAGCCCTCTGACTCAGGTGAGGTGATTTCTATTTTTCATGATTTCCTGGAACACTCTGAAATAAAACCTCATTTGCAACATTCTAAATTTAGCATTGACGAGAATTCAAACTTTTCTTTTTCCATTTTCCCTTCCAATCTGCCAAAAAGACGAGGAATCTCAACAGGCCTCGATGTCTGCCAAGAAACGGCGAGTGGAGACGTTTCAGCAGAAGGAGAAGAGGAAGAGGGATTTGGGACAAGCCACTTCTGACAAGAACTTTGTAGAAGAGGAGAAAAGAATTCTCAGGCAAAAGGTGGAGTGAAGCACAAAGCGGTTTATGATTTAAATGCGTCACCATGGAACATTCACAGATCTCATCATTTTGGACAAGAAAGTAGTCCTGCAAAAATAGTGGCTTGTTAGTGTTTATCTGATGTGATGTCTGATGTCTCGTTTTTTAAAAGCTGTTTTGGTTTTGTTTTCAGATGTTTTAATTAGGTTTTCTGTCACTGAGGAGTATGTATGAGAAGTTGAAATATCTAGAATAAAACCTGATTTGAGACTTTTTGTTTCAAAATGTAATAATTTACAATTTGCTCCTGATTCCCAAAATAACTACAGAATATCAAATTCTCTGGATATAGCTTTATAAATATTACAAAGAAAAGGGATTAAAGACTTACTTTTACACATGCAATTTGGAGAGAGAAAAGCAGATGAATAACTTGTTGCTCTAAGCATCAAGAATAAAACCAAAAAAGCTCAAATATTTGAATTTAAAGGCATATTTAAGCTGCTGGCAGACTGCCTCCAGTATTTTATGTTACATAACTGTGTTTAATTATTTGGCTTTATTTGTACTTAGTCGTTTATATTATGAGTGTGTCTTCAATACTGTATTGTGACTCTTCTTCAAATACATGTTTAAATGGGGATACATTTAATAATATCAGTTTTTAAACCTGTTCTTTCTGCATTTGAGCACCTGGTGGCGCACTTGAGCTGCTTTAAAATCTGCCATACTTGTGTTGAGTTTGTAAACTAGTGAATACCTGTACGTTTATAGCAGAAGAATTTTGAGTGAAATATGTTTTGAAACAAACATATTTTTTTCAAAACATCTGGATGCATCATGACACCATTTGGCCAGCGGCCCATCGATGAAGCGACTTCACATAAACTGTTTCTCTTATCAGAAAAACACATTCCAATATATGACATAAAAAAATAGGAGAACAATTCTCATGAACACAGGAGATTATTTGAAACTCCTACAATGTTTTTTTAAGCGTAAAAAATAATTAGTAAATTTATGTGCCCTAATATATTCACTCAAATTTGAAATGCCAAAAAGTATCAGTTATAAACATTTCTCTATCAGGAAAAAAAGCTATTATAATAGAAACTAAACATTGGAGAAGTGCACGTTCTGCATGTCTTGGTTTCCATGGCGATATACGTCTTGGAAGTATGAAGTTTGACAGCAGAAGAGTAATTTAAAGTTATTCTTCCAAGAGCTGGGCACAATATCTGCATTTACTACCATGTAACAAAGAAAGCCTGATAATAAAGTAACTTTAGGATGGATTTTTTTCTGCAGGTGGTAAGCAAACAAAAACATCAGAAGAAATCATTTTTGACTGTCCCACAATGGAGAAATGTATGTGCAACAGCAAAGTGACATACAATCGAAGCAAGTGGACTCACACAAAGAATATAAAAATATATAAAAACAGAATAAGAATAAAAAATAGTGCACACTAAGGACATTTCAAAGTAAAGGAAAATTATCTCCAATTGAACAACAGACAGCAGTTTATTATGTTCCACAATAGTAACACTTAACCAAAAGTGTTTTTGCCTCGATTCAAATAAATTTAGGTTCTTTGCAATTTTCTGGAAACTTATTTCAAATTGGAGGAGTTTGAAAACTGAATGCTGCTTCTCCAAGTTAGCTTCTGGTTCTAAGGATGCAGAGAAGAACCTGATCCAAAAAACCTGCCACCTTAGTTCAAGTACTAATAAGACATAGTAGCATTAAAATGCAACATGTATAAATACAAAACATGAGGACAAATAAAAGAATTACACCAAATAAACCATTATGAGAATGATATAAAAATAAATCAACAGTAACACTACAGGGTAAATACTGACAATGAATGATTTCAAGTAAACCGTTAAGAAAAATAAAGTTAACGTTTCGTAGCGGCCATAACCAAACTGACTATTTGCATTGATTCCATCAACAGAAATGAGGCGAAATTCCAGCAAACTACTTAACTTGTAGAATAATACAAAATATTTGATGCAAGAGATCCAGTTTTTAAAAACATATGTAAAATTTCTCATTATCTTGGCATTTAGCAAATAGAAATAATTTAGGTGATCTTAGATAATTGTAGATGTTCAGTCCAATAATATCAGACACGGAGGAACACAGTTGTCTGTAGATATCTGATATTTGCTAGTTGTGTTTAAAGTAAATTAGAAAATGCCTGTTTAGAATGTATATATTGAGGCATCACACATAATTTTCCAGGTTCTTTCTTAAGATTTCTATAGCCGCTGGAGTAAAAATAATGGTTTTCCAAGTGTTGAAAAAGTTTCTCTTTTGCAACAGTTTAGTGATCAGAGGAATTCCTGCTGTATCTGTCATCACAGGTTGACATGAGGTGGTGGTAAATATGCTTCTGATAAAATTCCAGCCTCCGGGTATGTGCCTGGCCTCGTCTACCTGGGCCTGCTCCACTGCGGCGGCGCTGTGATTTTTATCAGCCATATTTACGAACAAATAACTCTCCCTCCGTGGAGCGGCGACCGGCGGCGAGGCCACGGTGGGAATTAATCATCTCCGTGTCAGTCTTGGAGCTGGAAATTTCCCAGATGGATGCTTTGAAAAGGGACGTGCCCTGAGAGCTGTGTTTTCTCCTGGTGGTGAATTGTTACTGTCTTTGATATAATACCCAGTGCATTCTTTGACTGTAGCCTCTTTGTTTAGTAGAGATCAAGTCACAAGAGGAAAGCATTTCCATCCCCCTGGATGTTACACATGACTGACCTTTTCTTCCATGTTAGGAAGAGAACGTCTTGGACTTCTGTTCCACTTAAAAAAAAAAAACTGAAAGTAAGTTTAATTTTTAAAAACATGGAATCACTTGACTAAAAGCGACTCCGGGTTGTTTGCTAAATTGAAATGAATATACATAAACTGAAAGCTGTTTCTTTGCTCCCCAAGAGGCTGTAAAATATGTGAGTCACAGACATGTTTTGTTACTCTGACACATTTACTGGAAGGTCAAGACCCCATGATCTCCTCTGAGTATTCAGGGATCTTCACCAAGCTGGCTGCCGGCAGCTGCTACTGTCTGACATATGGCATTGTCACACAGTTCACAAAATGTTAGAGCTTTTCCTTGTCTAAGAGAACCAATTCAATAGCTACTTTTCTATTTTATTTTATTTAGAAACATACTTGTTTCTGTGTCAGGGTTCAATGTTAGGATTCAGTTGCGAGTTTTCCATTTCCTTACGTTTCAAAAAATTTTATGCACGTGACTGATTATTATAAAGTAATACTAACCTTACTCAGCTAGTCATCCAACATTTGTTTTCTGCTTTTAGGCTTTAAAATAAAGAAAACACAAATTTCAACAGTTATGAATAAAGAAAGATGAGATTGAAACTTTTTTTCTATGGAATGTTGATATCTGGAAATGATGTAAAGAAACATATTTTCCAACCCAATAATAAAAGTAATACTTGTGCTTTTAGTGCCATTCTGTCATGGACATTCCATGAAAAAGATGGATCTGCTGCTATAACCTTCAGTTGTTATTGCATTTGATTCTTTGTCATGTTTTCAAGTTCCAAAGAAATATGAGGATGCCTAAGTCTGTAGTTGTGCCTTTTTTTTTTTTTTTATGAATTTATTTTTTTTGGATATTGATCTGAGATTTTCAACATTTGGGATATTTCTTCACTTCTTCATAGCTTTATCCCTGAACTTGTTCTGATTTTCATGATGCTGTTACTTGAACTACAGTGTGAAAGTAATGACACTCAGATTTATTTTTAGTGAAAACTAGCTATCAGGTTCCTTATGGTGTGTTTTCTCTCCGCTAAGTTTACCCATGTCTGCACACATCTCAAACAGCTTCACTCATTCTACGCTGTTGTCTTGAGGTAAACAATTGTTTTTCACACCAGTAATCTGCTTGACAGTGGTGAAACAGGTGCTTGGGGAAAAAACTAATTCTCTGTGGACCAGGAAACAAATATTTCCCCTCTGTATGTTTTTTTTTTATTTGGATAAGTACAACACCTTCCACACTCATTGACACTCTTGGTAAATATGTAAAAAAAAAAAAAAAAGAAGAAAAGTCATTGAACAGAACTTAAATTTCCTTCTGTAACGTTTCGCAGAGTTGCAGCAATTAAATCGATCTCTGACTGTTCAACAGCGCCATGTTTTCTCATATGTTCTCTCCTCCACTCACTTCACAGGTCTTCTATACAAATTAGATCTGCAAAAGGAGATGGAGTCGACTGGTAAACAATTTCTGTATTGTGCTGACCATGTTTTGATTGTGCAGATGAAAGACCCAGTACACCTTCCTGAAAAGAAAATTAAATTCAATCCAATCATAACTATATTCCAGTTGACCATAGTTATCGAGCATTTAGTTTATTAGAACATTTACAGTAATACGGTAGCAGCAGCTCCTTTGGTGGTTTTGTCTTTTAGAGTAACATGAAACAAATCAGCTCTGACCCGGTCGTAAAATCCGTGGGATGAAAGAGAGCACATACAGATAGGCACAGCAGAACCTCAACCAAATAATATGAGACGGGTTAAACACTGGTAGTCAGGGCCAAGTGTATCATCTACAGAAGAACATTGAGTTGTTGACAGCAGCAGCTCAGTCGATGCCCCCATCCAAGCTGCTAAACACAACAACGAACCATGTGTAGCTTCTGTGAAGAGTAAGAAACAGAAAGTTAAAAGTTGAAATAACAGCAAATAATGCAAAACTGGAGCGAAAGAGACTTTTTTTGTTTGAGTGGAAATTTCCAATCTGTGGTCAGACAGGAACATAATACTGCAAATCACAGGAACATTGCGGTGCAGGCTGCTGATTGCAGCTGAATATTTCCAAACCTTTCCTCTTCTTTGATCCTGACATGAAAAGTTTTACTTTTCCATACCACCCAAGTTCATCTGAGATGTACATTAAGCTTAAAGTAGCGACAAAGTAATGATTAAACAGAAGCTGCAAACAGTAATTAACAGGAGTGTGTGTGGAGAACAAGAGACGAGGTTTCATATTTCCAAAAATCAACAAGAATAAACAGTTTATATCATATCCATCTGTTAGAGAAAGTGCTTAAGGTAAAAGAAAGCTCTGGATTTGCCTGAAGGAATGGAAAACCTTCAATGCCTACAACCACAACATACCAACACTGCAGAAAACATTAAAGGAAAATAAGAGTGTGCAGTTTTCACACAGAAGGTATTTATGTAATTACACAGACGTCACTCAGGGAAATGTTCGTACTATTTCATTCTCTGATAATGGAGAACAGTAGCGAGCGGCAAGAAGTCTGACCTCTTTCCACGATAAACATGTCAGCGGCTGTCTCTTGATAATGATAAGAACCAGACACAGACAGCCCAGGCTCTGTGTGCGTGTGGTTCTGGGTGTTTGAATTAGCCTTTGAGACACAGTTAACTGGTCAGGAATGGAGATGAAACTATCTGTGTGAATTATGTTATCTGGACCCTTGTCCTGTGATTGTACCCAAATTAAATAAATGGGAGGCTTTATGAAGTGTGAGTGCAGTACGCTGTCTTTACGTTTAAAAGTTTTTACGTGTCATAGAATAATCAGACCTGAAATCATCATAGTATCGTTTTGTACATCTTAGAATTGTTGTTTTAATTAACTCAAATGCAACCTAAATATACGTCAATATTACACAGTAATATTGCAAATTGTGTAATATTTACTGAAGCTTGTGTCTGACACTGAAGTGTCTGTCAGTTGTCAGACACGTGATCATGCATTTTCAAATATTTTGGTTTATAGAGGGGTTCAACCAAGGTTAATATAAACTCAAGGTTAGTATATGCATCAGAAGTGCAGCAACATTTTAAAAGTTGCTTTGCCGATATTAAAACCAGAGCAATGAACTCTTCAGTGCCTATTCACTGTACAAATGGATTTTCTATCCTCACAATAATTAGCTGACTAGTTTTTGGCAGCAGCAGTATAAAAAGGTCCCACTTATAAAGTATTTGTCTCTAAAAACATTGTAAAAGTTATTATAAAAAGACAAAAGAATTTAACAAGACATTTGTGTGGATAAACTGAAAGGAGGCCAAATTGGAGATCCTTTAGATTATGCACGAGCAGCAAAATGGCAGTGAATGAGAAGAATGCCTCTCTCAAGAATTTAGAGCAGCAAGCTTTTGGCACGGCTAATCTGACAAGGATCCTCCTGCCTAATTTATACCCTGAGAAAAGCTTGTGTCCACAGGCATAAATTTAGCTGCGGTGTGCTCTGAGAAATAAAACAAAACAAAACAAAACAGAGAGCCCATAAACAACCTGGGAAAGACTTAGGGAACAATGGACAACGATCAGGAGGAGAGCCCCAACAGCTGCAAAGCCCCAAGTCCCAACATGCACTTACAGACACATAAATGTGCACAATGTTCACAATTACACACAGATTCCTTTTATTTTCTTCTTTCTTGCTCTCTCTTTTACAAACACACACGTGCACCCACACACACACTGCTGTCTACCACATACATTGCCTGACCACGTCATCCGAAAGGGGCCAGCCGAGCAGATGTTCTGCTGCTGCTCGCACAAAGAGCACAAGTGAATGATGGAAGAAAAAACAGAGAAATAAAAGAGACAAACTTATCTTTATTTCCTCTTGTTTCATAGATTTCTCACAGCAGAGATTCGAGTCAGGAGTGCTGTGAGAAAAGAAGTCTTGATTTATATTAACTTCTGTGTCTCTCATCCAGTTCAGTAAATACTCTTATTTGTTCTGCCTTCTCTTATATTGATGACTGAGGAAGAAATAAATAATTCCATAAACTACCCGGGTCCATATTCTCAAAGAATCCCAGGACTAAGTGTAGCTACTAGTGACATCACCTTAAGAAAAATCTTATATTCTCAAAGTTTCTTCTAATTGTGCAGCAAATTAATTGAACATTTCAGCAAAGTCTTTCGCAAGGCCCTAATTTCACACATTGATTTGATATCCCTCACTGTTTTTAATTAAAAAAAACAAACTGTTAGACATTGAAAAAATCAAGATGACCACCAAGTGTCACAAGGGAAAATTTATTTTTGCACTAAAATTTCTAGTATTTTAGTGCAATAAAATATTTTATGGATATAATCATACATTATACCCATAAAAATCATATTTATTGATATTTTCCGGATCTTAAACTTATTTTTGTTGGTGAACAAGTTGGACACCATGGTTGTAGTGCAGAATATATGTTCACACTAAAATAAGCTGATGATATTATTAGTAGTGGGCACCATTGATCAATAAGTATATTAGCGTCGTTAATGCCAAACTGCTGAACACATAAACAAAATTTGTTCAAGCTAACGGTAATTATGAAGAAAGTTGTTGCTCACCCTTTAGAATGTCACATATTACTTTAAAGCTGCATGAATTTGTTGACTAAAGTCAAAAACACATGATGTGACAAAAGGTTTTTTCCAAATTGTGAAAATGAGTAACATTTTATGTCAATAAAAGGCAGAAAAATGCCAGCCATTTTGGAAAAGTGGGTTTCATCCTATGGCTAATGAGAAATATAAAAAACATACAGCATGAAGAGTAAGTATATAAACTTTTCTGCTGTTGAGGAGGACTTTTAGTGAGCCAAGAATGTCCTAAACAAGCAAAATTTAGAAAAGATTATTCTTTCTAACAGCAATAAGTGCTTCTTTGTCCTGTTTGGTTTTTGCATCCTTTACTTCCACATGTTATATTGGTCATTGTGCTGAAGTTGTATCTCTACAAGGGATGTAAAGATATCTTCAGAATGTAATTACTCCTGCACCGTGTCGCGTTTTGCATATTTTTCTCTGAATATGCCAACACCCCCATCGTCCCTCCTGCTTTCCCTTTCCCCTCTTTCAGACACAAAAACACAACACACGACAGCCTGCAGGTTTTGACCTGTGAATAACTGCCCAGACAAGGTCTAGTCAGAAAGTCGGGGAGGCAGGGAAAGGATTCAGGGCCGACATGGCTCCTGCAGGCCAATAACAGATGCTTATCGTGTTTGACTGGGAGTGGAGCAGTGGGAGTGAAGGGCCCTGTCAATAGACTGCTTTGATTATAAATGCCCCTTAATCACAGGGTGTTTTCTCCCTCTGAAAAATGTGGAGAGGCTCATGATGAAATCAGATTCAGTCCAAGTGTGTGTAGGTGTTTAAGTATACTATATGTGTATCTTACAGGGAAGGGATTAGGTTGCGCATGTGCACTCATACACCCACTACAGCTTCCCAGCACTTCATCTTCTTGCACATTCCAACAAGAGGCAACAGCAAACAAACAGTTTAAGGTTCAAGTGAAACATGCTCCATTTTGTTCTCCACCTTTTTAGACGGTATTACAGCCCTGGGTGGTGCTACAAGCACAAACACTCACTGTACATAGGTTAGGTTAGAGATGCAAGGTCAAGAAAGGAGAGGATTACTCAAGATTTACTTCAGATAAATCTCCAGTGATCCATAACTAGAGCTGTCCTTCCTTGTGTGCTGCAGTGGTTGCTGGATGGGATGAAACATGTTCTTTGTGTGCGTAATAATGACGATGAAACAATTACTTGGCTAATTCCATGTGACAGACATAATCCTTATCATTTGGGAGAAGAGCAAGAGTGGTATGTGGGATGGATAGTTAACCACCATCTTCCTTATTGTTTCCTGCTGAGACAGACATTTTTCTCATCTCTCAGCAGAGTGTAAGCACATATTTCCCCCTGAGATGGCGATTGTTCTCACTGCGGTTTGCTGAAATGCATTAGCAGCTACAAGTGAAGGTGGTAATTTGAAGTCCTGACTGAACTGCTCCCGCTCCAATTTTAATTCAAGCTTCAGGGAGCGACACAAGCGGAGGTTGAGTGGAATAACGTCCATCTGTTCTTCTGCTGACAGAATTATACCGACTGTGAGGCTTGAAATCTTTTAAACAGATTGTTACTGTAAAAGAACCATGTAATGCAAATGGGTGAAAAGACATTAGTGACATTTGCAACTCAGCTACCCTCCGTTTAAATGAATCAGGTTTGCAGAGAAGATCTTTTTCCTCAATTCGTTGCTTTTGCTGATCAAAGGTCACTAATATCTTTGCAGAACCCACACATGCTGCACACAAGCTTTTTAGACTTAAACTTTCAAGTCAGAGGAACAGCATGCCATAAAATAGGTTTAAATACATGTTCATATGTATTCCTTTTAGTTGTTTCTAAATCTCCTGACAATTTTTTCACACTGTAGTTAAATCCAATTTTATCATTTGATAATAAAGCTCATTGCATAATAAAATAATCTGGCTAATCACATAAATAGGGCAGTGGGTAAAAATTAGGTTATTGGATCCATATTATAATTTTAAAGTGAGATATAGTTGAAACTAGATTTTTGCATAGGCTACACTGCATAAAAAGACAAAAAAAATTTCATTGTCTCACATAAAATCATAATTGTTTTTGTTCGTTGACAATAATACATATAATATATAATATGGGTTTTCTAAATTCCTAGAAGAAAGAGATTAAAATGTCTTTAAACAATTTGAGAGAGCTTGGGTGATGATGTCACAGCTTTTTAAGCTTCTGTTAAATCAATTCCAAATATTAGATTTCAGTGTTAGCCCACATGTGGATGTATTTTACGACCAAACCTCAAACACGCTTCTTACCTATGACATCATGAGAAAAATAAATATCTAAGTGAATTGCGTTCCTCCACAAGTCTGGTTTGCTCTTGGGTACAGTTTCCAGATGTCTGAGGTTGTCACCTTCATCTCTTATATAAATATGGACGCCATGAGATTGTCTAACCTCCAAGTTACTTAGAGGATGAGTTCTGTGTGACAGAGTTGGATGTTTTATGCTAAATGAGCGAACCAAGCCTGGAAAAAATGAAAAAAAAAAAAAAAAACAGTATCGTGAGAACGCTGGCTGAAGTAACTAACACAGTGTCATAATCCTGTACTGTTTCTTTGATCAGGATTCAAATTCTCATAATCTTTAGTCATTTGTGCATATAACAATAGCAGTTTCTCCCTTACAACATATTGCAAATCCTTTTGGTCATTCCTTATGATTCTTTGCTGTTTTATGACATTATTATCTGCTTATCTCATGTCATTCAAAGTAAATTATACTTATGCATATTTTAAGTATTCATAAGTATAATTCCACATAAAACTTTGTGCTTGATTCAATGGTTGGGTCATTACAGAAAAACTAGTTATCAATATCTGTCAAGCAAATTTTATACATTTCTTCAGGATTCAGCAGTTTCTCCCAGTGAATTTCACTTTTCAATGATGATATTATTTGCAGTTGTGCATAGTTGCACCCAAAGGATGTTTCTAATGTTTGTTGTAAGTTTGTACTTTGCTTTTGCATGATGCTGTGAGCAAATTGGAACTGCAAAGAGCATATGCAGTAAAAATGCATACGTACCCATCTTGTACCCATTTAGCGCAATAAATACAATAACATGTAACTTCACAGTAGATTTCAAACAGCTGTGCAAATAATGCATATTGCTGTTCTGAGAATAGATAGATAGATAGATAGATAGATAGATAGATAGATAGATAGATAGATAGATAGATAGATAGATAGATAGATAGATAGATAGATAGATAGATAGATAGATAGATAGATAGATAGATAGATTCCACTCCCAAAGACCTTCTGCATATGACTAATAAGTGGGGCACATCTGTCATATGTCCCACTTATGACAAATAGTCTGGTGTGACATTACGGGCCGGTAATTAGTCATGTAGCAAACGATTATCCTGGTACCTATTAATCATGCGCAGGTAAATGGCCTAAATGACGCTTATTTTCTTTGAGTAACCTGCGCTTGAAATCTTTGAACTTTGAACCAAGAAAATATTTCAAACATCTGAGCTGCAAACATGGAGAGAGGCGAGGCGCTAGAGAGGAGGGAAGACCGGAGAAAAGAAGTGTGTGCCGTGTGTGTGTGTGTGTGTGTGTGTGGCACGGGAGAGAGAGAGGGAGGGAGAGAGAGAGGTGGTGCAGTTGAGCAAAGCGGAGTCCGGAGTGTTTCAGTGTTTCAGCAGATCGGAGGTGACAGCGGAGAATGGAGAGGAGCCCGTCCGCTCGGCGAGCTTTGACCGAGAAGAACCCGCTCGGTCCTTCCCTTCTGGAGCCAGCGTGCTGAGAGACACCGGGAGGAATTAGCCGGAGGGGGGCAGAGGAAAGGAATGGCTGATCCTCTGCGGAGGACTTTACTAGCAAAACTACGGGGGAAGAAGTCCAAAAAAGGAGCGACGCTCAGCGGTGGACTCGGATCTGCTGCTGCGGCGAATGGGGACCGAGAAGGTAAAGAAAAAGTTTTCCCCGAGGAGCCTCGGCCGGTAGTTTTGCTCACAGGCTGGATGTCGCGGCAGAGGGAATGAGCGCATACGAGAATTTTGTAGCAGGAGCGCCGGTGCAAACAGAGGGGGCCACAACAGTCCCAGAGAGTCGCGCAGTGGAGGTGGCTGGCTCACGTCCCGGGGAGCCGAGCAGCGGGGGCAGGGTTCACGTTAATGAGCGGCTCCTAGGGGCCCCACTTCACAGAGACGCGCAGTTTGCTGGGGACGCGTTAGGAGGGGAGGACAGGAGGCTCCGGGATCCCAGATCTGCGGGGATCTCTCTCGAAGGACCACATGTGCAGATAAAACGCTTCGTTCCTGCGCCGAGGCAGTGCGGCTTCGGCGATTCGATTGGGTTCGGGGACAGCTGCGGTCAAGCGGTCCACCGAGCGCAGGTACGGGCGCAGACGGGGGTCGTTAGAGCTGCCGTGGCCTGGGTTGCAGATGGCGAGGGGGCAGAGACCCGGAGCCGGGGGTTCTCCCGGCACATGGCAGGGACTGTGGTAGCAATTCACACAAACAACAGCTGGAATTTTGACCGCCCCGCTCTGGAGGCATACACTCAAACTTGCGTGCATCCAAACTCTGAGGAAAATGTTTTAATCAGGAGCATTGAAAGTTATGAGCCTGACTGTGTAAGGCCCATTGGGGAGACCGCTGGATGCCCTCAGAACCCAACAGTTTTCCCCACTGACCTTCAGATTTGTGATCTCAAAATGCAAACTCTGTGCACCACAGAGGGGTCACTGAGGTACACCTTAGATAGTGAAGATGACGATTACTATGACAATGAAATTCTGCCCTTTTACGAAGCAGTTAAACCAAAAACTGATGCTAGAGTGGAGGTTGCAGAGATGCAGGATAAAGGGCAGGGAGATGATGGTGATAGCGCCCAGGAAACAGACAGGCTCAGAACTCAGCTGCAAGAGGCCTATTATCTTCTCATCAATGCTATGAATGATATCAGCTTGGATGTTCAGCAGATTAGTGGTGGCTTAGCTGAGCAGCAAGCCACCTCTTCCTGTAGTAGTCATTCAAGAGACAGCCTATGCTCCAGGCTTTCTGTCAAAAACACTGACAGTGACTCCTGGTCCTCTGGAGGGAACCACAGTTCCCAGCAGCTTTCTGACACTGAATCACTCCTGCTCTGCCTTACTGGAAGCCTGGAGTCAAAGGCAAAGCTGATCAGTAAAAGCACATCCAGCTTGTCAGTGACCAAAAGACCCACATTAGTCCGGTCTGCCAGTGATGGACTTATTAGGTATCAAGGCCTACCTTCATCTTGTACTCAGGCAACCAAACGGGAAAGTGCAGAAGTCCATCATCATAAAGAAGCTTTGGAGTTAAATAAACATGAAGAGGCTGAAGTCTCAAGAGCAGGTGAGCTATCTGAACTGGAGGTGCTTTGCAACACCATCAGCAGTGACGAACTGCTGCAAAATGTTGGCGTTGAGGAGGAACATGGCGGACGGCTGAATGAGAGCAGCGGTTCGGTCAACAGCCTCACAGGTTCTACAGACAGCAACGGTGAAGCAGCAAATCATCAGGGTCAGGAGGGCAAGCAAGAGCAGGCCGAAGTCCGGACACAGGTGGTCCAGTCGGTCAGCAAAGCCTACGGTGTTACTGTGAACAAGATGCAAGAGTGGATGCACAAGGGTCGTCTGCTGTCGTCTGAGATGAAGCAGCGCATTGAGGGTTCGTCTTTACCTCTTGGTGGAGGCCAGAGCCAGGATTGGTCCTCCACTCAGGCTAACCTTGGAGGCTGCAAACCAGGAGTCCCGGTTCGAGGGAGTAAATCAGTCAAGGTTAAGTCGTCTACAGTCAAGTCTGCAAGACAGCAGCAGCAGCCAGGTAGGAAGGCTACACAGGGTGGCCTCGTCTCCAGGGGATCCTCTACTCTTCTTCCTCCCATCTGATTGTTGTCATCCTCCTCCACTCATAGTAGACTCCATCTGGTGGCGGTCCACCCTTCACTCCTCCACTTTTGGATGCAAAGCAAAGGGACGAGACACCTCAGACCTCTTGCTTTGCTTTGTAGGGGTTCTCTAACCGGTGGCGGGCTTTGTCCTTTACACTAATTTAGCAGCATTTTAACACTAAATTAATTGCACATGAGGTTGTAGGTCAAAATACTCACAGTAACAACTAACTCACTCTTGTGTTAGATTATTCCCAGTGGTGTTGGTGGTGGTTTCGTGTGTGTGTCTGTGTTTTATATGTATATATTTTATTCTAATGTTTGATTCTAAGAAAAAGGTAAAATAATTTTCTATTGCAGTTTTTATGAAAGACACGGAAACATCTGTATCAGGAAACCACAAGTGAGATCATTAGTCAGAATATTTCTCTGTTTAACATATTGCCACCAATTTTACAGCTTTTCTTGACCAATTTGTAGTTAGAATCGGTACAGAACTTGGTATTTATTAGTTTCCATGAACCGCACAGTTCTTTCTCTCATTTTTTCCTCATTTATTTTCTTCCACATTCTCTCTTCTCCTCTGCTGAGCTTTTCCACAGCTGTGGCCAGAGGAATCCAAGGCAGGAGAGAAGCCACTGCAGTATTTTTCTGCTGCGCTCGTGGTGTGTGATTTGTTTGAGAGAAGAGGGGGTTGTGCTGTCATGTCGCTTTCCTCCCCGGTCATTTGCTCTTGACAGCCCAATGGTAGCCTGCATTTTAAAGAGACTTTGAGTTGAATTTTTGAAATGCCATTCCCGTTGTTTAACTAGTTTGAGTTGTGTCACCTAATTCCTCACCATGACTGAACAAAATGAAGGGTGATTAAGTATTTATTGAGGTCATTGCTTGGCTTATCTTGGGAAGCGCTTTGCACCTTACAAAAAGCATAAAGTTATCCAAAACTCAATCATAGCTCTTGTTTGAGTTGTTTGAAAATTCTCTTAGATTTCTTTGGACATCAAACTTTAGTGTAAAGTCTTTAGGAAGTCAAATGTCCTAATTTGGCTTCATATAATTTTGCTAACTTTTCCAGACATCACTGTTTTCAAACATGTATAACTTTATGTACATCTTTTGTGAACATAGGCCTCTTTACTTTTTTCATGTGTGTATATGAAGTAAAAAGATTTATACATACATTTGTGAGGCTTTGCAAAATGTACAATAGAGTTAAAAGGGAGAGTAGATATAAAAAACTGAAACATGAAGTAGAATATATCTAAGTATATATCTAAGTAGTAAATGTCAGAGTAGCCAATCTATGTAAGCAGAACTTTAAATGTTTTGACCTGTTCTGATTTAGCAACTTTCCAAAATCTTTGCTGATTTCTTACCAAGTCGCATTTGCTTCAAAATATGAATTTTATAAAATGTAATGTTCTTATTTATAAGTTTCATTAGTTGAGGTCAATAAAGTTTGTTTGATTTACCAAATTCCTTTTTTCCTTCAACCTCCCAAATAATTTTACAACAAATTTATATTTGTAAGCTAGCTTAACTTGTGACTCTTTAGATTTATCATAAGTTTGAAGTTAAAAACAATAAATTCTATAAAGCAAAACCAAATATTTCCAAACCTTTTACCTAATCTTTTTATATGTTTAATATGTTTTTGCTTAATTTTCTAAGGCATTGCTTAACTTCCTAAGTCCATCATTATTTGCTATCCTGCCTTGTATAACTGGATCAGGCTGGTGATAATTAAATGGTGAGGCTTGTTGTTGTTGCTGACAATGTTCATCAACATTACACAGTTACGTATTTGGGTATATCATACACACATGCCCTTATATTAATATATTGTGTTTTGAGAAAGTGTTTTCAGAAACTCATGACCCAACTGAGGGTGGCGGGACAAAGACTGTCTTGTCTTATAGTCTACATAAGCCTTGAGAGATTTATTGATGTTGCAGATATGAGCTGGGAGAAACTTGAGGCATCAGGGATCATACTAGGATGGTTTTACGAGATGTTTGAGTCATGATGCTGTCTGCTGCAAGGAGTGGAGAGAGCCCTGGTTTTTATTAGCTTTTACGGGACTTCAGAGCTTCTTTTAAAAGGGCTGTTATTCTTATTTCAGTTTTTGTGTTAATTAAGCCATTTCTGTGTCCTCAAACTTAAATTTTAACCAGCACAATAAAACCCCAAAAAAGAAACACTGAGAGAACTGCAATACAGAGGAAGAAAATTGGCTCTTCAGCCAGCATATTGAGGGCAGCACTGGCAGTACGTGTCAGTGGGATGCAAGTGTTGATATGTGATGTAACCCTGAGCGATCGTAGCTCTGTCCTTGTGTAAAAAGAAAAATCTACACTGACAATCCTCATTAGCATGTGAATGAGTGTCAACAGGAATGCATGGCACCCAGCAAAAAGATTCACTCTAAAGGGAGCTCACAAACCCCGTATACACAACAAAGTTGTGTCTGTAGGGAGGAGAAAATGAGTTGCTGCGTGTTTGCTCCTATCAAAAGAGAAGCCTCTATGACAAAAAGGAAAATCAGGAAATAAATTAAAAGCCTATGGGAAAGTGGCTCAAGTGCTTTGTCTTTGTGGAGTAAAAGATCCAGCAACTCATAAGGTTTGGAGATGAATGTAAGTGGGTTTACTCTGTGGCTCACACGGCACAGATCTGCTTCGGCACTTCCAGATTTTTCCTTGGTAACTTTGAAACCATAACACTCCTCCCCATCTGTGCACCACCTCTTTCTTTCTTTCTCTCTTTCTTTTAGTCTTGTCACAAAGACACAGTCCTGTATTATTGGCTTTGGCCATCTGTTACCTTCAGGTCAGGGGTCTGTCAGTTCTCTCTGCAGTGATCACAAGAGAATTTGGCCTACAAAGAAGCTGAAAGGGATCTTGACAGTTTTCAATGTATATGAAAGTTTTAATACTACATTCATTTAACATAAGTATTTCTGTTGGATTGGTTTTGTGGTTGCAGGTCTTTCATTTTTGGGACAGTTTGTCCTAAGGTGACCTTCCTTGTCCTAAAACTGTCCTCCATCTTCTAGAGAATTTATGTATTTCATTTTGCATCATGAATATTCTTAGATGCTTTATTATGAATAATGAAATGCTTTTTAGAGGGCATTAAAACTGCTTCCTGCCTTAACTCGGAGGATGAAATTTCACATTTACAAAATTTTCTTGAAAACTTATTAACCAGCTAACAAAATTAGCTTTCATCTCGTCTTTGCTGGTCATAATTATTATTTTTTTATTATTTCATTTTGTCCTTGTATTGCCTCTTAGAATACCTTAGTTTATTCCAGTGTTCTTCTAAACTCTTCAATCTTATGAACACAATATATCTTGTTGTTTCTTAGGATAAAATCCCTAAATTCTTAGCAATCCTTTGTCTGTTTTTATCAGGCTAAATTATAGACCGAGAGGTGAATGATGCCTATAAATTGTCTAACATCTGACAGCAGTTAAAAGAGGCCAAAATTTTACAAATTGGGTCCAACTTGTCCGGCTTGTTGTTTGTTTTGGAAGCTGCTGCTGTAAAGGAGTGTGATGGTGAAAGGAGACGGCAGCAAAGATTTAAATCTCCAGCCGTGGTCTGGAATGCCGTTCGTGTCGGAACATGCTTCCTTTTCTAGTTATGAAAGACCCCTTGAAGAAGACAGCTTGTCGACAAAAGTGCTGTGTGTAGTCTCGGCATCAGGGTCAGTAGTTTTGGAGAGGTTTTGGTTCTAATTGCTCCTTTTTTTCAAATAAAAATATTTTGTTTTGTAGAAATAAATGAAAAGTGACTTGATTTCTATATTTAAGGTTGCTTTTTAGCTTCGTTTGTTGTTTATGGGTCTTTGTCCATCCTGAAACCAAGACATCTTTAAATTCTAGTTTCTCTGGTAAGAAATTGAGTTTACTGTTGCAAATTATTAGTTTTAGATAAAAAGGTTAAAGTTTTAGTGTGTTTTTCCTTGCAAAACAAAGTTAGTGGTGCACCATAGTGCAATCCCCTGTTTTCTGCTACAATGCATTCTAACCTTATGAATTTTCAATAAAAATTGAAAGGCTACCTGAAACGCAGCCAGACTGGAGCAGATAAAATCATAGCATCACAGATGAGTGCAGCCTGGCAGTTCAAGCCCACACAGTCACGCATGGAACTCAGCGAACCAGCAGAAATAAAATCCTGGCTTCTCCTTTTACAAAAGCTCTAATATTACTCAACTGCAGGTCCTCAAAAATCCCTAATCGAGACTTTGCAAACACACAATGCAAATGTGATTCTGGATGCAAGTCCTCTGTAGATGAAGCAAAAAGACGGTTCTGCTTGTGTCTGACATCAAATGAGAAACAAGAAATGTTGTTGTTACTCGTTCAAGATTAGGATTTTACTGTGCAAACAAATCAAATTAACTGGAATGTTTTTAACAAGGTGGAGCGCAAGAGAGTTTAATCCCCAACTTAGATTAGTCCATTCCCACCTAATGTTCTAGCCGTAGCTCAGGAAAGATTAACCCCTTCTTTTGTTGCGGTGTAATAAATTTCAGTGTGTATGTTTATGGGACAATAGTTGCTTTATAAAGCTGTGGATTTCTGGAATACTGCTAGGATAGGCCTGTAGACTCTAGGCAAGGCATGGCAAGTTTATTTGTGCTGTCGTATTCAGAAAGAAGGCAAAGTGTTTTACAAGGAAATAAAGACAAACTTCCATTACACACAATAAATATAGTACGAGAATGATAGTAAAATCTGAATATGAAAAAAAAAAAAAAAAAAACGCTAGAAAGAATTTTGAAAACAAATAAAGAGCTCAGACACAGGTGATGCTACAATTTAGGTCTTTAATCACACATGGGGGGAATACATTGGTGTAGTGGACACAAGGACTTGGTGACTGTAACAAACTGTGGTTATGTGATCACACACAAACATAAAGTTGCATTGTTGGCATACCAGATGTAGGAAATATAAAACTCCACAATTTTAGCTTGACTAAATATGTAGATATTGAATATTCCCCGAGAATTGAGCCTGGAGGAACTCCCACACACAAGGTGGCTTTTTGTTCGGACTTATAACTGCCAAATGACAGATAACTGATCTGCCAAATACATTTTGACCAACTTTTCCAGCGTATTGATCAACATGTTATGATCAACTGTGTTAAATGTAGCACAGAGATCAACTAACATAAAAGCAGATGTTTTTTACAGTTCATCTTTTTTTACATTCTGCTAGAAAGAATGTCTAAAAATTCTGACATATGTGAGAACTCTCTCCTTCTCACTCTTCATTGGCACGATCACAACTATATTTTAAGCTAGACCTTCTGTATAGAATGTCAAATTTTCTAAAAGAAAGTAAAAATATCCCCAGGTTTCTAATTTGCTCAGCTACTCGGGCATGCGTGAAAAAAGAATTTTCTGGAGAAGTTGGCATTAGAGCATGTTGGAGGGGCTCGAAGGAGAGCTGGAGGGGATCAAAACAGTATTTTATATGAGCCTGCTCTACAAGTTAGAGCAGGACGCTGGCCTCCTTCTGTACTGTGTTTTACTTGTCACACTCTTGTGCATAGTTGTGTGTGTGTATGTGTGTGGTTTTTTTTTTTCTCAATGCTTGCATCTGTGATAAATTCTTGCATCTTCTTAGTATCTGATTGGAAATCTCCTCCTTGCGGGAACTGTTTTCTCCAGTCCCTTGAAACATTGAGTGCTAATGCGGGTCACGTCCGTATTACCGGAATGTGTTTTGGTTTGTTTACTATTTTACCATGTTTCTGCTGTCTTCACCTTTTACCAGTCTCCTCCTCCTACTTCTTTCTGAAACGTTGGCTGTTTCTTGCATACCAGAAGGTATGCGTGCAAAATCCCTCAATTTCCTCTTGGAAGTGTGAGTTCACAGATTCCCAAAGTTAACCCTGAATAGGGTAGTTACTGGAAATAATGCCGGAGGGCATTGAGGGACATTATGATAGTCCATCTATCTTTAAATCCTTGACAGAAGAGAGAAAAAAATGAGCAAAGAAATATTTAAACCTCCTGGCATTACTAAATATTTTCACACTTGTGGTTTGTTGATGTAAATGTTTTCTTCAGCTTGTTGTGACTTGAATAGTTTGAGATGAAACATCAACCTCTCCAATTCAGTTCACCGCAGTAATTACTGAAATTATACTAATCAAGAAGATGATTAGTTCCTTTTTCTAGTCCAGGAAATAACCTTTTCATTTTATTTTCTGGCCTGCTGCAGTGATTCTCACGGTCTGCCTTTGTGTCCTCCACTTTCTCAGCTTTCATTGAGAATTTCCAAACCCCATGTGCTAATGGCAGAGAGGCCAGCAGACTGACCAATGAGCCTTCATCATGGAGCCCGCAGCTCACCACCACCATTACAGTGTCCAAAAAGCGCAACTGGCTGCAGCAGAGCTCCCAGCCAAAGAGTCACTGCACCAAGGATGAGCTGCAAGGCATGCTGGGAGCTGAGGAGGGCAGTCAGCTTCCTCCTGCTCCCAGCCCCTCGCCAGAATTTGTGAGATCCACAGATGGAGTGCCGCCACGGCCAGTACGCCCACAGATCCCTCAGGTTAGATCCTCCACAGATGTATGAGATTAAGATGACTGTGTTAGTTTAGCATTGGTGAAAAAGCAGAAACAGCCATGACAGGGTGAGTCTTTTTACCATGTTACAACTACAGGTGACCTTATGCCATTTTTTCACTTCTGATATGATACAGATATTGACCTAATAGCATGTCAATATGCGTCATTCATTCTTTTTTTACATATTTTGTGGTTTGGATGTTAGAAGGGTGATGCATCACTCAAACAGAGAGCAGCAATCAACAACAACAAGCATGAGAACATGCTAATATCCAACAATTTTAGATGCAGGCTGACAAAACCCGATGCTCATCTATTGGCTGATATCGGATCGATTTCCGATATCAGCATCAGATTGGAACACCTCTAGTTTTATCATGATCTTATATGATAGATATGAAACGCAAATGTGAAGTGGGAGGAAAATGATACCTGGTTGTCATGACATTTTTTACAAATAGTAATGATAAAAAGAAAAGTGTGGGTTGCATTTAGAATAAATTTAGCTCCATTTACACCGAATTAGAAAGAAAAGCAGAAAATCAAAGATTAAGGAACACTGCAGTCAAGCCAGCGTTAAAGTTAAGTGTAAAGCAGGGTAAGACTTTAAAACAATAGTTTGAAACTCTATTTGTTTTGTTTTCAGGTGGTTGTTGGTCAGTGTAAGGTGTCTCCTCATCCTCGGAGCGTGGACCCATCAGAAGAGAACGACGCAGATGACGAGGGGGAGATTTGGTACAACCCAATCCCAGAGGACGATGAACCAGAGACGTCCCGTCGGCCCTGCATTCGGCTGGTCGTCCCACCGCAGGGCGAAGCACAGAGGCGACCTGGCTGGGGAGCGGACGTGGCTCAGGGCAGCTGGACCGCCGAGGGCTCCAGCGGGCCGGAGGCGATCGTGGAGGGTCCCGGTAGCGGTTCTGGAGATTTGAGTTCAGGGAATACTGCACATTCCACGGAGGCGCTACATCTGCACAGACAGCTGCTCGCGTGCAAACCTCCAGAGGAGGGGGGGCCATCCTCCAGCAGACCAACAGGTAAACCCCCCCCAAAATAAAACACTCTTTATTGCTTCTTTCTTTGTGCAGACTTAGTCATTCATGCTTTTTCATTTATTTTATTGAGATGGTGCTTGGGGCCAATTACTTTTTGTCTCCATCAATCATTCAGCAGATTCTTGTGGTTCGCACTGATTATAGTCAACGCTGACAAGGATCCTAATCAAGGATTTATTTATTTTTTGGTCTACAAAATAAGAGCTAAAACTATAAAATATTTAATGTTTAACTGTATTTTTTTAAAGACAACTTTCATGTAAGTTTCAATCTCTAATTTAAGACAGCCTTTTCATTGTTTTTGCTTAAAATGTAAAGCAGATATTACATAAAGAGACAAACTGTCTTTTTCTCTTGTTCTTTTTTATCAGAGCAGACAGGAGCCAAGCCCCGTTTAATCATATCCTCCCATATCGGTGTCCCTCATTAGTTCAGCTCAGGCAGACATTAGACAGAAGGAATTCAACATTGACATTCCTCAGACGAATGATATCCTCTTTCTTAAGATCAAGTTCACACAATGATCTGCGATCCTTGGAGGTTTTTTGTTCATAAGCAGGGACAGATTCTTGACCCCAAGAGTTTCCGAACAACCCCAGACATGAATCATTGCACTTCTCCTTCACTTTCTTTGCCTCCTCTTTACTCGCCCACCCGTTAGCGACGACAGGATGATGACAGCCAGCACACGGCTTCCCATCTCACAGTGTCCTTTTCTTTTTTTTCTTTTTTTTCTTGACTTCCGACTTTTTGTTCTCTGTGATGTGGCAACATGGTAGTTTGAACTATTTGGCACATCTTCATCTGAGCCTTTAATTATAACGCTTCTCTGTGGCACGCAACAACCATTACAGTTGTACGAACACAAAAGCAGTGTGACTCGTCTGGCTCATTCTTGGGTTCTTGTTTCTCCCAGCGACACTTTGAAGGCTTGAAATGAACACACTGACAGCTTTCCTCCACAAAGAACCAAAACCACAGTAACCAAGACCCGAAACTTTTTGAAACTATTTATTTGCTATATCCTTCTCTGTTATGATAATTTTGCACCAACTAGCTTTAGCAGCAGCAATAATTAGCAGCTGACAAACTCCTTTAGCCTGATTGTGTAGCATCCAGCTACCTCCTGGTGCTCATACATCATCATGCAAGGTTAAAAAAAAAAAAAAAAAAGAAAAAAAAACTGTCCTGCGAGACTTTCCTTGTGGGATTAGAATTAATCCAGTCCCAAATGAGACTCAGTGTACCGGTCCAGGAACGGCTCTAATCATACTGCACAGTCTGCCGCACTAATCATTCAGCACAGAGCTAATTAAAAGCTATATATTAGCACACCTTTTATAGAACTGTGTTTCTTTTTGTGGTCCAATTGGAAATTTCAGCCATCAAGTTGGACAGTATTGAAAAATGCACAGAGATTTAACAATTCTACCTCCATTTATTTTCTGTTAAAAGTTATATTTAGGACGGGACTTAGTTGAACTAACACATGGACATTCTTTGATGTAAACCATTTTTTTGTAGCTCTGGCTGTATAATGAAAGTTTTTGTGGCTAGAAGGTAAAGACCAGTCTCAGTCTCAAGTCTTCTGGGACTTTGAAAAAGTTTTATCTCTGAACAGCTTGTATTTAACTCCATCTAAGTCTGAGAATGTCCCTGTTCCATCCGAAGAAAAGCGTCCCCTCAGCATGATGGGGGCACCACCTTGTTTCTCCATATGAATAGTGTGTTTGAGGTGAGGTATAGTGGGGCAAATGATCAGTTTTAGGTTCATCTGATCAGAGTTTCTTCCCACATGCGTTTACTCTCTTCCTTACGGCTTTCTTTCAACAGCACCTTTTTTCTAGTCAATCTTTTCTTGTTATAAATACCAGCTCTGTGGAGTGCAAACTAAAGCTTTCCATCTGACATATTCAGAAGGAAAACTTCTAAATCTTTCCTTGAGCCTGAGCTGTGCATCTTCTCCAGATTTATTGCTCCTCTAATCATTACTTTTTTTGTAAATGTCTCTGTGTGAAACGCTCTTGACGAATAGCCCGGACATGAGTTATATATATACTTATAAGTATATAAGTCTTTTACTTTACCACTCAGAAACCTGTGCTAAGTTTATGCCTCTAGTAAATATTTGTGTTTTTCTGCAGCCAGCTCTGTGATGGTGTGGTTTTACTTGCTGTGAAAATGAGAGCAGCGCGTAGTGGTGGTGTTTTCTTTTTTCCCCCCGTTTTTCCCTCCTGCTCCGGAACTGCCTGCTGCATGTTGACTTTGCAGGCGATTCCAGCGGGTTTGGTGACGCCATCCCTCAGTGTATTGCAACAGAAACGGAGCCGCGTCCCTTGCTTTGTGTCATCAACCATCATGCAGGCCTGTTAGTGTGGTGTGGATACAGCGGGTTCGCTTTGCCTTGCTGGGTGCCTTCGTCTTCAGTTATAAACGGCCTCGACCTTCAGAGTTTACTGTGGGCATTGTGGTTGCTGTTAACAGAGTTTGTATTGACTGCAGAGGGACACTCCTCCTCTTTAAACTGGTGGGGGAGATGGAGGGTGGTTGTGGTTTCAGGGCAGCAGCCTGCAATGAGCTGTCAGCCTCTCATCTGTTGATCAAATAATCTGGAGAAATCAGGAAAAATAAGCAAGCAAGAGTTGGTATGTAACTATTTAATACTAAAATAGTTTCTAATTTGTTAAAGAAAGAAAATCATTGCAGATTAGACACCACATATCCTGCACACATTCACAAACTTCTATAAAATGTTTCCAAATAAAAACAAAAGTTGTAATGACTTGATAAAGGTCTTAATCGTAACACAAAGTTATGCAAACACTCTGTACTGAAAAAGATCAGTTCATGTTGCCATTTGAATGCTTAAAGTGGCTGAGATGGCAGCACACCTTGTTCAGTCTTCTGATAATTCAACTAATTTTCATAATTTTATGTGGCAGGACCAGATTAGGACTACAGGATATCAGGGAAATGAACAGCTGTGACACAATTAGCTATAATTGCTAATTGTGTCAGTATCAGTTGTGAACCCATGATTTTGTTTTCAATCACAATTTCCCCTCCACTTTGTAAATTGAAGCATTTTGTTGACTAGAATGTATGTAAAGTCCAAACATCAAGTCCATCAAACTGACCAAATATGATATTTATATTTAGAGTGTTTCAGCAGATCACTTTAAATATATTAAAATATCAAAACTGGATTCAACCAGACCCTAGCGAATACAATAATGAACTCATTCTAATGATGATTTAGTATAATAGCATTTTCTTCAAGAAACTAAACCTTTGAGTCTATGGTTGCTGATTACTTTTAGTAATACCTTAAATAACTGGCTTTTTAGGGGTTTATTTCATCCTGAGGTCTTCTAAATTGTCTCAGTTCCAAGAGGGGTTTGTTGACCCCTGTTGGAGAAACATGTTTCTCCTCCTCAACAGTCAGAGGTGTCAAAGTGTTATGGCTTGTGTCAGCTTCAGTCCACTGGGATTTATTTTTTAGCTCCAGTTTTACCCGTCAGTCTTGTTCCTTTTCCCGTCTTCTCAAATGAGTCCCAGTTTGTTCTCCAGTCCTGGCAGAGAGTTGGTTGTCTAGCGAACGAGTGACCAGTGTCCTGTCTGTACACCTCCCTCTGAATACACAGTAGTTGCTGCTCTTTGGCAAATAAAACATCAAACAACAAGCCCCCCACAGACAGGACGGCTTGCTTAGAAACAGCAGACACGTCATTTGGCTCCAACATACTTATTCAAACTAACTTACCCTATAAGTCTTTAGTTTCTTACTATCATCTGCGGATGCATATGCATGGTTTGCATTTGAGCCTTTTGATTAAACATGGTCAACTATTGCTCCAATGTCATAAAGCTTTCATAAGTTGTAGGAAATGTTTCCCTCTGTGCAGACCATAAATATTAAAGGTTTGCTCATCACAATTTCTGTCCGTACCAACATATAGGAATCAGTCTTTTGACATTTGCAAAACCCATTGAATTCCTGTGATTCCAACCCATCTTTTGAACTTCCTGCTTCTTGTTTAGCATGAAAATGAGCTCATGAAGGATCCACTTTCATCTGGCAGACCAGAAAATTGACAGGCCTCTTACTTATTGAGCATGAATAGCAATGTCTGCTGAATTAATGAAGTAGTATAAATGTAGATGACTCTGTCCGGTTGGCTGCTTTCTTTTCCATGGCCGGATACACTACAGACTCCTTGTGTGCTGCCTACTGAGTGACTTTTTGTGCAACTGAATGCTTTGTTTGTATGGACGATAATGATTGATGGACTTTGGGGGTGGTGAACTCACTGGTGTGTTTCCAATCTGTTGTTCGCTTTGGAGGCTGTTTAAGGGAATCTGACTTGGCCAGCACTCAAAACTGGATCAGAGTTATTTCTGGACTTGTTTTGGTCTCATTGGCTGCAGAGTTCCAGACTTGGCCTTGGTTGATAGCGTTATAGACAGAGAGTACAAACCTCACAGTTCAATCCCTGAAGCTAATCTTGGCTGATGGTTGCAACGTTCGGGTCTGGAGGAAGTCAGCAGCCTTAACAGCAACATTGTGCGAACAGCCCTTGGAAACCAGAGCAAATTCCACAATGCACATCAGAAGTGAAGTTCAGGTCACATAGTTTTCTCTAGAAGATTTTTGATTTCTCTTTTGATAGTTAAAAATAATCATCAGGGCAAAATGAGGGATATTCTCTCCAAATAAAGAGCTCCAATGGCATCCTTTGCCCAATTATTCTAAGAAAAACAAATAAAAAAACACATCCATATCCTAAAAATTAGATAAAGTTGTTTCATTGATCTATCACATTCAATAAATGTAACATTTCTACACAAAACTGATTATTTAGAGGAACCCAGGACCTTCTTGCTGCAAGGCAACAGTGCTATTGATATTTTAAATATTTCCTGAACAGCTTCAGATAAATAGAGCTTTTCTTTTCACACCAGTATTGAGTTCTTCATTTTTGTCTTTGTCTAAGTGTCTTGTAAAAATCTTAGCTTTAATCACTCAATGCACCTCTCAGAGTGACTGACATGGCACTAAAATGCTAAGCTCTTCAGGATGTGATTCACTTATAGTGGTGCATAAAGTGGATATGGATTGGTTGTTCCCTTATTGTTGTTCTTTCCCAAGAGGAGATGTTGTCATTCTTTATTGACAGAAATATTCATTTAATGTAGTGAGGAAGCAGTTAAATGTGGGCTTGTCTTCAGTTTATTATTACATTGCAAATGTTTATAACCTTGTAAGTTTTCTCACTTTGACCAGAATTACCACCTACTCACTTTGTTGATTTACAGCAGGGGCGAAATTGCTGCAGTAGTATAAAAAAGTTGAGTCATATACTGTAAGTATCACTTTGGTAGGGTTCTAACAAGCCGCATTGCATGCTTAGTTATTTAGGCAGGGCTTTTGATAAGTACTGTAGTATGACGTCCAGAGTTCTGCAGCCAATAAAAACGGTGGTGTCCCAGTCACAGAGAGAAGAAACTACAGCGCCAACATGCCATTCACACTTTTATACGCACTTGCCATGTTTGCCAGCACACACCCTGGCCTGTTTTGTTTTTACATTTTGCACACTTTTGGCTGACATGCTTGTACGAAAACAGACATGCAAGTGGATACAGGTGGGCAGTCAGGAGGAGCAGATTGTTGTCTCTCCTCAAGGCTTATCAAAGTTTGCTCAGGCTCTTTTTGCTCATTTTCTCCTTCTCACACACATGCTTAATCAAATGACAGCTGAGATTATATGACTGTCTTGCCGTGGGCTGCAGCAGCAATTTGTTTTGTGATGGAATAACACAAAAACAAATGATTAGTTTGCAATATTGGTGCACGCCTTCACTCTGCACCTGTTTAATGCTACTGTGGTGAAAAATCAGGGTCATAAATTCCTGGCCTTTGTTAAAGACTGTCGGATGTTGGGTGCCTGAGGGGGCAGCGGGGTCAAGGGGCCGTGTGTGTTCTCTTTTTTTATAAATGCGCTCTCTCTTTGTGTAACAGTAATGTAGGGAGTGGAGTGCATGGTAAATGTTGGGGGTGGGCACAGTTAGACGGCTTAGGTGACACCCAGCGGAATGTGGACCTTTTGACCTCGGAACATGGCCCTGGAGGGTTGAGTGTCAAACCATCGCCCCTGAACCTCAGCTTGTAGGTGTCACATTACTCTGCTGGCTGCTGCCACAAGTCCAAAGGCTACAAAGCAGCCAACCTGTGTGTGTGTGTGTGTGTGTGTGTGTGTGTGTGTGCGTGTGTGTGGGTGCGTGTGCGTGTGTGTGTGTGTGTGTGCGCAGAGTCAAAACTATTAACAATGCAGTTGTCATTAACTCAGCAAGATACAAATCTTGCTGAGAGACTCACCTTAAATCAGTAAATCCAAGAAAAAAGAACAGAGGCAGTGAGAAGATAAAGTAACTTCTTTCTGGGAGTTCCTCTGGGCGCTACCTTTGGAAATGCTTTAAACTAGCGTCACAATACTAAAAATATTTGCTTTGGCAAATTACAACTTGTGTGCAGTGTTCTTGACAACCTGGTGATTCTCATGTCCAGTGTGTTTAATGTTTGACACATCCAAGACAAACAAGTTGAAAACCTGTTGATTCTGGTTAACAGTGAATTTCTGGTTTACTCCTCAAAAAACTTCATCGAATTAAAAAATAATTAGCGATTATCAACAGCACATATCATACATAGCCTACAAGTTGGTAAAAGGTGTATTTTAATGTTTACTATATCTAATAATTTATACTACAAAGTTTGTACTCTTTTCCCACAAGTCAGTAAATCAGAATCTTCTAATTCTAATTTTGTATTTTTGCAATAAGATTGGGACCGTCCTTGCTATTTTGTGAAACTGCAGTTTCCTAAAATCTTTTTTGTAGAAAGAATCTAAAATAGCTGCTTATGCAAATGATGTTTCTTGAGCTCTTTCGCTGGTCACTTTTAAATTTGTGGGTGAGATTTGTTTGATTTTAGTACTCTCTCTCCTACAACCCTTGTTTTAGCCTTGACTGTAGTTCTTTGTGTACTGCACCCCACCCCAGATGCTGTTTGGTAAATTTGCTCCTCCAGGGCCCTCCGCCCATATTCTCCATTTTCAGAGCCCCTCTGTCTGGATCACTGGCAGGGCGCTGTGACAGGCAGACACCACTCCACCCGTTTAAAAGGGGGCTTGATGAGGAATCTGAGAGAAAAGCCATGTTTGTACGTTTACCAGCCAGCTTGCCAGCCTTGCAGTCGACCCTCCAGACTTCTGAGTGCCTGGACAAGGGGCGCCTTTGTCCCTGATCTGCAGGGCTACACCCTGACCCACTAGTGCTCCCCATCTTACCCTCTCTACATCCTGTTGCACCTCAGTCCTTTCACTCTCCAGGCCTGCGCCCCAGAATAGCACAGCAGGTCTCCTCTGAAACTAGAGCTGGTGAAGTTGGCAGGGTCTGGCTAGTTTTCTACTTTATAACACTCTGTGTTCTTTCGCCTTCTCAGAAAATCTGAACAAACTAGGAATAATCAGAAATGAACTCCTACTTTCAGTCCACAATTACTAAGAAGGATATTTGGTAAAATAGAACATTTCTGCTCAGGTTGGACATCTCGTCCACAAATGAACTGAAGTTTGCTGAGAAAAACATACATTTTAAGACTGAATTCCAATATGGTGGATTTGGATATCCTGCAGATAATTAAATGCATAATTAGACTCCCACTTTGCACATGATAATTTTCTGATTTAGAACTGGACCAGTTTTTGTTGTCTCCTCCTGTGTCTGTGCTTGCAATAGACTTCTGTTGTTAGCTGAAGAAATTAATGACTGACAAGAACAAAAACATCAGAAAAATCCCAATAATTTTATTTTAGATAATCTTTAACCTTTGACTGCATTAGTTATGGTCATTTTCAAACTTAATTTACCAATGTGTTATTTTGAGTGCAGCCTCTTAACTCTTGTTTACGGTGGGTGCACTAATTTAAAGAAAATTGTTTACAACCTACTGATCGGGGTCTGTTTTGGTCCCTGATTGTAAACTACAGCTAATTTTTTTTAGGGGCATTTCTAGTTTTGTAAGCAATAGAACTGACAAAAAAGTATTTTCTACACATTTTCTTTGAAGTTGTTAACTTTCTGAATGACTGTCTGTCTTTGCATATGGAGACTTTAACAGAACTATAGTGTTGAATGTTTATATAAAGTGTTACACTGAGATTGTGTTTACCACTGGATTACTGGGCTGCATGTACGCCTAATCATTTGATGACATGTCATAACGGTGCAGCGGAGACTGTAATTTATGGCTCCTGAATACCTTTCCTTTGGTTTAACTTACGTACTTTTCCCCTTTTTGTCTTCTCAAGACACAGTGTAATTACTTGTGATAACAGGTTAAACTGACATACAGAAAGCAGTAGCCATAGTGATTTGGGAAGCTCGCATGTGATGGTTGATTTTCTTATAGATATATTTTTAAGAATTACAGTTAATTTGGATTTATTTTCTTCTGTTGTTTCCATTTTAGATGGACTTGACCTGCCCAATGTTGTTAGCTTCTCACCTCCCTCGAGCCCAAACCCAACCAAGAAGAGCAGCTCCATCAACTGGTCCTTCCCAGACAAGATCAAGTCCCCACGAACAGTCAGGAAGATTTCAATGAAGATGAAGAAGCTTCCCGAACTCAGCCGAAAGCTCAGTGTCAAAGGGACCCAAAATAGCAACACAAGTAGCAATGGAAACAGTCAGCTAGAGCCAACGACCCATTCTCTCCGGGCCACCGGCAGTGGGTCCGAGACCGTCACCCAGAGTTCTGGTCCGCCTCGGTTAGCCCCATCGGGAGGTGGGCCGGCGAGCCGCAACGTAATCTCCCGCTACCACCTGGACAGCAGCGTTTCAACACAACACAGCTTCAACAAAAAGAAGAATAATGGCAGCTCAAAGTCGGCCAGCAAAGGCGGCTACCTCAGCGATGGTGACTCACCGGAACTGGTTGCCAAATCTGGCAAACATGGATCTGCCGAGGGGAAGGGCGGGAAAGGCAAGGATGCCGAGGGAGGAAGTTCTAGACTCAATGGCACCGAGCTGGACATTGATGCTTTTCGCCATTATAGCTTCACAGATCAGCCCAAGTGCAGCCAGTACATCTCTGGACTGATGAGCCTCCATTTTTATGGTGCTGAGGACCTCAAACCTCCACGCATCGACTCACGAGATGTTTACTGTGCAATCCAGGTTGATTCGGTTAATAAAGCACGAACCGCACTTCTTACCTGTCGAACATCATTCTTGGATATGGATCACACCTTCAACATTGAGCTGGAGAACGCCCAGCACCTTAAGCTGGTGGTGTTCAGTTGGGAACCCACGCCGAAACGGAACCGTGTCTGCTGCCATGGAACGGTGGTGCTGCCCGCGCTCTTCAGAGTGACACGCACCCACCAGCTGGCGGTGAAGCTGGAGCCGCGGGGACTGATCTACGTCAAGCTGAACCTCATGGAGCAGTGGCAGAACTCACTGGACGGCGGGCCAGATGGCAACAGAGAGCCGCAGGTGTTTGGAGTGGAGGCATGGCGGGTGGTGGAGAGGGAGAACACCGGCCTGATGGTGCCACTCATCATATACAAGTGCATCAACGAGATTGAGAGAAGAGGCTGCCAAGTAAGTGTGTTTGAATATTGACCTTGACCATGGATGTTTTCCATTTACCAGTTTTGACACTGCTAATTGTTTGTTTTGTAATTAAGTGCCTCATTATTATTTTCTCTGCTAAAATTTAGGGGCATTGAAAACTGGGGTTTTAGGTACATTTGCATTCACCAGAAGGATTCAATTATCTGAGTGATGGTAGGACGTAGCAAGAGAAGAATAGATAACTTGTCTACAGTAATGTAGGAGTTTCTCAGCCGAAAAGTAAATCTCTGAATTTACTGCATGTTATTCTGCCTCATGACTGAAAGAACAAGCTCCTGGACAGGTGAGGAGCGCTGCCATCCCTGCGTTCAAAACTCGGTAGTTCAGACTTTCAATCAGGAAGCCTTCAGTGTGGCCTTACTTTGGAGGTTTTCTCTTCACTTACATATCTTGCTTTGCTCGAAAATCCTACGAAAGCCGCAAGCAAACAACAAGTAGCCCTTCTGAAATGCAAGAGCTTGTTTTTGATGTTCACAGAGTATAAAAGCAGCTGGAGAAATAACTACGGATTCACACATCCTTTTTGCTTTGTGGGATGAATGCTCACCCTGCAGCCACTAATGATGTTGAATGAATCAAAAAGCAGCACACGTAATGTCATAGAGTTGTTGCCATGGGCAACACAACCACTTTATTCAGTGAAGAGACATATGGATGAATTAAGACACTGATGTGGCAAAGACGAAAAGGGATTCGAGGATTCTTGTGAATATCAGCAACTGATAAAAAGAAAGTAATCAGTTTTGGTTCTTCATCATATCTGGTATTTAAAGGCTGAACACCTGTAGCTTCAGTGGGAGTTGCTTAAAATGAAAATTAATTACATTTGAATGTGTGAAGTTTTCGTCTCACCAGATGTCTTGCCTTGACAAAAATTCATTGTGTGATTTTATGATTTCCTGTTACTATGGGATAAAAAAATATGATGTAACACAGAAATCCATTTCCCTTAAACTCAAGACAAGAAAATCTATCTTTTAAGAGAGACATATGTGTGTTAATCTTCATGAGTCAGTAAATGGCTACAATAAACCTGTCCATATCATTAGTCCACTGTGGGGTCTTCTAGTCTGTCTTATAGGAAATACTTTGAGGATTTTACATTCATTTTTTTTGGGTGAGTCATTTTGGGAACCTCAGTGTCCCTCATTCAGGTTGTGGTACTTGTTTCCTGCCTCACAAAGATAAAGTCTCAGTTTTTTGTGCCCGCTTGACTTAACTTTTTTACAATTCTAACATTACCATTAGCTTTTAAATGTGTCGGGTCAGATTTCTTTTCTTTGTTTTTATGACTTTAACGTCCCGGTGCTGTGAGTTTTATCTATTTATCTCTCCTGTCTGTGGATTTCTAAGTCTGACATGTTTCTCTGCTGTCGCTCCCAGCGCTTCCTCTAATCTCTCCCCCATCCTCTTGTTTTCTTGCCTCTTTTTCATTAGTCTCAAATCAACTTCAGGGGTCTTCTGCATGGCAAGCAGACAGAGGTTAGGCTTGGGGTCGACGCCACATTCCAGGGGAATTTTAGCAGTTTTTTGCCCTCAAAATTCACATTTGCTTGTGTCTTTTATGCCGCCGCTCTCTTTAGATAGTCTTGTTGAAATGTGTGTCCTCGAGGCTTTTCTAAGCTTTTAAGATCCTAGATGAGTGCTGGTACTTTGAAAAGACTTCAGAGAGTACCTGTGTCAAAGAACGGAGTTATGTATGTCTGAAAGACAGTCTTAGAAGAAGCTTTTTGACTCAACTCACATACACGACATATATGATTGAGAATGTTGTACTTAGATGTGGAGTGTGCGGAGAAATTACCAGAGTCTTGAGGGAGCTTTATCTCTTCTTTTGTAGATGCAGTATAACATTTTGACAGTCAGTAAAGTTCTTAAGAATATAATACTCTGTTGAGTCGTCAGTGGCTTATGCAATCAATTGGTTTGATGGTGAAAGCAGGTGGCTTATCATGAAACCATGAGGAACAACATTAAAGGGTTTTTTTTTACAGTAGGAAGCTGTGGTATAAGCATTAAGTAAAGAGACAAAAAATCATACAAACAGCTTGACAAATGCTTCACACTGGCGTCAACCTCACTCTTGGTGCTGAACGGTTAATCATCAGTTCTCCTGCAGCACTTATTGCTCCAATCCCATTTTCAATCATCATATTCAGCCCCAATGCCTGAGAAAAATGCTGCTGTTTTGTTTCTGCTAACCTGACTTTGTCACGAATGTGTATGTTTTGGAGGAGGTTGTAACGTAAGACATCCACTTTTAATTCTGACCAAGTTCCTTCAGAGCCCATATCTAAACAAATACTGACGCAGAGAGAAGGTAACACATTGTTCCACCCTCAAGGCTTCACAAAAGACTCATAACCTTTTTTGGGAGTTTATAAGGGTTAGCACCTGACGTATTTGGATAGATTCAGAGAGGAATTACTGCTCTTTCTACTCAGCCATATGACGGGGTATGATCATCTGGTTGCCTGTTTTCCATGTTCTTTACCAGCTTGTTGTAGAAGTGTCCTAGTTGGAGGAGGCCTTGAGGCAGATCCAGCAAGGGATTCCTTCATGTGCAAACTTCCAAACACGAGAGACTTTATAGTAAAGATTTGAAAAATACAAGGCAAATTTTACCATGACCTCTAATCAATGTAGTATTGATCTGAAAGTCTGATTTCAATCAAAATTCTGGTAAGACAATGCTTACATTCAGTCATTCACTGAACAATGACTACCATCAGGTGTTGCTCACCTGATGGTAGTGAGCTGCATTGTAGCCACAGTGAGTCACAGTTTCGTACTGTTTGCACATAATTCTGACTCAACCATCTGAATATTACAGCTGAGCTCGAGAGCAGTCACCATCTTTATGATCTGCTATTTAAATTTGGCGACTCTGTTTAGTTGTAGCCTTCAGTTTCTTGTTCCTTGCACACAGGAGTGGCAGCTGGAACTATGTTGGACCTTGTGCCAAGTCAAACCTTCTGCTTCAAGGTTCAACATGTTGTGGTTCAAACAGATGGTATTCTTGGTTGCTACAAGTACTTTTTTGAGCTGCTTTTGCATTGCTGTCATCCTAAACCAGTGATGACTCACTTCTGACCTCTGACTTCAGCTAGGCATTTCATGCACTCAGCTCCAGCTCTCTTTTCCAAATCATTCTCTGTAAACTCGAGAGAGTTTTGCTAGTTAACAAGTAACTCAGCAGGTGTGAGTGCCTGGTGAGTGAATGTTAAGAACTTGTCACAATGCTTGGATATGTTGCTGTCCCAAACCATTTCCTCATTGGATAAAGTAGCATGACTGGCATTCCTACCGGGATCTCCTGTGAGACACACATTCCTAAGACTGCATTTTGGGAAATCATTTCCTCCTGCCAGATGAGTAAAGAAATTCCCAAACTTGGTGAAACATTTTGGGAGATTTCCTTCCTTATTAAGTTAAATCTTACAGCTGATCTCAGAGCAGGAAAATACTCTACATCATTGACATCCACTCTCCTTTTCAGCTCATTTTGTTTGGAGGTCATTGTGCCTCCTTTATCCACAAATAGGTCTTGCCCGGTGCCGCCTGTTGTGTTGCCCGGCAGCCACAGAGCATGAGAGCAGGCCCCTCTTTTCTGCTAACAGCTGTTCTCTGCCTGCACTCAAAGAGAGACACCATGTTTTTTATTTCTGAATGGACTTGTTGTTCATTGTGTCCAGTGACTTTTATTTACTTGCACACAAAGCCAAATCCCTAATCTGTCCTTCTCTCTCGCTCTCGTGTGAGGTTTAGAAAATCGCCACTGGGTTTTGCGAGGGCAGCTTAGCAGCAGTCGCTGTGTTGGGACAGATAGACATGGCACTGCTCCTACGCTGGAGCCCAGAAAGACTGGCAGTGTGTGTTTGTGTGTGTTTGCGTCTGTGTGCGCACAACCAGACTCGACCCGCCATTCACAGCCCACTGACTTAACACGTTACTGGGGCAACCACACCAGTTGGCCTGCAATGCCACATACCAGACAGACACATGTAGGAGAAATTATGGTATGTCTGCAGCCAGACCTAATCCCAGCATAACAAGGAGAGCAGCGGTGCCAAGTTTCAGCTATCAGATGTCTCCAGTCCCTTTAGGTCACAGTCTGGAGGCTTAGGTAAAGAAACAAAAATGGTTCATAGCTTTCATTTTTAATGCTCTGTTATCACCTTGGTCCTTACAGGAGATCAGCTTTGGTGCACTCAATCAAAAAGCTGAGGCACCTTTACTAGACTGAGAAATTTTTTATATTTGTCCACTTTCTATCAGAAAGTCTCTTATTTAAGTTTTTAGCAAACTGTCGTGTGATGAGATGGAAATTCAAACTGCTTGTTTCAGCTCTTGGGGCCCAGTGTAAGTTAATACTCACTTTAGAGGGTTGTTACTGTGTAACTCACATTACCTTGTCACTTTACCCACTCTGGCACTTTTAAATGTGATGCTGCTGCGTTTGCTGTTCAGCATTAAAATTTATTCTGAAATTGTCCTGCAAGAGTAAAACATCTTGACAGATGTCACTGGCATCAGGAAAGAATCCCATGACCTCTGTTGTTACAAAATTATTTATTAAAACATGTTTTGTGCCTCTAAGATTCTGTACATAATTATTATCTTGGCACATACCTCACACAGTGATAATTTAAAAAGTTACTAGATGAGGTAAAAACTATTTTTAGATGAACAATGTTTGTGTTTGGTGGTTTTGCATCTTAAGGTCTGAGCATAGAGCTATTAACTCTCCTTCTTGTAGTGATAATCCCATCAAATGCAAATTTTTTTAGAAATGTTTTATTATAAAACTAGGCAGCAGAATAATAAATACACAGTATACTGGATAAGAAGTAGAGATGAGACAAACAATACGCCGCAATTGGTTGCAAATTGTTAAGCTCAATTCTTTGAGCTTTTATTGACTGAGAAATTTTTATCAGCATTAAAGGAGGTGATTGGTATTTCTGACTTTGCTAAAAGGTCACGAGAAACTAATCACTAATCTCCTATTCATTGCTCTCATAGCATCTTGTTTGAGTTTTGTATGAATACAGATTAGTTACCTAAAGCTAATTGTTAGCCTGAGGGTGTTGAAGACCAAAGGTATAGGAGTAAGGCATTAAAAAATAGTAATATTGGTGTAATATGTTGCAGTGGGAGTATGCATAGTAATTAACCCATCATCATGATGTCCCCACCAGTCTTTATGGGTTTGAACCAGATATTTACCTTTGAGTTTCCCATTATGATGCTCAGGAAAACAGCATGCTGAAGGCATGGCCTTAAAATACACTAAAAAAACATTAGTGTGGCTCCAATTTGAAGTAAAATGTGTCAGTCGAGATCTATTTATCTGTTTCGACTTTATTTGAAACTTATGGTACATTCTATTCTTAAACTCCCAAACTGCACAATAAGTCAATCTTTAAAAAAATAGCAACTTGAAACTTATGGTACATTCTATTCTTAAACTCCCAAACTGCACAATAAGTCAATCTTTAAAAAAATAGCAACACATTTTATTTCTAAAATAGCTTATCACAGTCATAGTCATTTTGCAGAGATGTTGAAATTCTGATTAAAGCTGATAAGCAGGGCAGTAAAAGTATCTGAAATGCTATGAATGATATATTTGACTAACATGTTTCTGTGTTTGTGATTCCAGGTGGTGGGTCTCTATCGCCTGTGTGGCTCCGCAGCCGTAAAGAAGGAGCTGCGTGAAGCATTCGAGAGAGATAGCCAAGGCGCGGAGCTGTGCGAAAGCATCTTCCCTGACATCAACGTCATCACAGGTAACGTGATCAGCTAGAGCGGAAAGCACGACACAGCATCCACACACTGGATCCTGTCTAATCATGGAAATCTGCTATTCAATCACATACAGGGAGTCTTTAGAATATCAATTACATTTTAGCACAGTATAACTGTAACCACAACAATGTGACCTAATGACTTGAAACCAATAAGGGGATCAAGCAGTGATTGATAAAAATGATTTCAGTGAATCTACAAATGAAACTGAGACCTTCATTTGTTGGAATCTGGGTTTAGTATCGGACACAATCGGTAAACGTTCTGTCTGAACCGGTGTGGCCGTCACACATGTGCACTTCTAACAGTGCGTGTGCGTGATGTTAGTAATAAAAGCATTCCAGCAGTCGACATATAGATCAGTGCCTGAAGGGAAACACACACACACACGCACACACACACACACACACACGCACGACACGCAGATCAAACCCTGCTGTACATTCAGGTCATTCTTTGTCCATCAAGTTTGTGGGTTTGGACTTGTAATGGACTGTCCCCTCCCTGGTTACCATGACCGAGAGGATTTTTGTTGTCATACAATTTGGCCTGAAGAAAGGCACAATTGACAATACCACTTTTGTTCTTAATTATTATTATTATTATTATTTCACTTTAAAATAAAACAGAGTCAGGCAATTGAAGAATATCTCTGAGTTCATTGGCTCAGGGAGCAGAAAAGGTTGTAGAAAATGACTTGAGTCATGACTTTCTTTCCCTGTGGAGGAAGGCCATGGAAACCAGTAGGTATTGTAGAAGCTGCTGTTGGTTTTAGAAAGAGGCCTCGCTTAGGCGTCATTCCATCATGCCTGCTTTGATCCACATGCAGTTGCAAGGCAGAGCAAAGAACACAGTTAACAGTTGAACGGGCTGGAAAAAAAGGCCCTGCACCATCGAGGATTGTTGGTTTTTGCTTGCTGCCTAAATTTGCTCTGCCAACCGAGTTGCTGTGGCTGATAGAACTGAAGAGATGTGGGGGTTTGATATGTGATGCGATGATCAAAGGGTTATAATCTTGCTTTATTATATTTCTTCTAATGTATTCATTATTTTGGTTCTTTAAATGTCAGATTTGTTAGAAATTTGTCTAATTTTACTAACCCTCTATGAAATTATAAACTTGTGCTACGTCCTAATTAAGGTTTATAAAACTAATCTCCAGGCCATCAAGTGAGCAGCGTGTGGACGAGCTCGGAGAAGTGGCGTATCACACGGCTAATTTAAAAGCGCTGGCAGTGAAAGGGATTATCCTAGAGGTCAGAGTTCAACTCAAAGCTTGCAAAACATGCTCAGAGAGCACGGACCTAGACTGTTTCAGATCAAGTCCTTTGTTTCATATCCCAATACTAACATCAGTATAAAGATAAAAAAGGAGGATCTGTAACAGGTCGGCATGAAAAGTAGTTATTTTTGTTTATTTTGTTGTTGTTTTGTTTGTTTTTATAGCAACAACATATACATTTTTGTGTATTTATGGAAAAGCAATTGCATCTTTCTCTGTTTAATGAAGCACTGTATAAAAATATATAATAATAATAATAATAATAATAATAATAATAATAATAATAATAATTCTGCCATTTTTTAATAGTAAAAGAAAATGCCACATTTTCACATTTATTTCATACATTACAGAAGATAATATGAACAAGATTTTTTTTCTTGATTTGAGAGGGAGTGCAGATGATAACAAACTGTTGTATTTGAATGAAAGCCTCAGTGAAAGCTTGTAAAATGGACTTTAAGTAGGACAATTTGTTGTCATAAACCTTGAACCCAGAAACCAGCTGATGGATTCCCATCATGCCACAATTCCTGCACAGTTCTGGATCTGAGTTTGACTGATTAGCCATTTCCTCATCCTCCTTCTGCGCTTTGCCCCCCACCATCGGCAGTACTCCAGTGAAGACATGGAAAGTCATTAACAAGTGCCCCCTTTGTTACCGAACAAACACAGATGGTATTTGGCTCACGCATGGGGGATTAGCTGAACTCTGGGCAGGCCAGGGAAGCAAGAGAGCGTTTTACAGAGAGCAGCAGGCCGGCTCTGTGGCTGTTGATTTGTTTCCTGAACTGCGGGTCAGAAATTAAGAACTAATTCAGGATATATTTACAATAAATCACCTCATAGTACAGGAGTGCAGCTGTTCCAGAGTTACAGAAATAGTTCCGAGGTAATTTTGAGCAAACCACTATGTAGAGATTCTCCGTGTGATTGGTGGAGGCAGCAACACACACCTCAGCCCACCCCAAAGTACTGTGGGGGTGTGCACAGCAGTGGGGGGTGAGGATGGAGAACAAATCCCCATTTGTTTTTCGGACGGGGCACTGACTGCAGCACTGACAGGAGGAGTGACCCTCTGCTTTGTTTGAACATGAGGTCAAAGGTAGAGCCATGCCCCAGTGCATCGTGTGCCTTGTAGTGTGTGGTGGCACATTTGGGGTTGTGGAAAAGTTAAGCATGTAAGACTCAATTTAAGAGTTTCAAAGAATTGTCTTGATTCTTTAAGACAATTCTTAAAGAATTGTCTTAAATCTTCTAGGATCAGTGCAAATCCTAGAAGATTTGCACTGATCCAACATTAATATCAGTATATTTAAAAATCTAAAAAAACTGATTATTGGAGACAATGTGTCTGGTCCATGAGGGAAGATCTATTCAGTCTAATTCTATGTTTTGTGCTCGGAAGAACATCATGCTTTATTTATTTTACATTATATTCAGAATTACTAATAATAATTTTTGAACCATTTGACCATTTGTTGACGTTGATTTTTACATGTTTGACCTGTTGCTTTTGTCACTTTCTGTTTCTTTACTATTTATTTTTACATTGTTAAAGTTGTGTTTTAACATGTTGTCCAAGTTTGTGAAGCATAACAAATAAATCTGTTATGCGGTGGATATATGGTTATGTTTATAAAAAGAAACATTTTAAGTCAATTTCTGCATCAGATCGGCTGAACCTCATATGTCTGTATCGTATCGGAAGTGAAGAAGGTGGATCGTACATCCCTATGTCGTATCATAATGTGTATTCATAAACACATACAGAGTGTATTAATAGCGCTGACATGCCAAACACCAACCGCCTGATTATAAGAGTGAATGCAGCCAGTTGGTGTTTGTTGTCAGAAGAACGGTGAAGCACCTGCAGAGTAGACACACCTGTTCACCAGTGAGCCCCTGACTGACCTCATGTGTTCCTCATCAGAGGTGTTGTAAGTGCGTGTGTGTGTGTGTGTGTGTGTGTGTGTGTGTGTGTGTGTGTGTGTGTGTGTGTGTGTGTGTGTGTGTGTGTGAGTGTGTGTGTGCACGCTCAGGTTGCAGCAGCGTCTAAGACACTAAAGTAAACACACGTCAGTATAATGATTTACCTGAATGACTGTGTACTCCTCATCTTACCCGAGTACCTGTGCATACACACACATACACAATTTTTTTTTTCCAGCATTGCAGAAACAGGAACGTGTATGAAATGGCTTCAAAGATGTTCTGAAAGGCGAGGAAATAGTCAGGTTGTTTAGGTTTGTTACGCAGCCTTTACGTGAAACAGTCCAGCTGCTTGTTGTTGAGTCTATCTCAGAGCGGACGGAAGGTCAGAAGATCTGCCATGAAGGAGTTTCCATTTGAATGGAAGAAAAACAAGCTGTGTGGTAATTCTCATTAGATCTGGTTTGCCTACTTCCCTAAACGATGAAAAAAAGTTCACTTTAATGACCTGGATGGGTGAAAACACATGGAATGATTTTGCTTCCAGTTTTATTTCCTTTGATGAATCAGTCTGATTGTTACTTTCTGGCTGAATTTTTCATCAATGCTGTCAATGGAGAACCGGGAAGATGTTTGTTCATCGGTTATCTGGTCTGGAAATCAACTAGCGCTGGAAGACATTTAGGGAAATGAATGTAGCCTTTATTGATGTTATCAAATGTTGCTCATTCATATCACATATGACTAAGGCAATGACACGAAGCATTAATGAAAGTTAGGTTATTAAATGTGCTGGTTCACAGGGCACAGGAGGTGATATTTAATGAAGGTTTTAGTCTGTTTGCTGGAGCGCCGTTAAGGCTTGTTTGTGCTTGTTTATCTGTGTTATGATATCTGCTTTGTTTGGGTACAGGTTGATTTTTAGCCGATGTTTCAGAAATACGTTATAGTTAGGTGTGTTTTTTATGTCTGGCCTTTGTAAATCGTTTAGTAAAGTCTGGAAGTGTCAATGTACAAGATTGTTGATGCCGCTTAAATAGTATATACACAGCTCCACAAGTTTTACGGTAAGACATATAAATATTAATGTAAACATTTCAATTTTGATGATTATAAATACAAAGATGCTGGTTGAAAGAGTTTACCAAGCAGCAACTTTGCTTTGCATTTGCAAGAACTATTGTTTTTTTCTTCTGTTAGTTCCTCCAGTGATCATAAGATTCTTGTGAAAAATACTCTCAGATGTCCAAATCTGTGCAACCAATATTTTTTTTAACATTTGCTGCAATCAGCACCCTTGATGCCAACTGGCTGAACCCCTAAGAGCAGATAAAATGAGAACTGTGGATGCTAGGTTCTGTAGTGCCAATGCAACAATATTAAAATATGTTTAGTGCTTAAACTATTAAAACAGTCAGCTATACATCATTTTATAGTGAATCTGCTATTTCTGTTACCAGTTTGCAATATTGAAGATGCCTTCAGTATTCACTGAATGGATCTTAAAAAGTAAGATAGAAACTTTTCATTTCTTATCAATGCTTTAGTTGAAGATTTTAGCTTTTGAATTCTAAAGAAACTGGCAGACGATGGACCAACAAGGCAGTAAAAATAGCCAGATAGAAAATAGAAAATGCTCTAATCCTCAGGTACTTTTAAAAAGAAAAGCAGCGGCTTACACAGATTAAAAACTTAGCACATTAAGGTGTGCCTAAGAGCATGGCTATGGATTCGCATCAAACTGTCCTGCTAGAAATAGAAGGAACAAGAAAAGGATGCTAATCACTCCAGGTGGACCGGAGTGATCAGCATATTCAGAGGTGATGAAGTAGCAGATCCTAAATCCAGCTCAGTAATCAGCGTTGATTATGTGAAGCGATTGCGTTGCTGCTTTGGGATTTTCTAGGAAGTGATCGCGGTTGTTACGTTTACATTGATCTGACTGTGATCTGGTTTTATTCAACACAGACAAGTTGGGGCTGTTCATTCAACAAGTCTCTGGACGTTACAAAATACACAAATACAGGCTGACAGCTGTTTGAACATAAGTTTTATTTGTCTTTTCAATATTTCTGTATTCAAAATGATCAAAACTTTTCAGTAAGTGTCATCTTATAAGATGTTAAATAAAGTATATATTTAGACAAAACTTTTTTTATTTGCTTTTTGATAAAGGATAGCATTTCAGATGGTATTTAAATCCTTTGCAATAATCAATGGAAAAAATCTTTATAGGCATTATAATAGTCACGCCTGTTATTTTCACCCAGCTTTCTGCATGTGTGCAAAGCCTGGGTCATCGCACAATGTTAACATCATCTTCAGGCAGAAGGGACATGCAGTTGAAATTATTTTAAACCTAAAGCTGTAAACAGTAGGAATAATTTCAAGCTTCTCTGTAGATCTAAACAAAATACTTTTTGTAAATGAAACGTTTTAATTCAAGAGAGTAATTTAAAAATATGTTTCACAAAATGTTAGCATTCTTGTATCTTTCTGAAGATTAGAATTATTTACAGGCAGAACCAATAATGCTAATTACACAGCCTTCCCTGAAAACCAATCCAGCTTCGTGTCGAGGAAAATGAGAGCAGACATTCTGTCAGGCTGCCAAAAAGCTTTTTTATTTTTTTTTAATTCTCCCCTTTTGCCTTTGAAGAAAAGACATGCCAGGAGCTTAGTGGAGACAGACAGAGTCGGTTTCATGTTGTTCTGAGGCTTTTGTCTGAGCAACAGGAGTCCAAAGTCACAGGTGTTAAACCAGACCCTCCCCAGTCTCAGAGCCAGTGCATCACACCCGACTCAACCAGGCCGCCTGCCAGACATCACAGGATCACTAGCAGAAATAATGGAGCCTCATTCAGTCCATGTTTATTTCTTATTTTACAGAAAGACGTGAATGAAAGAAGGCTTGCTAGCTCCCTGCGCATTTCATTCTATAAGAACAAGATAAATAAATTGTTTTAGAGAGTAATTTAAACTACTCTGATAATCTTCACCATGCAGTTTAATAATGATCCTAATAAATTTAAATAGAGAAGCCAATACACCTTATAAATCATAATTCCATTTTAGAGGGGTTCTAGAACAGGTCTCTGTGGCACTCCAAGCATTATGGATCCAAGCAATTAATCAGAAATGTTTACTATGTTTCATCCTTTAAATAAAACAAAAACTCTTTCTATTTTATTGTAGTTAATGTACATAAACACAAATGTCTGAAAACTTGAAAACCATCTGACATATCCTGTTCAGACTGAATTGTGAGTCATATTTTCTCATGCTCAGTCATCTTTCCAATCCCCTCGGCAGGAGTACTAAAGGACTACCTGCGAGAACTTCCCTACCCTCTAATCACCAAGCAGCTGTATGAGGCGGTGCTGGAGACCATGGCCACCAGGCCCCTCAAGATGGCCGCCACGGGGTGTGAGAACGATCCGGCAGACTCGGAGTATACCGTCAGCCTGCTGGAAATCCTACCGGAGGTGGAGAGGGTAAGATAAAAATACGGCTGTCACTCCGCTGTGTCCTACAGTTTAATGGCGGGAGATACATTTACAAAGGAAGCTATGAGAGAGGTCACTGCGGCTAAGCTGCTGGCGGCTGTGGAATGATGGCAATGCCCAAGATTGCTACCATCACAACGTCATTATGTGTGTTTTCAGCGTAGTGATAATAGAGGTGCTAAGTGGTTTGCAGGGCTGTACATGTCTTTCTTGGAGGAAAGTCCAAAGTTTATTACTGACAATGGAGCTAACAAAACAGTTTAATGTCTCAGCTGCAAGGAAACATAATTACTGTTGTGCTACCAATAAAATCACCCCATAAAGATATATATGAGATAAATGTAGCAAAATGTTAAATGCTTTTGTGCAAATTATAATAAATGGAAAAAGAATTAAAGTGATACTAAATGATAAAAACTCTGAAAGTATCTTTATCACTGTCTACAAAAAGCTCAGAGTAGTGGCTATTGCTGCTAAAAATAAAAATATTACGTTAATCATCTAATGCAGCCTGCAGTGTTCAGTCCATCCGCTCCCCTGTTTAAATATACCTGCAGCGGTTTTCCCCGCCGTTCACTCTGAACCGTCACCAGGCAGCAGCTCCAAGAGGAGAAAACACTATCGTACTCCAGGCGTCATCCCAAGCATTTTAAGGATGCTTATTGATCCCGTAAGAAACGACAAAGACCATGACATTATCACCAATCAGTAAAATACTCCCAGGCCAAATCTGAAAACTGGACGTTATGCTCGTCAACAACTCAGTGAGAGCGCTGTGCGCCGCAAGTAATAACCCGGCCGGAACATGGTGCATTAAATAAATAAATTTTCCTCGAGGAAATTTAATAATCGTGGTTCTCGAATCACTTGAGGAATCGTTTCAGCTCAGCTTCATTATGTGGGAAAGTAATGGTTTATGGTAAACATCCTGCACTTGTATAGCACATTAACAAGTCCAAGGACTGAAAAGCGCCTCACCCTACAATCAGACATTTGCCCATTTAACCACCAGCAGCAGGAAAGGCAGGGCAAGTGATTTACCCAAGGACACCATGACAAACGGACCGGCTTCCACCTTCTGGTTAGAGGATGAAATTCCGACAAAGTTCTTATTTTTTTTCAAAGAAAAGACTTCTTAGTCCAAACATTATAGGAGATACAGAAGATTGCTGTCAGATGTAAATAAATAATTTTAAAAAATTTTCTTCCTTTAAGGTGATAAAAAATTCTGCAGAAGTTAAGCAAAAACTAAACTGCTTTGTGAGAGGAGAAATTACTGGGCAGTGGTACTGCTGTCAGACTTTTGGCAGTTTTCCTGACCAGTTTCCATCTTTCATTAATTGATAATAAAATGTTTGATTTTGTAATGTCACTGTTTCCTAACGTTTCACTCCACTTATGATTATTTTGACTGCTTTGTGCTTTGCACCTACATTCTGACCTTTCTATAATAATATATTTTCCTTTGTAACCTGTCTGTAACTACTTCAGCTTCCAGCCGTTTCACAAAAGAAAATCTTTCACATGTTTTTACTATCACTGTTACTGGTGTATAGAAAAACTTGTGATAAACAAATGATGCTTAGCCTGGTGGGGTGCAAATGAAGCCCACCAGGCTTACAACACCCTGAGGGAAAACCTGATTTGATCTCATTTCTTACCTTGAAAATGTAGCATTTTAATAAGAGAGGATCACTTTGTAGATCTTGTTTCCTGCTCCTGCAACAGATTAGCTTGATGAAGAAGAGGCTTCACTCTGATACTCCTCTTCAGCCGACAGTGGTAATACTGCAACTACTAATCAGCATAATGACATGTCTTATTTGTCCACGCTGTGTGTGTCTGCATTAGATGACTTTGCGGAAGCTTCTGGACCACTTGAAGCGCGTGGCGTCCTACCAGGAAATGAACAAGATGACATGTCAGAACCTGGCGGTGTGTTTTGGCCCAGTGCTGCTCAGCCAGCGTCAGGAGGCGTCGTGCCACACCAACCGCGTCTTCATCGACTCAGAGGAGCTCGCCAGCGCCCTGCACTTCAAAAAGCACATTGAAGTCCTGCACTACCTGCTGCAGCTCTGGCCAGGTGACCCCGACGTCCTTTTATTTTGTTCTTTTGATTCACGTACATTCAAGCCGTGCTGCTCCTTTTTATGGAATAGTTTACAAATTGTTACCAGCTTTGTGGCTCGGCTCTAAAAAAGAACTGATGTGGGACTGGGCTGCTTTGATCACTGAGGTTACAGGCTGGCATGAGTGTGGCTGATAGCCGCCGACCGCCATCTTTGGTTTTTCTGGGATGTAACTCTCCAAATGGGCTTTATCGTGGTGGCTGAGTCAATCAGAGCCAAGCCAGCAAGCCCAAAGTAAACCCAATTTATGAGGCGTATCCTCGCCATTCTATGACAGATCAGTCCGCCTGCAGAGTCCCAGCTTTCCTCTGTGCGGCCCATCTGTCAGCCGCCACAGCTGTTCCTGCTGGCTGCAGCTGTGTGCTGTGAAGTACGAAGGAACCCAAAGATTATTCTAGAAAGTACTTTAGATCAGGGATGATAAATGTTGCAATTAAGGAAAGGTTTGTGCTAAATGCAGGTTTACTGCATTTCTTTTGACATTTAGTAAACAATTACGTCATCCCTACATGAAAACGCTGCATTTTTATAGATTTAGAAATTCAAGAAATATGTTCCAATCGTTCCCAAATTGAAAGTAATGCAATTATATTGGTTGCTTTCTTGAATAAAACAACATTATGTCAAATTTTGAAACTACACTCTTGCTACAAACCTCTCTTAGATTGTATTATAGAAACTTTATTTGTGATGTTTTAGCCATTCATCTATTTCTGCTTGAGCCTGCTAAATGGAGCTACATCCTCTGAATCCCGCTCTTAACTAACTTTGTTTTAAATGCATAACAAGCTATTTTAGAAGTAGCTAATGACAGCTGCATGAGTTTCATGGGAGAGATAAAAATATGTATAAAAAATATTAAAGGGTGAAAAAAAAACATTGTTTTGTAGACAAACAATGTCTACAAAAAGAAATGTAGCTTTGAAGTCTCCAGTTTGAAATTGAAAGTGTACTTAGAACATATTTCTATGTTTATTTATCAAGTGAGGAATATAAAATCAATAGAGCAGCAGACTGTAGTTGGTTGGACATCCAACAGTCCGGCACCCTACCCAAGGATTTAAAGGTGTTCTTAAAGCCATTGCAGAAGAGAACTAGCTTTCAATATTATTTATCTTTCTGAATTAGAATATTAATTCCTAAATAACTAAAGCTTCAACATATAGAAACAAACATAAAACAAATCAAGAAAGGAAGCCTGTAAGATGTAATAAAGGACATAAGAGAAGAATTTTATATATCAGAAAAATATATTCTTTTCGTTTTAGGCCCATACATGTGGATAGAAATTAAGTGAGCTGGTTTTAAGTTTTAGACTATTCCTGAGAAGAGTTTCTGGTCTTTTCTGGCTGCCGTCTGTTATAACTTCTACAAAAAGCTTTCATTCCAGGTTCAAGCTTTTGTTTACACCCTCACCTCCATTCCATCCTCTTCCCCAGCACGGACTGGAGGATGCCTGGACTGTAATTAAAGACATTCCAGACTTAACCTTACCCTTCAGCCCCCGGAGCTTCACCCTAACATTTCACAATCATTATGAGATATTTTCAGCCGCCACTTCACGCCTCTCACACACACATACCAAACGCGATTCAAAGCTGCGTTGAGCAACATGCGCAGGGGGGGAGAAAGCGATGGCATCCGACGGCTGCTGGTAGGAAAACACTGGAGGCATTTACAGAAAGCGTGAGAGAGCAGGCAAAGCTGATGGACAGCTATATGTAGGGCGTGTTTTCTAACTGTGAGAGAGAAAGGGCATGTGTTTGTAATGACAGGAACAGCATGAGGGAAACGTCTGAGTATATTTGTTTACATCAGTGGTTGAGTTTTAACATGATCTGGGACAATCAACATCTAGTCACTGTTTACTGGTCTGTTTCTTATTAATACATTAAGCATTTCAACTTAAATATAAGTTGAAATACATTTAGTAAAGTAAAACAAGAGAATATTATTGTTTCGTAAATCTGTCCAGTTCCATTGTGAAAAGTGTTCAAAAGTTCAGAAAAGATGGAATAGAGGCAAAAAATATAAGTTTTCGGAAGTTTTCGTAGTTTAATTATGAATAAGTTCGAATGGAATAAATTCTTTAGTCAGGAAAGCTCAAAGATAAACTAGTTTATGTTTGAAGCTTTACAGCACAGGAAGTGCTCAAAATGAGCTGCTGCTAACATCCCTATCCAGATGAATTGAGCTGCTTTTTCTGCAAGATCTTATGTCCTTCATTTCCCCATATCTTCTCTTTCCCTGAACTCCTTGCATAAACACTCCCACAGTTGTCCTCCAAGCCACCAAATAATTATGGATTCAATTACTCAGAAGACAATGTAATCCATTCCACATAAAAAAAAAAGTGTACAGGCCTTTCCTGGGTTTTTGTGAAATAAAAATAATAATAATTTCAGAACTTTTGCCACCTTTAATTTTCATTTGAAGGAATGTGCACAGACCTTTTCAGAGTATTTCAACCTTATATCACAAACTCCATATGTGATTTTAAAAAAGCAAGACATTCTCACAGTTTCTTCTAACAGCACAAAATGTTTCAGACTTCTAAAAACAGTTAACAGAATTTAACTTAAGTAAAACTGAAGTTTTTCACTTCCTTCTTATCCTTCTTTTAATTTTTTAATTCATGCCATTAGAGAATGATGTCTGAAACTGAACAACAGTCTCTGAATAGGGAAGATAATGTCTGTGTGCCTCCAGTGATAATTGCTTAAGTCTGTAGCCTCAGGCCTGCTGTTGGATATGAACATATATATAAATGTAGAATCCACAAAAAAACTCAACATTTCTGTTCCGGGAACACTGGAAAAAAATAAATCTTTCAAAAAATTGTGATCTCTTTATGACTTTCTTTTCTAAATAGAGAACGTGACTCTTAATGCCATAACCGTGTTTTATTCTTTTCCAACACAGTAAGAAAAGATACATAGAGATAAAGACAGACAGGTAATCAGACAGAGCTGTCTGTGTGATCTCTCACTCTTCCTTTTCATGTGGCAGTCATGTGATTTTTTTCCATGGGGCATCACTATGGTTAACTTTTCACTTTTATTCAGTCAGCAACAGGTTGGCAACAAAATCACAAAGTGTGGGATGTGACTTTAGCATGCGCCCGATTTGGCATGTTCCTTCATTTGATAAAATTACTGCTTAGACGCCTTTAAATAGCACCAAGCAGGTCCTCCTTAAAATGAGCACGATTTACAGAAATGATTTCTTTTGCTCTGGAAGGTTTTATTGGTGCTCAGATCATCCAAAATCACACAACGCATAATTTTTTTTCTTCAAAGTTACATTTAAAAAATGATTTCTGCCTTTCTGGAAAGAAATCTCTTATTTCCATGGAGCAGCCCAAACTGGAGACTTTTGCTTTCTTTGTATTGAAATATAAGGGAAGCAACAAAGCAAGCCACTTAATGTGAAGCTGAAACTTTCTCTTTTCAGATCTTTGGTTTTTATTTGCTTGTGATTTGTAATTGTTGGTTTCAATCATTGTAAAATAAGATATTCTTCAAAATTCTAAAAAAAAATGATTTTTTTTTATTTTTTCAGAAAATTTTGATTTTGCATAAAATTATTCTAATTACCAAAATAGTGAATAGTTTTCTACTAAACTACAACTCTAGTCAATAACCAAGAACATACTTCATTATTGATAAGTTATTATTATTATTTTTATTTTTAACCAAAGAGCAAATCTTTTTCTCCAAAATCATCTTTTGACTTCGGCCATTACACTAGGAAGGTGACGAGAATATAATAAAAATTTCATTTTTTCAATTGTCTTGTGTAATATCAAAATTTTCTGAAAAACTGAAATTTAGATTATCATTAGTTGAGCTGTATTTATGCAAATTTACAGAATTTAAAAGAAACATTTCAAACTTGTAGAAGTTTCAATTTATAAATTGAATTGCTGAAAAAAAAAACTATCCAGATGCGCCTTTAATTACTTTCTTTCTGGGCCTTTGCACAAATCTTCCATGCTTTATTTTATGAATTCATCTGATTCATTTATTGTCTTTTTTCTCTCCCTGTAGTTGTGGACCCAAATGACCAGTCGTCTCTTCGGTTCCCTGCAGCCTCTGTGGCTCCACCCGCCTTCGACCTTCTGTCAGCCCCTCCTCTGAGACGCAGGAAAGAGCGCCCCCAGTTTTTAAACCTCAGCGAAGCAGAAATGGCCGGTGTCCTGCGGCCCAAACCGGGACGTCTGGACAGTCCCAGCAACAGATATGCTGGCGACTGGAGCGGCTGTGGTGAAAGTTACTTCCCCTCTGAACTGCTGCTTCCTCCCAGTAAAGAGGAAGCAGACTACGACGATGTGCCATCTGAAGACACAGAGGCGGTTGAGAAAGCCCAGGAGAAGGACGCAGCTGAGGAAGATGACCAGGAGAGGGTCACAAGTCCTGTGTCTGATCCTCATGTGGAGGAAGAACCTCAAAGAGAGGAGTTTGTGAAAAAGGAGGAAGATGGGGAAGAAGAGGAGGAGAAAGAAAGCGAGAGCGACAGTTCAAACAACACGCCGGCTTTTGAAGAGGAGGAGATGGAGGAGAAAGTGTTTAACCACATCCTCCCAGCTCGGCTTCCTAAAGAGCACACTTACCAGGCATACATGAAGATCCAGGACATCAGTCCTGTTCTGAGTAACAGGGTGAACCTGAGAGACCTGCAGGAGAGCATCGACACCCTGATAGGAAACCTGGAACGAGAGCTAAATAAGAACAAGCTCAACGTCGGGTACTGACTACTACGCAGGCACACGCATATCCATTTGTAGACCCATAAACACAGATGAAGTTTGAGGAGGACCTACATTACTGATCAAGGTGCTTCGCAAACACCCACAGTGTTTCCACAGGAATGCTGTGGCTTGTGGTGCTGCTGTAATAAGTTACAAGGTGAGAGGAGAAGAAATGAAACAGGGCACTTCTAGAATTTCTACCTTACTCACAGACATTCCATCATTTTTTTTTTTTTTGTTTTGTTTTGTTTTGGTTTTTTAAGTGTCTTACATCATGTGGTTTGTTTTGGTTTGCATCCTTTCCTGTTCTGTGTTCCATGTTGTTATTGTTGCTTTTCTTCTTATTAGAAGAACCCATTTACCCCTCAGGGGTTTAAAAGTTGCCTTAATTGTGTGAAGGTGGTGCGTCAAGAGGAAAATCCACCCTGAAAGAAAATACGTTATCTCCTGACAGCTTGATTGTACAAACAAAATAACATCTTTCAATATTTTAATTGTCGCTTCTACAATTTTGGCAACGGAGCTCAGACCGGTCTTAATTTCAAGATCCAAAAAGTTTTGGTTTTAATGATAGAAGCAGATATTTTTTTTGACCGGAGAAATAATCCAACAAAAGAAATTGGATTCACGTCTGTTTCAGAGCTGCTCCCTGTTACTGCCTGTTTGGACTGAGTGCTGATTAAAACACGCCAGGGTTTTAGGAGAAACGTGTTATTTTCTTTTATTAAGGTGGATTTCCTTTTTAAGGCAACTGAGAGCTTTTCTGTCGAGGTACAAGAATATTATACAACAATAATGCACTTATTAGGCAGGTAGCTGTGTAGATTATCATGCTTTCTAGTGTTAGAATGAATATGACTGTGATTTGAATAAAATGAGAAAATGGGCCAGCGGAAAACTCCTATTAAAGACAAAAACAAAAAAACATAAATTTCTGTTGTGCAAGGGTTTTGATAAACATCTGATGCTGGAGGTCATAAAACCAACCAAATGCTAAATTTACTTATTTGATTTCTTATTAGATGGGAATTTTGACACAGTTTTCTTTGGTAGCTAAACTTATTTTAAAAGTTAGAGGCAGCGAGCTAGTTTTGTAAAACAAAAAGACATTTTCTCTTCACTAAAATAGGCTCAAAGGACCTAGATGTCTGTCTTCTCATCTACAGCAGCAGATAATGTTTTCATTTGGTAAATAAATGCAAGTTGGAGTAATAGGGAAATTAGCTTTTTTTTAGCTCAGCATAAAGATCCAAGCTATAGCTAACCCAACTTTAAAAGCTTTCTCTTTATGCCTTTTTAAAACAAACTAAAATGAATGCAGGACTGGTCTTCTATTCTACAACAGAAGACCATAAGCTAAATAATTCAACAGATGATGTAACATAAGTTTTCTGTCGCGATCTTTAAAAGGCCTCATCTTTAAAAGCATCTGTTACTTTGCTGCCTGAAGCAACAAAGGAGGTTTTCATCAATCCAGGGATTCAGAGTGATCAGTATTTAACCTTTATGGATATGTATATAATTATATAAATGTATTTGGAGTATATTATTTTTACATCCTATATTTCAATGGCGTATTTAAAAAAAACTTCTGATGACCTTGTAGTGTTGACGGCAGTCGTGTAAATCTCCCTTTGAGCTACCTGTACACATCTTAATGTGCTGGACTAATGGTACAACTCTCGCTGTAAAATATACGGCAAAATGCTATTGGTGTTGTTATTATGTTGCGTAAATATTTGAGCTAATCTGTGTCTAGTGGACTGAGATGTGTTCATGACTTTTGGTGTGTTTTTTATGGTACTGAACGTTGCATGGTCAAAAGCTTTACCAACATAAGCAAGGCTCTGTCTGATCTGCCATTGTATTTCATATTTATGTGTAAAATAAGACTATTTTATAATGTATGCTTATTTGTTTGACCACTTGTTACTTAGATAAACTGATGATTGGATTGCATTTTCTTCTAAAGGATGTAGAGGCGGAGATTGATTAAGATGCACAAGATTTTTTTTATAAATATGGTACCATAGTCAAAAAGTGACTCCATTATTACTACATAATATCCTCTGGTCCCTCTTATAAATGTATTTGAATTTTAATTTTAAGGTCATACTGTACTTTTCATCATTTGAAAGAAGCTTGAACTAAAAAAAGTAACTTAAGCGTAAGATCAGTTGTAGAATTGACCCATAAAATTGAGCAAAATCTCATGGATAGTTTAAAAAGCGGATAATTTGTTGACTGTATTTATTAAGTGTGACTTTGTTCATCTGCCTTATCAGAAATAATTGTCTGTTTCACCGAACAATATTCAGAGACAAACATTTTCCAGATTTTTTTTAAGTCTTGGGTGACAGAATTTAAATATTTGCATCAAAAATGCATAAAAATCTGCTTATTGTGACAGACTGTAAAGTATTTAAAACCTTATAATCATGAACCTTAAAGTTTAGGACAAATCCAAACAAACTGAATTTTTCTATAAGAAGCTGCAAACTCAAATTAAAAAGTGGATTTTTTTTTTTCTGTGAACTACTGAGGGAGTCTAATGAAATATTCTCTGCAAAGTTGCTTTTAAACTATCTGCCTGCAAAGAGAACAGAAAAAAATGCTGAGTAGTTTTCATAAAGCTTGTGGAGGAAGATTCATCCATTTATTAAAATTTCTTGGATTTTTTAAATCCAAGAAACATTTAAACGATAATATGAGATCTAATAGTAAGAATGATTACAAAAAGGACGGATCCAGTGGTTACAGCACATTGTTGTTATATTTGTTATTACAAATTACATTTGCTTCATTTTGTTCCATCGCGTTTTAGATGTAATCATTCATTTCTGTCTCATCCTGTTTGTCCTTTAGAGAAGAAAGTGCCACACTGAACGCATCTCTAAGCTGAACAGATAAGTGCTTTGTATTGAACCCGAAAAACATGGTCATAATAAAGATATTATTTTACATTCATATTTGGGTGCTCCATGTTTTCGAATTATCTGTTTAGTTTGTATTTGTTTTCCTCAAAATGCAACTTCCATAATAAATTTAAACCTAAATTTGGGTGTAAATAAAAAGATTTTAAAGTACTAAAATGTATAAATCGGTGGTTTGATTAATTGGAAAACATACTTTGGAAAATTACTTTCAGGTATGCGCTGATAATATTTCTTTTTTTTTTTATGTTTTATGTCACTTCCATTTGTTTTGAAAACCAAAACACAAACACCTGTGGGCAATGAGGAGGTTGCCATGGAGACCGGTGGCCTTCAGCTCATCTGCATTGTTGGTAACTCTCATCCTTTCTGTAAGTTTGGCATCAGAGGGAACCAGGAAGTCCTCTAAAAGTTTGAGTTTAAAGTTAGAAAAAAAATGTTGACACATTTGACCAAATCATCACCGACTCTGGAAACTTCACTCTTGACCTCTAAAATGATTGTTTAGGCCATAAAAACATAAAAGAACATTGAAACTGAATATTAGGATTTATCTAGCTGGAATAAAAAAAGAAAGCTTTAAATATCCCAGCTTGCCATAAAGAATCTGTTATCTATAAGTTTCCATTTTTTATTGAATTACTGGAAGAGATAAAAACTTCCAATGTTGTGTAAAACCAAACAATTGTAAGTACTGAATGGTGAGGTTTCACTGCTTCAGCTCCATACAAAGCAAGTTCCGGTGGTTCTGGGTAAAACTGGAGTATAGAAGCACAAAAACCAGAGCGGTAATCAGTTTCCTACATTTAATTCAAGCCTTGAAATCATTCATTAGAAAAGCATTTTAAACAAAGACACAAGCACATCTATTTCTATGTCACACATCCATCTTAAAGATGTCATTTTCTTTTTTAGATTCCTTGCAGAGCTGTGGAGTTGTTGCACCCAAACCTCAGTGGATAGATTCATTGGGGAATTGCCCATGTTGGCCTGTGGGAATCTCCCAGAATGACTCTTGGCTTCAGGGACATTCCCAAGACGCAGCCGCTTTTTTAACTCGCAAGCTAAGTTAATTTATTGTAGCTAGTTTCCTACAATTATTTCCATGTTTGTAGGAAATAATATAAAATAAATGTAAAATGAATGCAAAGAACTTGGCTTCTGTCATGGTTCACGCTGAGTCGATACAAATCTCTGCTAAGTAGCATGAGAAGTCAAAGCAGCCAGAGGCTTTTCAGCACTAAATGTTTTTCAGCCGTGATTGATGTCACTTCAGAGAGCTCCTATCATGTTTTTTATCACAGCGCTGAGCAGGTATGAGAAAGTTTTAGGATACCGAATGCACACATATCCATCTGCACTGCACAGCCCTGTTTAAATTCCCACATGTCCATTCTCCAGAAACACGTCGTGCCTGGAATCCATGTGAAGACAGAGCCAAAAATTCCACCGACTGTCTCCAAGTGGATAATCTTTCACACTAAGGAAAATGTTTTTGCCAGTTTCCAAACTTAATTTTGGGTCTTTGGAGACAGATTCAATCCAGCTGAAATATTTATTCGTGGTTTTAAAAAAAGAGAGAGTTGGCTGCAAACAATTCCTATTTCTAAATATACTTTGTTTAAATTTGACTTGCGAAGGTTTCCTTAGGAAGGCAAGAGTGAAAACAAAGGCAGGCTTAATATCACAGAGTGTTTGGATTGTCAGGGTCGCCCACTTGATATCAGAGCTTCTGACGTAGCGAACTGAACTTTCCTTCATTTCTAATTTGGGAGAGCAGAGAAATGAGGCGGCTTAGGTAAACATCGCGAACAGCCACCCACATGAGAAACAGACCTTCTCTCTTCTTCTCTCCATCCTCCTTCGCTCCCTAATCTCTGCTGACCTTTGAGTCAGGATAGTGGTTGCATGTCAGCCGACCTTCCGCACAACACAGTCGTTGACTTTTTTTTTTTTCCCTTTTTCTCTGCTGTTAACCATGGCAACAAAATCTGCAGTTTAATGGGGATGGAACTAAAATAAGTATCTTAAAATAACTAATTTCATTCTAGAAAATCACTCTGTTTTCTTTAAAAAAAAAAAAAAAATACAAGGTCAGCATTCTCTGATATCTTAGAATTGTATTATTTTGTTTGCACTCTGAATGTTGTGTGAACTGAGCAGGAAGACGCCTTCTGTCTTTTGTGTAAGACAAAGTTGACTTTCTAGTTTAGATAAATTCACAACTCAAAACATTTTAACATCAAAACCAAGTTAACTTTGTTTTGTTCCTATTCTAAGTCTGGAGATCAGACTGATTTACCAACTGACAGGGTCAGAGGTCAGGATAACCACTACAAAACATTTGTGGTTTTATAAAACCCAACAACCTGGAGAAAGTCTGCAGCCTGCTGTCACATGCTAAGATGGTGGTATGCAAAATATTAAGTAAATGTATAAATGTTGCGTGTATAATTTGTTTCTGAGTACCAAATCTTAGAATACTTCTCATTTCACTGGTATTGAAAACTTAGCACACCCTAGGATAGGAAATTAAATACCTGGTTGGACTTAAGGGAATCTAAAACCTTGTTAGGGTCAGAGAAAACAAGGTGGTTTGAAATGAAATACAAAGCTTATATAACTTGCTCATACCTCACAGACCAATCTGCGCGTCCCAGAATCCCTCACACAATGGCTTTCTTTGGCTGAGGAATGCAAATATGATACATTAGTGCGGCTTTCTTGAAATATTTTATTGTAACATATTTTCAATGCTACTGGCTGCACACTATGTTTTAAGTGAACTGTAACCAACTTAAATTCAACTCAGCAGGAAGATATTTTTTGCAGTGATATGAATTTTATAATAAAATGTTTCAAAACTGTCAATTCAAAATAAGAGCTTTAACTATAGAAACAGTGTTTTTATGTTTTGAAGAATATTAAGTGAGTGTTAAAATGTAAACATTGAATAGAGTGCCAGTCATGCAGCTGATTTACTTTATGTGGAAGAGATACAGTTTATTTTACAGTGGACCTAGAATGAGCAATAAGGTTTCATTGTTTTGAATTGAACAAAATGATCAAACCTCAGTAGCTTTTCAGAAAAATGATTCCTTCCTCTTCCTGTGTCTGGCCTCCATCATTCCTGATCCTCTGCACCAATGATCATAAAACTGTGCAAACTGAGTTTCAAAAATAAATGTGCTTCTTGGCAATATCAGGTTGAGGAGGTTTTTCTGCTGTATCAAAATTTTTGTCGTTTACAAAACTGCAATGGAAATATTTTTTTCACATCATGAGTCAAGTGATCAACACCTGGATGTGACAACTGGTGGAAAAAATGAAGAAGATGATAGGAAGTCATAGAGGGATGAGGGTGCGGTATGTATTTGAATAAGTTCTGAACAAATTTATTCTTCTGTCATTTTAACTGTGTTTTATTTAATGGAATCACTGCAATTACAAAATCGTGTTTTTCTACATTGGCAGAATATCAACACATTTTTGCATACATTTGTCATGGAAACAAAGCTACTGATGCTATGTGATACAAGAAAAACCATATAAATGATCTTTTTTCATTTGCCTTTATGTGTTTCAAACACATAAAAATCTAAAAGAGTTAAAACACAACTGGTTTGGTTTGGTTCACAGAGACAAACCAGTTTCTGCCTGTTCATCCCAACATCCATTTCTTATTCCCTGAGATGCTCAGAGGTTGTGACCCAGGGTACACATTCCTTACATCAGTGCACGTCAATAGTAGAGCTGCACCAAAGTCCCAGGATCTCTGGTGTGTTTTTTGGGGCCCTTTTGTTCCCCCCGCGGTCCTGCCCCGGTACTTGGCAGCTCATCTGAGGCCCTGGGGGCAGATCTCTTGATGCAGCGCTGACAGATCCGGCTGTTCTGAACCGCAGCGATGATGAGAGTACAGAACAGATGAAAAATTGAAAAGGAGATGAAGAGAGAGCGAGAAAAAAAGAGAAGTGAGAGTGGAGGATGGAGGGAAGGAGAACACAGGAGCGGTGCCTCAGATCTTCAGGGGCCAAAAGCCTCACATAATGTCGGCCCTCTCCTCTGTCCTACCAGCCTCTTCCCCGCTTCACCTCCATTGCTCTGTCACTCAGGACTAGACCATTTCATTTTAATAAGGCTAATCCCTCCTAAAGGTAAGCTGCTCATCACCTCTCATCCTCCTGCCCCTCAGAAAAGAGCATTTTCCCTTTGAGCTCAAGGACAGGAGGGTTTGCTGTGCTTGATAGGAAAGAAGAATGTGAAAGGTGAGACAGAAAAGAGGCCTCGACAGCAGCTGTGCTCAGATTTAATGAGAGGATTCGGGCCTGACTGGTTTGATAAACTTGCAGGTGGCGCGCTGTTAGTCAAAGTTCTTCCTCTGGGCTGCAACACTGAGCTGATATGAAGCGCAGAGAGGATGGAAAGTTGCGTGGAGGAAGTGTAGTGATCCAGCTGGTATTTTTGTTTGTGATATTGCTGCCAGCAGAGAACTTTCTGGCTGTTAACAGAGAAACTTTGGCTGTTTGGCCGCCAGCTTCTCTGTCCTTTGTAGGAGCAGGTAGACATTTTGAAAAGAAAAATGTTAATAGTTGAAAATGTAGAATGTGAATGACTCACAGTTCACTGAAACATTTACATAATTTAGAAACAAAATCTTGGACCAATAGCATTCTTTCAAAAACACCTTAATGCAGGACTCTGACCCTGTCCACATTAAACAAGATATTTAGTAATAGAGAGAGTTTCTTATCCCCAATTTTGGTCATAAAGCTTTGAAGTTAATTTTAAAAGGAGAGAAATTTGTGTATTGTCGTGATCCAAATGTCTGAATAACATTCGAAACACTGACATAAAGTCTTGCTTTGCACATGTTCACTCTAGCTGTGAGAACTGCAAAATAAATATGCAATCCCCTAAATTTAGAGAACATTTCCTCAGGATAAATATGGCATTGCTATGGAAACGGTTTTGAAATAGTTAATTATAATCTTATGTTTACAGCACAAAAACATGGGAGTTTTAAAAGGGGTATGCAGACTTCTGAACAATAATTCATCTCTTTCTGCTTCTGTTTGTTCAGATTGTTTCCTCCGTTTCCTAATAAACACTGTTCCTCTGCTCTAGTTTTGTGAGACTTCATTCTTCTTGTTTATATTATTTTTTCCCCCACAATAGCCTCAGTGTGCTGTAACTTTCAGAAGACCTTGACAGGAAATGAAAAGCCAAAAGAATGACTGAACAACAACTTATCAAGACCAGATGAAGAGTGCATCCTGAGATGTATAAAAACCATGAACCGTTGCTGTTCAGAAGTGTTACATGTTACCAAAGAGAAGACTACAAACCGCTGAGAGCTTTAAATTAGAAAATGAAAAGGAGTCAAGGGGGTAACATTCCACAGCAGTGTCCTGGCCACCTGATCTCTTATGAGGTCAAGGGTCAAATAATGAAACCTACCACCTACCTCACAGAGGCTCCAAGGAGAAACAGCTTGGTGCTTTACAGCAATATATCAAAAAACTGATGAAAAAAGTATAGATCGTTGTAGCAACTAAGGTTTGCTCAGAGGAATGTCTCTCAGTGCGTTCAAAAAGAAAGAGCAACACAACCAAGCAGTTCTGTAATCAATTTGTAAGATTATGTTTTTGTTTTTGTAATGCATCAATTCCCTTGTACTGCCCTATCTCTGCAGCTGGGCTCCAGCTTGGATGAGCATGTGTTGAATGTGCAGGGTGCCCCATGTTGGGAGATTTGTGGAAGTGGACCTTCACAAAAAAAAAAAAAAGAAGAAGAAAAAAAAACACCCCACCTAACACCCGTCCCAGCAGGAGCTGCTCAGAGGCCAGCCAGAACAATACTAAGGCAATGGCTTAATTCACCAAGCCAGATTTACAGCTCCTCCTACACAGCACCTGCTTGCTTTGTTTCCCAGGATCTCGCTTGGAAACTTTGAAGAACCGGCGATAAAAATTGAACCCCAGGCAATCCATTCTGTATTGACAGCCCCTTTAGTTACATATCTCTTTTTTATGTTTGGGAAATCTCTTGGACTTAGATGAAGAAGTCAACTGAGGAAAATCTGACATCATGAATGTCCCCCTCATGCCAGTGGGAGCCGTTGGGTTTATTGCCGACCATTGTCCCGAGCATTAAAGCGGTGGCCAGCCAAGCAGCTTTTCTACACATCTCTGCACAAAAGTTTTAGCTGCAAAAAAAAAAAAAAGGCACAGGCTGTTACATAAGATTCAGCGCATCAGCCATAAAAACAATAACTAGCCAGTGAGTGTTGGATTGCAGGCGGCGCATTCCTGAGCTGGCCCACAGAGAAAGTGAGAGGCACTCTGAAACAGATTTCCCAGAGAGGTTTGAAGAGGAGACGACTGGAGAGCAGAGGCCCCTTTTGTCACCGGGACCTTGTTGGAGCCTCAGGGGCCATATGGACGCCTGTCTCTGTGCACCCTCACATCAGCCCATTCTTCACCCTCCTCCTCTCTCTGTGCGCTCCGTGACAGGGCCGTCCACGTGAATGAGTCATGGGCAGAGTGAAGCAGGGCCTGGCTCGCCGCAGAGCCGTTTCCCTCTCTGCCACCCCCGCGTCCCCAGAGTCTGTGCTTGTGTCGTTCATTGATTCTGTCAACCCTTGTGCTCTCCTTCTTCTTTTGAGCGATCGTGAACACAGTGTGAAAACTTGCCAATAGACAGCTGCCCCTACATTATGCAGAATTTGACCTGCAACCCCCTCGCCTTCTCCAGAGTTTCTTTTCTGACAGGACACCGGCTGTCATTTTGGGACTAAAGGTTTGCTGCTCAGCTTTTTTTTTTAATCAACATGAAGAAGAAAAACAGATGGAAACAGAAAACAGACTCAGTCCAACATCACAGAAGCAGGGCAGATTCAATTCACCTTGAGAAAAGTCATGGCTGCTGTGATAAATCATCTGCCTCTCTGGTCGTGTAGATGATGCACTTGATACAAATAGGTTCAAAGTTACTCATATATATTTATGATAGAAAATGACAATCATCCCCCTGAAGAGAGGCACCTCGAATGAAATAATGTCTGTTTTTATGCACAGATAAACATAAAAGAGTATTAGGGCCATAGTAAGAAAATTAAAAAATAATAAGAATAGAATAGAATAGAATAAAATAAACTCGCACGAGAATGAAATCAGAATATTCTGAAGGTGAAGAAATGGCTTAGAAAGTTTATTAGAAACATGTACCGTAATTTATTGAAGAACAGAAAAACTACACTTTAATGTTTAATTGGAAAAAACCTTAACATTGTAAAAGAATCTCCAATTAAAAATAGTTCTTGAAATTAGCTTCCAAACCGATAAACAGGTTTTTCAAAGCTCATATGAAACAAAGGCATCACAATTTGTAAATAAATATGAGACATAAAGCTAACCAGAGGAAACAGTTTTACATCTGAATAAAATATAGATGTTGTAAAAAAAAAAAAAGTTATGGTTATTTACAGAAAAAACAATAAAATGCAAACTTTGACATTTAGGGCTAAGAGACAAAATCTCTATTCAAAATATCAAAACTGGACAAAAATCAGACCATAAACAAACAAGCCTCTGCTTTGTATACAAAAATATTTGTGTAAATATTCATGTATGTGGGTGATGTTAGGTATTCAACTTCTCTGACTCTACAGCAATGGGCCACAAGCCCATGTCCTGTAACAGTTCTTCCTCTAGTATCAGGTCGTCGCTGTACTCCGTTAAGTCCAGACGCTGAATTTCCTTTGGGGGCGTTTCTGGTTTTTCAGGTTCCTGGAGACACAGGAAGATTTGAAATACAGTCAATGAAGTTCATTTCTATAGCACATTTCAGCAACGAGGCAGTTGCCTTACATGCACAGATCTACATTAAGATGTAACCAGGTGACTCTGAACCCATTTAGAACAGATAAATGTGTGGATGTGCAACAACTTCCTCCAACTGAACAGAAACAAAACTGAAGTTACTGGACCTAAAGAGTCAACGCACAGCTTCAGTTATTACAGCTGGAAGCCAGTGATCACGCCCGGAATCTGGGTCTCGTGATGGACTCTGACCTGAAGAGTCAGAGGCACATAAAGACAGTTACAAAGTTGGCCTTCCATCACCTGAAGACTAAAATTTGTTTGATTGATTGATTCACATCTCCCCAAACAAGCCAGATTCCAGTCAGACAAACTGCAGTTTGTTTAAAGCGTACCAAGTGTGGTTGGGTGTGAATGCACACTTACATATAAATTTTCTGCAAAACTTTTATGCTAACTATTAAATATAATTCGGGTACTTAGTTATTGTTCTGCTAGCAGAAAACCAAACTATTCCACTTGTATGTTTCCTCCCTTTCTCTCCAAATATGCACATAATAATTAAAAACAAAAACCTCAAGAAGCAATACATATGGAGGTTAACTACCAGCCCTCCTTTGGTAGAGAAACAATCATTACCTGCCTTCATACTGCAGCTGCTATCCAGCCTGAGATGGAAACACTTAGCCCTTAATAGATTTAGCCTATATAGTTGGCAAAGAGCTTGCCAGACGCTGCCTGGTAAAACGTACACTATCCTCTGTGGTCAGTATCAAATAACATGAAGGATGAATTAAACATGAGGCTAGGAAAAAAGAAGAGACACTGATAGAAATGCAGACACACAAAGAGGGCCAGGCTGCAGCCTCTTTTTTCCCAAGTGTACATAAACTGACAAATGTTTTATTTGACTTAAATACATTTAAATGTTGCTCAAAAATGTTGTTGGAGAGCAGCTTGGAATCTTAGATAAATACAATATGCTTTTTCAAACAGCTAAAAGTCTAAACTTGTTAGCAGCTTCACTGGAATATTTTTTTTTCTGCATCTTCTATATTTATACCTTCTTTGTTCAGATTTCTGCACAAATGACAAAAATTGCTCAGGACAAAAAACATGTCTCACCATTTTCAGTTTGATCTGGAGTTCCTCCTCCTCCTTTATATGTTTAGTCCAGAACTCTTCCCTCTTTAAATAGTCCTTCAAACTCTCTACTTCAAGATCAAAGTATTTCTTCATGCTTAAACTCTGCAAATAACCCAAAAAACAAAAATCAGATTCATACCCCTTCAATTGTTTTCCATTCTTTTAAGTTGTGACCAATGACTGATGTGCATTTTATTGGGATTGTATGTGACGGACCAACAAAATTACAGCACAATTTTGAAGGTAAAGAAAAAGGACAAAATAATCCTGCCACACCCGTGTTTTATGCTACTGTTTCATGCTACTTTTCTTCCACAGGTTTTTTTTTAAAATGTAGGTCAAAGTGTTTAAGTCAGGTCTCCAAACACAGGTTCTAATTTGACATTTCTGCTGTTTTCCCAACATAACTTGTGTCAAACATGCCTGTTAGCTTAGGTTTTGGGAAGTTTAGTTAGAATTGTGCCATCCTCTTGTGGAGAATTGAACTGTACAGTAAATTGTTCCAAGCTTAGGTTTATATCCTAAACCTACGTTAAACTTCTTCAGAACTTGATTCCTATCCGTCTGCTGTGTTCCTTGATCCTTTATGATGCTGTTTGGTCACTAATGTTCTCTGACACACCTCAGATCTTCACAGAGCAGCTGTATTTAGGAGATTAAACCACACACAGGTGGGCTCTGTTTCCTAATTAGAGGACTGCTGAAGCAATTGGTTGCACTTGAGTTTAATTATTGATATCAGAGTAGAAGGGGCTGAGTACATGAGAATTTTGTTCTTCACATAACATTTTCCTTCAATTTCAAAATCATGTGCTATTGTTCATAGGTTCCAGTCAAAAAAGACAATAAAACACATGAGGTTTTGTGTTTGTAAAAGTGCAAACTGTAAAAAAAAAACGTCAAATGGAAATGAATACTTTTGCATGGCTATGGTTAGGGTTAGGTAAACAATTAACGGCTGAAATTAGAACATGTCATGAGAAAGGTTTCTCAAACTTAGTATTACAAATTTTTTGAACAAACAAACCGCCTCACCTCATGCCTGGAAGGAAGATAGAGGACCTTTGGTATTTCAAAAATACGAAGAACCCCAAGATCATCTGCAACAGCCAGGAAGTGCTGCTTTGCTGGAGGCAGAGAACAATTTAAATAAGCAGCCTGCTGACTTACTGAACACAGAGCTACACTTTGAGAAAGTAAACAAAACATTTAGAGGTGTAATGTGACAACAGCAGTAGAAATAGTTTTCAGTGGTGAAAAATATCTTTAAATAGTCAATTTGAAAAAGCGCATGTCAACACAGGTAGGATGTAAATAGTAGTTGCAAAACGCACAAACTATCTTTCATTTGATCATTTCTGTCATTCATGCCATGGGACCCTCTGCTTACAGCCTTCCCCTTTCTTTCTGCTATGCTACAGCTTCTCCCCATCAGTAGAGTCTGTTATGAATGCCCAAGCGTGCACACAAGCTTGATTGACAGCTATGAGGTGGACAAGCTTAACTGTTTCTGAGATTAACTGTCTCATATTTTACTGTCACAACATCATGTCAGTTTCAAAAAGTATGTAAAAAAAAAAAAATACATATATTTTTTTTTAAGAAAAGTTACATGTACAAGTTTTAATATAACTGGAAACGCATGTGTTTTCTCACCTGTGAAATTGCAGGCTTTCATGCAAGTAATCTTGCTTTTGCTGATATGAGGGTGAAGCTGTAGTGGTTCGCTGCTGTTTTTTAGGAGGTCCCATATCTCAACACTGCCATCTGTTTTTCCGATGAAGAAAACAGCCGGTCGGGACAACGACCAGCATCCCGCTGTGCACTCCTCCTCAAAGTATTGCGATGAAACCAGTGGGCCATCCTGCACGCAGCAGTTTCAGGAAAAAGTGAATCCAACTTTATACATTTTTAACAGCAGATCTAAAGGTATTTTTTGGTAACTTGGTCAGTTATCTGTATGCTCCAAAATCCCTCTGTCAAATGCCTAAATGATGTTTAGTTGTTTAGAGTAAAATGGGGAAACAAATTACTGTAGATATGTAACATACAATAAGTTAAACAAACTTAAGGAGCCAATATTTTACATTACACAAAACATTTTAGAATATGTTACTTTTCAAAGTGCTGCCACTGAGAGAAACATTAACTTTCCCTCCAGAGTCAATCTGTAAAGTGGATGTGGATTTAAACTGTTTATTATCAGAAAAGCCCATTATAAATGTCAAAGCCAAATATTGTTTTATAGCTTAACTGTGCTTTAACCTTCTGTCTTTTGCACCCTTTCCTGTGCTGTTTTTGTTTACCATTATTCTGGAGGTATTTTAAGAATGAATTACACACGAGTCGATTCTAGCTGATAACTGGGTGACTTCTCAAGACATTCAGATCCACTGGATTTTATTTAGGGGTATCAGAGCAGAAATGGCAGATGCTCACAACATTCTGCAGATTATAATCTCAATAAAACACACAAAGAATTGTTCTTCTAACTTGACAAAATTTCAAGAGGTGTGGATCCTTCTGTAAGTGATCATATATTAAATAAAAATTTCCCCTCCTGTTAAATATAACCTTGTATGTATGTATGTATGTATGTTTGTATGTATGTATGTATGTATGTATGTATGTATGTACTCTGGGCACATAATTTATGCTCAGTGGTCTTGTTTTTAGTGTAGTTACCATGACTCCCTCTTTCCAAATGGCAAAGTTCCAGCCTCCTGTTGTCAAAAGAATGTCTTTGAAGAATGGAGATCGCTGCAGTGAGTTCACCAGCCAATGATGGCTGTTGAAACACGCGAAGGGTTTGGAACCTGGGAGCGCAGCAGCACATTATGAGAAAAGGCATGTTTTGCTTGGCAGAATACTGATTGTGATTTCAGGTCTCAGTCACAATAAATGATGAAGACAAGTCAAACTTCTGCAATCCTATACATTTCCTGAGGCTAATTAAATTTAGCATGGCTGCCAAAGGATAAGAGTGATTTAAAAGGGATGTCAGATTTATTGTTATAAGACTGAAAAACAAAACAAAACTGACATTCATCAGTTTATTGTGATGAATGTCTTGGTTTGATAATAAAGTGCTTACACATGGTAAAGAATATATTGTTTAGGCCCCTTTTAAACAACCTAGAAATATGGCAGGACTCACTGTGCGGGCGCCCAGAGTCGTCGCTTTCCATTTTCCAGTCGGAGTAAACGATCTCTCCATTCTGGCAGTGGAAACATGACAGGTTATATAAGATTCATCACAGAATAAACCTACACATTCCTGACGGTTTTTTAACCGTTCAAAGCCAATGGTTTTTGAAGTTTTGACATTTTGAAGTTTTACCTCCGTCCCAACAAAAAACTTGGTATTGATGCTGTCCATCTCCCTCAGTTTTTCAGATGCAGGTAACATGAGTTGGCTGTAGTCAGGAAGGACCTCTGGCACCTTAACTTCTTTATCCTTTTCTGAGTGGGAAAACAAGGTACAGATGCAAATCACTATTCTACCAACAACACAGAAAAAACACAGAAAGAAGAGGAACAGTTTGAGTCAGTGGTTTATGCTTAATGTAAGGACATAACAAAGATCGGATTGATGCAGTCTGCATTGTACTCTCACCGTTAACGACATGATGGGAGGACAAAAGGGGGAAAATAAGGAGAGGTGTATCTGGTGAGTGGGGCGGGAAAAGAATAAGAGGGATGAGAAAAAAAAGCTGGGAAAGGGTTTTCTAAAAAAAGGGACTAGCTAGGAGAGGATACAACCAAATGTTTTTTATTGAGGAAAAAAGTTATCCATAGCAGCCTTTCCCTCATTAATTTTAATCATTATAATAAGAGTAAAAATAACTAACTTTGAGTAACTTCTTTAAACCACTATCTGGGCAAAGCATTGAGATTTTTGATGACCTTACTGGTCAGAGTCCTTGAAGCCAGAAAATCAGCTTCTTTTGCTCAGCAGCTGATTTCTTGGTGCATTTCTAAATTTATTTCTCCATTTAAAAATGTGTGAAGAAAACAGTAAGACTATGCTGCACCGCGGCAGAAATTGATTCAGTGCTGCCTAAGGACATGGCTGTTTAATTGTTACACAGTGACCATGAAGCCTGCTGACAATAACATGGAGTGTAAAATCATGCAAAGTCAATCTGTTGTGCTACAAATGACAGTTAAATGGCTCCACTTTTAGAAATAGCAGTGGTAGCAAAATGATGAACACTGGAGTCAACACAAAGACTTGTCAGTAAATAGGCAAACTCTTTAAACTGAACCAAAATATTCATTATATTCATTAAAATCTTAATTGGTGAGTGCTTGGATTAAGTGAAAAAAGATGAGCTTGCAGCAAATTAACTGCAAGCTACCAAAGTGGTGTTTATGGAGCCGGACCTTCGGCCAGACAAAGGCCAGTCTCTTCTTGACCAGCATGGACACGTTCAACCTTCCTCAAGCCTTCTGAGCAAGATATTACAAAGAGCTGACAGTGAGCAAGGTCACTGCTTTGCTACCAGAAATTAGCTTATTTTGGAAAAAAAAGACTCTTATTAGAGTGGTGGGAAACTCAAGGAAGTCAGCCTCACCGTGCTCATCAATGAAATCAGCTTTTCAAACCAAAACTAAACAAAATCTTTGTAAAAGGGTATTATGTATTTTCCAGGCAGATAGTATCATTTTATGCACAATCAAGAAATTATGTTTGGCTGTTTTAAAATTCTATACATAACAAATATGATCTACAAGAAGTTTCACTTCATAATTTAAAGCCTGGAAATTGGGTCTCTGTCTCTTTAAAAACTGCTTGTTTTTTCCAAAGCTCCGCCTTCAGGAAGTCATCACAACGTGGCTCCTCTATTAATCCTTAAACGATGTTTTGACCAGCGGTGCTCTGGGAAGTGGCTCACCAATGAGCTCAGCGGATGCACAGCACATAAACAGCAGGTGTTTGCTAATTTCTGATGGCTAGTCTGAAGGAGCTAAGTGAGAAAATTGCAGGGGAGGGATACTCTACAATGCTTGAAAATTGTAGGACCGTGGAGGAGCCGCACCTCGAAGGCGTCGCTAAGTCCAACCAGGAATTTTGAATAACTAAATGGTTGCCATAGGAGATTAAAGGATTTCTCAAAAATGCATTAAAAAATCAAAGCAACACTCCAGTTATGTTTTTAATTAGGGAAAAGCATTTTAACACATCATAAAGTTAAAAAAGTTAATTTTACACAATACTACCCCTTCAAATAAATGTGAAATTTGTAACATTTCTAAATTTCTATTGCAAAAGTATTAAAGTTAATACAAAAATGAAATGTCTCTCCTTTGGCCCTACCTGTAGGAGCGATGAAATTTTCAAAACTGAACTTCATAGGAACATATTCTCCTTTGGTTTCAATCTTGGACAGTGAAATCTGACAAATGACACAAGATTAATGATTCTGCTTCATTCTTTTACCTTTCATATTTCAATTCCTTATGGAATAGAATGTATATTAAAGTTGTCTTGGGTTCTACAAATCACAAATTCCCAAAGCTAAATTACTTTGAACATTGGTTTCCATATCCTGTCAAGGTGTTTGAAAGTTTCAGGAACGCTACAGGTTGTCATCGGGGTCTTCTGGTCGACAGTCGACGCGCTCTCTGAAGGTGTGTTCGAAAACACAGCTGGAAGTCTCACATCCCAAAAACGAAGAGAGCTATGGAGCAAAATGAGGCAAAAAGGTCAAACCTGGAAACGGACGAAAACTTAAAATCAGAAGTTCAAACTCAAACACACACACTGAGTTGGTGCCTTGAGTTTCTTTAAATCTAACTTTCAAACTTTTTGTGTTTTTCAAAAGACGGACAATGTTTTATTCCTCAGGCCTACCAGTCAGGGGAGCAGGTCATAATCTGAACCGAGACCTTCTGCTTGTTCTCCACTGGTAAGCCAAACATAGTAACCTTATCAGAGAAAAAGTTACAAAATCACTGTCAGCTTAATACAAACTAAATAAAATGCAAATCGTAACTATCAGAATTTCATTTGTAAAAAAAATGTGAAAAATCATGCATTCTTTTCCTCCTATTTCACAATGATGCTTTCTGTTTGTCTAAAATAGTAATTCATCAAAAAGGAAACAGATGTGTTTGACGATGTGAAAAAGTTACTATTTTGGACGGCAAAGTAGGATGTTAATCTTCCCCTGGGGGAACATTGATGCTTACATCTTTTATCCATCTTGATGAATACAGGACGTGAAAATGATTTATGACGATCCTCTATAGAGGAGAGGAGAAGGCGCCAACAGGAAAAAAGAAACTGCAAGGCGCATGCCAACACTTTAATAAATGCTCGTTTTATCATCTTGCTAGTAAGCGGTATATCCAGAACTGGCTTTGAGGAACAGCCTTTATCTTCTCCATAAATCTCTATGTGCACTTACATAAACAATGACTCTTTAGAGTTTACATTTGGCCTATTATTTACATTAAATATAGTCCTATATTCACACAAAAAGAACACCCTTTTCATCAAGAGGACATTTTCTACTTACTAACCTAACTCTAGTTTAGAACATGTCTTTATTTCAAAGTTGCCTCTAATTCTTCAACGTTTAACTTCTCTGTACCTCGAATGTTGGCGGCAGCCACTGCACATCAGTAACTGGGGCTTTGTGGCTGCTCTCTAAGGCTGACACCGCACAGAATCGCACAATAGGAATATTTTCTTTGCTGGCATTGAGGTCCTGGAGAGACGGCAAACACAAAAAGACACTGTACAGTAAAATCAGACAAATCAAACAAATCAGGCAGATTGTATTCAGCACAAAAGCCATTCAAAATTGTTCAGCAGGATATCGAAATACACAAAAGTCCAGAGAATTCAAATTTAATCCAAATACTTGATTAATTTTGCTTTTTTTTTTTTTTTGGTTTTTTTTTTTTCCTATGATACCAATATGTGCAGTATGCAAAGGAAAACAAACAATCCACATGCAGCCTTCATAATAAAGAAACAAGTTAAACCAAAGTGATTTATCTGGAAGGCCGTTAACAGATATATGTACATGTTCCATAGATCCCAACATCCAAATTAAGTCCTTTTAACTGGCACAACTGCTATTGTTTACTCTGCAAACAGCAGAGAGAAAAGTGATCTGATTTACCAGAACGTTATCTTGTGTAAGGGGATAAACCACGGTGGTAGATGGGGAGTTGTGTAACAGCTGGCTCTATTCTGTGTTGACTCAAGAGAATTAAGAGCAAACAAAGATAGAGAAAGGGAGAAGGATGACAGGGGAGGAGTAAAGGAGAATAAAGCAGAGAAGAGAGGGATGGAGACAGCTGTTCCACTGTTGAGACCATAAAAACACACAAAGTAAACGTGGGGACCAAGTATATGTGTCTGTTTAAATACAGCAGCATCGGTGCATTTAGCCAAAACTGACTAAGTCGGACACAATTCCAGCTGCAGTGAAAAGTTTGTGGATGGTAAAAGTCTGCTCCAAGCCATGTAACTGAAAAGCACTGCTATTAATTGCTAAGAAAATGTATGTCAATGGATTCAGCTTTAGAAAAGTGGAAATAAAAAAAGTTGACATTTTTATCTCAATATTCTGGCATTTGGGGAAAGTCCATACGTATTTGTACTTACAAACTTGTCCTGATCTACTGATTCCTTTCTACTGCCGGGCTGTGTTGGCTGTATGTAGGTGACATGAGCAGAGATGTCCCACAACAAAATCTGAAACACGAGTTTAACGAACAAAATCAGTCAGTAGAGGGCAACACCTGAGCAAGGAACATAACACTGACATGAAAGTAGTATTTCACAGTGGGCTAAAGAGCAGACCTGTGTGAAGAAAGAAACTTTTTCAGAGTATAAGAGACAGGAAAGGTGGTACAGTAAAAAAAAAAAAAAAAAAAAAAATCACCTGGCCATTGAAACAACCCCCAACAATAATATTTGGATTAGAGGGGGAGAACTGGAACGCAAGAATGTCGTCTGGGCATTCAAGGAGAAACTGTAAAAAAAAAAAAAAAAAAAGAGAGAAAAACAGAAAGAAAATGTACTACATACAAAACATAAACATTGCATTCCACAGAAACCTATGTATAGTACATTGCAAAAGTATTTAAATACTTTGAATTTCGCCACATTCTGTCACTTCACAGTTTAAAAGGTTAATGCACTTCATTATATGCCCATGGTAACGATGAAGGAGCTGCAGAGATCCAAGATCTCAAGAAGAGAAAATGTGTTAACAGGAATCCACAAGTATGGCCTTTATGGAAAAGGAGCCTGAAAATAGCCAGACAATAGAAGACAATAGAATTTGCCACATTACAAGTACGCAACGTTGCAAACCTTCGGTTTGTCTGGTCAGATGAGATAAAAATGATATTTTTTGGGATATTTTTCTTCATCAGGGACAGGGAATGTGGTCAGAGTCTACGGAAGGGTTGATGATGCTAAACACGGGGCAGTCCTGCAGAGAGGCTGCAAAAGTCTTACGATTTACCACCAGAGCTATAACTGAACAGCTTAAATGATAGCAAATTCATGTATTTGAATGTCCTAGTCAAAGTCCAGAATCTAATTGGGCACCTGTGGCAAGGTTGGAAAATAAATCATTCAGTCTTTTTGAGCTTGAACAGTTTTCCAGAGAAGAATATGCAACGGTTCGAGGCTCTAATGTAAAAAGCTGCAAGAACGATAAAGGATGATGAATACTTTTACAAGGCAGATTCAGATATCATGTGTGTTTCTATTCACTGCAGTTTTCCATCTTGTCTGTTAATGCAAGGTTCATCTTACAATACAACAATCCATTAGCATCAACTGCATTTCATCAGATATGTGTATAAAGTTCCACACACCCCCACTTTAGCCAGTGAAACAATGGGTCACTCAAGCTCCAGAGAAGATTTACATCATGCAGAAGTGGTATTACATTACTTTAGCTGCTCAGATTAATTGACTGGGAGCCTATAGTCAAATCAATAGGTGCTCTCAAATTTTCCTACAGCAAATGACAAATTCCTTCCTTTTGCTGGAATGAACTGCAAAAGTGCAATTCATTCCAGCTGTTTCTCCTAAAAGCTTTTCTCCAAGACATGTGCAAGAGATTTCTTTACTTGTGTGTTGGAGGGTTTTCTTGTTTGCTTGTCACACCTGGGGAGTAGAGGGGTTGGAGAAGCTGTAGAAGACAATGAGAGGAGGACCGGAGACTGTCTCTGCAAGCTCCCCAGGTCTTTTTGTCAAGGCCACAGCAATTACACCTGCAGCACGCACACACACACACACACACACACACACACAAATAGTTATGTTTTCAACCATCAACATAATTGAAGCTCATATTTACACTACTTTTCTGTTCTTGATGGGAAAACAAATGTGTTGCACTTTACCATTTATTGTAGGATGCCAGTTGAGGCAACTAATTGTTTTGTTTTTAGCGAACTTCTGATCTGTGAAGACCTGATGGAGCACCAGAGTGTCAGACACCTGGCCTGACCAGTCACAAGTTTCAAGCCCCGTCGCCAGAGCCTTCCAGTCATCCACAAACACGTTTATGATCTCTTCCTGCTGCAGGGCAAACATCATCCTAAAAACAAAAAGCAATACAACTGACTGTGCTGACAGGCAATCATATGCAATGTCACTGTAATGGGTGGGAGTCTAGTTGGTTGAGTCTGATTGGACGAGAAAACAACCAATCAAAACCATTTTTTTACCTGGGAATCTGTGTGTTACAAAAATCCATCAGCTCTTGTTTTTTAAGAATCATTTCCTTTTCCTCAGTGCTGAACTCTCTTGGTTCATACTGTGTGAAGGTGTCCTTTGGAACCATCCTACAAAGCATAAGTTGATAAGAATTATATGTTGTTCCAGGTAGACTTCTTTCAATTTGTTTCCGACTCAAAGGCCAGAACCCTTCAGTCTTTTTGTGCTGATTAAATCTGTTTTAAGCACCAAGGTTCATCACATTATACCTCATTGTCTGGCAACTGCTGGTGTGTAGCATGGGGACAGCCTGCACTGCGCTATCAGTCAGCAGTTTCTTGATCTTGAATTTACTGTCTTCATAAGAAGTACACTCCAAGTGGCTATCCTTTGACTCTGCATAGTTGAGGTCTGAAAAACAGACCTTCGATTGAACTGCCCGGTCCACTCTTAATTTGAGCCTCAGCTAATGAGGAGAAGAAGACAAAATAAATAGAACAACAGCAGCAAATGTATTTCATTTAACTTTACTCTGCATATGTGTTTTTTATTATTGTGGCATGCCTTTTCTCTCGTCTCCTTGATGGGTTCTTCTATTTCCTTATCGCTACCAAGAGAAATCCAAACTTTTGGTCTTTTGTCAGCCTCAAGCTGCTCTTCAACCTCTGGGGTCTGGAGGACAGAGACAGAATGAGAAACTAAATGTTTTATAAAATCCATTAACTCTTTCCGTAGTAGTAGATTTTGAGTGATAAAGTTTTGGAAATTAAAGTTGAAGCTCTTAAGAGTTTTATGCTAAATTACATAATGCACCAAAAAATATATCGTATATGAAATATTTTTGTTATAGAATGGAAAACATAGAAGTTTTTGGACATGTAATGAAGATAAAAAAAACAAAAAAAAAACTGCATGCTCACTTTCAGTATTCGATCCTTGCTTTCTGGTATCAGAACCAAGTAGAAGCACTGGCCGTAAGTGAGGTTTGAATCAAAAACCAACAACATCTCTTCCTCTGGGTAATCCTGTTCAGAGCAATGAGACCAAGTTCACACTAAGACGTGCAAAGACATCAATGAAATGCAGGAGTTAGATTCTAAACATGAAAAAGATAATCACGCCTGATGAGGTGGCATCAGCCCCAGAGGAGGCGCTAACATCTAATAAGAGAAATGTGCTAAAAGGGATTCTGGCAAAATACGAGCGAGCTCCAGCCAGCTCCTTTGCTCACACAACCCTTGTTTTATGATCCATGTATTGTCATAGCAGCTTTATCTGGATGAATCTTACAAGAACTTTTTGTTTCGCTGGGCTGAAATCAGAAATCGCAGCTCTTTTCTTCATGTCGTCTATGATGTCGTCTTTCTTGAGCAGTTTGTAAGGGTTCTTCTCTGTGACTTCTTCATCAATACGGCAGCTGAAGAGCTCCTGGGTGGCAGACGTCAGGACCAGGGGGAAGATATCCTCAGGGTAATCTGGAGGAGAAAATTCAATCTTATTCTTTTGAAAGTTTGTTTTTGTTCACAAATAAAACAATTGAAAACAATCCAAGTGAGAGGATATAAAGCATATAAACTGAGCACATCTAATATTCAGATACATTTTCACAAATATATATATTTAAAAAATGTCATTTCTGCGCCTCATTTTTTGCATTGTGAACTTGATATTGAAAACACACTCATATGATCTCTTGGTTCAGATTACATGTAATGGGTTAAATTGGAATTACAGTGTTGAGGACTTGAGTTTCCTTTATCCTTTTCTTGAGCATTTACCAAAATTTGTGTCCTGTGGAAACAACGTACAGAATGGTGTGAGAATAGTCTACACACTTTTCCAAAATGAGCCATTGTCTGGAGAAAGTAAGAACGATTCCCTGACCTGCTTATTCCAAAAGAGTGCTAAACAAAACTCAAAAGAAATAAGCTTTGTTTCTTTGTTTTCACAGGTTTCATGTGTTGAGGAAATCAGAACCACCCACATAGAAGTTAGTCCTAAGAAACACAAGGGCTCTGTTTTTATTTATTAAGTGGGGATGATGGTCAACTTTGAAATTTCATACAAACAAGATTCAGCTCCGAAACCCTGAACGCCTGCAGTGGTAAAGAAGAACAAACTTTGGCTCACCTACTGACTTTTTCGCAGCATGTTAGTTCAAATGTCTTATGGATCCTCACTAAGTCACAGCAACATGACAGATAAGTCAGAAATTATAAATAAGAAGTGACAGAAAATTACAATAAAATATGGAGATTAAAAGCAAATAGAGCATTTGTCCTCATTGTGTAAAATACACAACAATTTTCTCTCATGTTTCATATCAAATCCACATATTGTGCACCTGCCCTTCCCCAAACATCACAGGCCAGCAAGCAACCATTGTAATTAGCTGACTTATCCAGCTATTACTGCTAAACACTGTCACCTGTGATAACACTGTTACCTTATGTTAAAATACTGCTGAATGACTCCTGGAAGACTTTTTTTAGCTGTAGTGATTGTTTTTATTTTACATTTTAGATGTCTCAGTATACTCCTCCATATCTCAGCTGCGTCTCAGTCAAGGGAACACAAAAGTAAACAGGACTCTGCATAATAACAGTTTTCCTCCTCCTTGCCGTCTCTCTCTCTTCAAAGTCTTTCCACAAGGTTGCTGAGAGGACGGGGGAATGCTTAAGTAAAGCTAGAGTAACCACTTCCCAGCTGGGCGTGTCGGCCTCTTCCACTCACACCACTTAGGCTTCATGCCAAATCATTGTAGTGGAAACTCACACCCTTCATTTCAGAAAGATATGTGACAGCCATGGTATTTGTGTTCACAGAGAATGTTTGTTTATGAGGGAAAAAAAAAAGTATGATGTACAATGTTCCTTTACCCCAAGAGTACAATTAAATTGCATTTGTTGTCTGCTGCTGAAAATGATTCTAAATTAGGCTTTTCTTTTCTTGCTTAATTCACAGAAGACTTGCCAGCACACAATGTTCTCTGCATTGACATCAATCTCTATGTTTCTCAGGAATTTGAACCTAAGCATTTCTACTGGGTTTAAGTGACCAAGAGTGTTTTGGAAATGTATTCTTATTAATGACATTTTCTTAAACTTTGTCACATTACAATCTTTAACTGTATTATTGGGATTTTATGGGGCACATCTTGAAAATCAAAGTTCATAATTGTGACAATGGCAGGAACAGAATGCATAGTTTTAAACCAATTTTAAACTGTGGCTTCTTTCTATCTTTATTGACCGGCCCTATTGTTAATTAATTTGTAGCTTTATGTTTTTTTTCCAGGATTTTTTCATCCATCCTTCCAATCTTCTCTGTTGCGGCTGAGAAAAAGGATGATAATAGCAGCAGATAAAGTTCAAGGGCTTTGGTTGCTTTTACAAGGGACATTGCTTGGAGTAAACAAAACATAATTGTGTGAGAAGGCCTTTAATGTAGCTGATCAGAAGATCTTTTCTTTAATTTCACAACTAAAAGTTAGTGCGTATAAGATTAACCACTGAATTGACTCGGGTTTAGGTTAAGTGGAAGAGTAAAGTTAAGGCTTGGCTAACTTTACTCTTGTAAATGTGTGAACGTTTTAAAAAGCAAATCAGTATAGATCTGTTTCTGAGAAAGAAATGGAATTAGGTAAAAACTGATTTAAACGAAAAGCAGAAAAACGAAATATAATAATGAAAACAGTTGATGATTTATTTAGGAAATTAAAAAGGATGAATGCAAGACTAAACTAAGAGGGACCACCCTATCAGATGTGTCAAGAGATCAATTGTTTTATAAAAATAAAAGACAACAAATGTTTTCTGAGCTTAATAGCAAATGTGTTTTCCAAACTTCAATAAAGAAGTAATGAAATTGCATCTGGTTTTTGATTTTGTTTCTTTTGCTGCAAAAATTACAAGCGTACCAAAGTTATCTTACCTGAACTTGCACGTGTAGAAGGCCGACTGCCCTTGCCTAAAATGACAATAATTCCTTCCATTAGAGATTTTAAAAGAGTGAATATACATATAGTCATATTCAAAAATATTACATAATGTCTTCTGATTTAGTGGCTTATAAAAACATGAATAATAGCAATCTTTAAAATCATCATCATCTAATTAAACTCTCACCTTTCCCTTTCCCTTTCCCTTTACTTGGTGATCTTTTCTTTGCCTTAGGAGCCATCCTTCTTCTTTGGATCAACAGGTTCACTGAGGATAAAATGACATCTACCCAAAAGAGGCAGAGATTCAATCAACCATTTTTAAAATCACTGTCTATTTATGACTGGAACCTGACTTCAGTCAGCGGGATTATGAACAAAATCAGTGTATATGCTGACATCTTGTGGAGAATACATGAATTGCAATGAATTTAAGTTTCAATTAAATCAATGTAGGAATAAAGTACATCAAGGTTCCTTATTGGTTAGAAAACTGTAGTGTACTAAAATAAATATTTTCAGAGGGTTGACAAAACAATATTATGCTTAATAGTACGTTAATATATTTTATTAGCTGCTTTTGGCCTTGAATAATAAACAGTCAATAAATGAATACATGCTCTTTCTAAGAAATAAAACAAATAAGGCGTCAGAGGCGGTCCTTGGAAAGTGAGGCATTAAAATGCAAGTTTGTAGCCAAAAACCAGAAAAAAGCTTTTATGAAGCGATTTATAAAAACCTTAATTCTTCTTTCGGGATTCTGTGTTTAGTGTTCAACTCTTTACCGTGTTCAAAATGAACTCCGATGAGTTACTTTTAATAAATAGGGATTTATAACTGCTTTTTGCTCACAAACATTTGCAACCTAACAAACGCACATGCAGTTTGAGACAAAGTATTGAACCGTTTTGCTCACCAGGATGCGACTGCAGCAAATTACTGTGAATAAATTTCCTTCAGCTGCTGATGCTACGGTGATAAAAACAGACAGATTAAGAATAAATAACTCTCACCGGTAGTTTTATGTTGAACTCCTGTATCACTGAAACCCTCTGCTCGTCAGTTGTGGACTGTTTGGTTGCCAAGGGTTACAAAAGAGGGCGGAGAAACGCGTTGACAGAGTGCTGCACAAGCCAATCAAGTCCAGGCTTTACAGTGACGTCAAGACAATGTTATAAATTTACCTGGGCAAGCTTGAATTTATAATCACGGGAGATAAATCATCTGCAATCATGACTCCAACACCAAACCGGGTTTCTCTGTAAAATGATTGTTTCTGTTTGATCGAAGCTTAATCGAAGTTCGTGTGAACTGCAGTCGGTGCTTCAGGAAGAGATTGAAGTGGAGAACATTGGTAAGTAAAATATTTATTACTTATGTTTGGGAATATTACACGTATCCATTTATTTTTTTTTTTCTTGGATGCTTATTTCTAAACGAGAAAACGAGATTAGCGGCAGAATCGGCCCAGATCTCGGACTGGAAACTGGAATGAATCATTCATGAATCATTCATGTTCAGTTCAGACGCACCTGATCTCACGTCCCTCGTTCATTCCTTATGGGAGAATCAGAGATACTTAGAACAACGGGGTGATAATATGCCAAGTTTTGTAAAATTAATTCTTTACTCTTCTCGTCAGAAGCGAACTTATTTCCTGGTTATTTCCTGGGTAAAGCGCCTTAAAGTAAGGGATTACTTTAACCTCTTCTCATTTTGTTCCACCACAACAGCAAGCTTCACTGTACTCCATTATGATTTCACACATTGAAAGAAACATTGTTAAAATTAGAAAAAGTAGGCATGTCTGACAAATGTTTTCATTCAGAAGTGACATTATTAGTGTTTGCAATAAATCTCATTTTGATTTGAATCAGGAAGATAAACCTTCACCCCAGATTCAGGCTTCCACAAACAGTGACCTGCTTACACATCCTGCATGACACTGTCACTACCATGCATTCCTATTACAAATAGAAAAAGTGGCTTCTTTTGGATTTATTTGATCAAGAACATTGTTGATGTCACTCATCCATAAGCAAAACTCTTTATGGATGTATCTATGTATGGAGTCTGATTACAAGTCTTCATTGCAATTCGGGCTACACAATGATAGAAAAATGAAATTCTGATATTATTGATGCACATGGTAGTAATGTAATGATACTGGTTGTTATTAACCCACATTTTTAGCACTCTATTTTTATTTTTCCAATCTAACTTACTTATGGGCATAAAATGCATTAAAACTTCAACTACCTGGACAAATATGTCTATATATTGGCATGGAGAGTTTCAAGAAATTTAACCTGACAAACAACAATAGGAGTTGTTTGGGAGTTTAACTTATAAACATTTTGATGACGATTCTGATTCAGCATATTGTGCAGCTCTAAAACTGTTTTCTGTTTCACTTTGTTTATTACCTGAGCTGACATTTTGCTTCACATTTTTATTATAGTCTGCTCTACATAGGCTTATTGCGTCTTGCTTATTTGATCACCGTTTTTAGGCGCTGCAGTCTTCTGCCCTTCCCGGGGAAAAAATCAGAGTAAATTCAGACATGGAAGAGTCCAGTGAGACCTATGATGTCCAGGAGACGAACTGTCCCATTTCGTGGGAAGACCACCAGTGTCAGAGCGTGGAGGCGAGAACTGAATGCCTCCGAAGGAAGATCAAGTACTACTTCATGAATCCGTGTGAGAAATACCACGCACGGGGACGGAAACCTTGGAAACTCATGCTGCAGATTGTCAAAATTGTCATAATTACCCTGCAGGTTTGTAGCTCTCTCAAATGCAATCAGAAGAATGACACTTCATCTGAAGTGATTTTTGGTCTTTGCAGCTAGTCTTTTTTGGCCTGAGCAATCAGATGGTCGTTACTTTCAAGGAAGAAAATCTGCTGACCTTCAAGCACCTTTTCCTCAAAGATTATGTTGACGGAGGAATGGAGACCTATGCCATTTACAGACAAGCTGATGTTTACGATCACATCAACTACATTATTACTCAGGTGAAAGATATTACTTGAATGAAAATTCATGTGACATCACAAATATTTTTGCTTTTGTGCTGTTGTTAATTATTGATGAACTTTTACTACTCTAGAGCCTTATATAACATGAAAGCCTGCAGATTGTATGTACCACAGGCCTGGACTTTGTTCACCTCCCTTCAGTTTTTCATTGATCATGATTGTGCTGTTTTGTCAAATAACTTGGTTTATGTAAGATACTGAGTTTCTTTTTCCACCGTACTTTGTTATCCTCCCAACCGTCGTCACACTAATATGAATGCTTTACAACTGCCCATTTACAGTACGGACTTCTGCACAACAACACTGTTGGGAATCATGAATATGAGAAAAATGGCTCTTTGTACAACCCACTGCATCTCTGTCAGGACTTCTACAGGAATGGCAGCATCTACCCTGGAAGTGAAACCATTGAAATTGATGCTCACGTGGATACTGGTAAACTTTATTGTTTATGACGTGCAGTAAACTTCATGACTGGTGAGAGACTGGCTCAAAAAGAAAGAAGAATAACCACTGCGCTGCGAGAATTGTACAGCAAAGCACTTTCTAGAGATTAGCACCTCTGGCGGATATCAGTGCATCAAAAGCCACCACACTTTAACACACTGAGAAAGTTTTAGATGCATTCTGACAAGCTTTATGAAAATATTGACGCACCTGCTTTCTAAAACAAAACAACATTATGGTTTTCCTTCCATGTAAAATCCATCCATCCATCCATTTTCCGTCACCCTTCTCCCTAACGGGGTCGGGAGTTGCTGGTGCCTATCTCCAGCTGCGTTCCGGGCGAGAGGCGGGGTCACCCTGGACAGGTCGCCAGTCTGTCGCAGGGCAACACAGAGAGACAAACAGGACAAACAACCATGCACACACACACTCACACCTAGGGAGAATTTTGGAAGGCCAATTAACCTGACAGTCATGTTTTTGGACTGTGGGAGGAAGCCGGAGAACCCGGAGAGAACCCACGCATGCACAGGGAGAACATGCAAACTCCGTGCAGAAAGACCCCGGGCCGGGAATCGAACCCAGGACCTTCTTGCTGCAAGGCAACAGCGCTACCCACTGCGCCACTGTGCAGCCCTCCATGTAAAATATGAAAGCATTTCTCCATAACTCATCTTAAATGAGACGCTGTTCTGCAGACACAGTGTTTCTACTAACAACTAATCCAAGCACAAAACGGTTAATGTTTTGCACAACTTTTTGTGGTTTCTGGAAATGCAGACAGTTCCTGCTTCACAATTTTGCCTTGTCAGAAGCTTTTTGTTTCACAGGCCAGATGAAATGCACTTCCCAAAAGAGGAATAAATACTTGCCTAGTCATTTCAGTGAAGCTCTATTTAGTCTCAAAGCATTTAATAAGTAGGTTTGGCTTTTTTGAGAATGCCAGCACTGGTTATGCACAGTAAGCAGCCTTATTTGGTTGCAGGAGCAACTTGTGATACAAGTTTCTCTCACTGAACTATATTAATTAAGCTGATCCAAAAATCCTAAACATCAGACATCAAACATCTCAGAACATAAAACTGAGGAATTACCCTGAGGAATGTGTAACAGGAGCTTTCTTATTAAACAGTGTTAAGAAGTTCAGATAAAGATCTCATGGGAGGAATTTTTTTCAAAAGAATACATCTAATTCATGAAACTGTCAAACAGAAAGCTTATCAACTGGAACCACATGAGATTGAGGAAGCAAACGAGAAAAGAATCCAGTACCTGGTCTGCTTAAGCTTTAAAGCTACACCCAGGTCAAGATGGCTTGGCAGACAGAAAGAAAAACAAAGCGGACATGTTGAATGCATCTAGAATTGTTCTACAATGTAGAGAATCACTTTCATAAAGAACCCTGATGATGTTTGTTCTCCCTCTGTAACAGAATGCCTTAAAATCTATCCAGTCATTCCTGTGCCGCTACGTGACATGCCTCAAAACTTTGAACTGCATTTTAAAAGGTTGGTGATAAATGTTTGTGTCTCTTAAATAAATAAAACATCCTTTGGTTCCCTTATAATATGTATGTTATTTTTCATCTTCCTCTCTCTCCCAGGCTGCTCCTGGTGAAGATCACATTTGATGTCAAGGCCATTAATCTGCAAACTGTGAGATATCGAGAGCTGCCTGACTGCTACGACTTCACTGTCATTGTATGTTTTTTTTTTTTTTTTTTTTTTTTAAATAGAAATACAAATAGTACAAAAATTACTTAACTATATCTGTAATAATATCAAAAAAGAGTTTAATGACATTGCTTCCTTCCTGGATTTAATTAAAAATTGTGATTTGTAGAAAAAATGTTTCCTCTCACTGAGAAACATCTGTTGACAGATTACTTTTGACAATCAAGCTCACAGTGGCAGAATGAAAGTCGACCTGGAAATGGATGTGGAAATCAACGAATGCAAAGACTGGAAAGTCATCGGAGCCTGTAAGTTCACCAAGCTGAGCGCTCACTAGTCTATGTGGGTATTCTTTAACCTGAGACTAAAAGACTTTTTATTTTCATTTCATTCCTTTAGCTGCAAGAAAGACATACCAGACTGTGATGTTTGACTGCCTCATCGTCATAACCTGCATCACCTCCTTTGTGCTCTGCACGCGCTCAGTGATCAAAGGGATTCTGCTGATGTTTGTGAGTAAAATACATTTTTCTCAATAAATTCAAATGTGTGTCGATGTTTATTTTGTTCTGTGAAAGTTTACTCAAAATACTAAAGTAAAACTGTGCTGAGAGATCACTGCTGATAGTTTTATTGACTTGGGATTTATGGCTCTGGTTCTGTCAGCATAAACAGGAATGCGACTTTGTGTTCATACTTGTTTCACTTAAAACTTCCAAAGGAATGAAAGATAACTTTATTCCTTTGGAGCTGTCTGGTTCTAATGTAACCAGGTTGGAGTGATCTATTATTTCTTAGCTTTACAGACTTCTTTGTGTTTAATGTTTTAGTTTCAATGCATTTAAAAATAGCTTGTTTTCTCATAGAGCTTAGTTTAACAAAGAAAAACCTCTTTATTTTTTGTAAACAGGAGTACAGCCATCATTGCAGAACATGCTCTGGTAGAGACGTGCCATGGTCAGACAAACTGGAGTTTGTGAACGGCTGGTACATCCTGATTATCGTCAGTGACATGCTGACTATCATAGGCTCCAGTCTTAAGATAGCGATCGAGTCGAAGGTAATGAAGACTTCTTTACTTTATGATTACCGGTTCCTGCATTATTATCAGACCAACCAGAACTTTCTTTAATACTGAGTTAAGCAAGCTTAAACTTAACTATTCCACTTTTCTTCCAGGTCTTCACAAGCTACGATGTGTGCAGCATCTTCCTCGGCACCGGCACCATGTTTGTTTGGATCGGCGTCATCCGTTACATGGGCTACTTCAAGAAGTATAACGTATGAATCTAAGTCTAATCTATGCATTGTCTACTTTAAAGAAGTATTTCAATAAAACGACAAGTACAGTAAAATTGGACCAAAATTATAGCCACTTCTGCACTGATCACTTCTTAAAATGTTATTAAAAATAAAAATATTGTTTTTTGATTAATAGCTTATCAAATGTATGGTTTCATTGTGAGGCTATTTTGCAGCAGCATTGTTGAATATTTACTTCTCCTGATTAATAATAAGGTCAAAAGCCTTACATTATGCAGTCGGTCTTTATTTTTCCTGTTTCTGTAGTCCAGGCCGTGACTGTGGAGGCTGGTTGCCTACATGTGGTGTCCTGATTACATCATTGACTTTATTAAATCAAGGTTGTTTCAGACATCAAAGTTGCATGCTGCATAATGAAATGACGGGTGTTGGCATGACCTGTCTGGATTATGTGCATTTGTGTGTGAATGTGTGTGTGTGGGTGTGTGAGGAGTGGTCTGTTTGTACAGTGAGTGTGTGTTCAATAAATGTGTTGTTCTAATTGAGAATTTATAATGCTGGCATTCAGCACCCAAGTCTGTGTTGACAGACAAGTCTAGTTTATTACATTGCAAACCTTTCAGAAGTTTGCAATGCTCTGATTTGATTGTTTTAAAGAAAAAAAAATGAATGCATTCTTTTGGATGTCCCACATTAATTAAGCCTCACTTATGGATTTACTGAGTCCGACTTAAGAGGTTTTTTTTTAACTGCAAGAAATACTTTGACATCTGTTTAAACAGATAGTTTTTGATTAAAACAGCAGCAGAATGAAGTATTTGTCATTCTTACAGGAACATGTACTTGGCAAGATTTGCTGTAACTCCGTTTTGAAAAAGAATACATTTAGAAAATTCAGTTATTTTAGGTTTAAAATAATTTCTTTTTTTGCCTCCTTTTAGATTCTCATTGTGACGCTCCGGGCAGCTTTTCCAAATGTTATTCGTTTCATCTGTTGTGCTGGAATAATATACATAAGCTACTGCTTTTGTGGCTGGATCGTGATCGGCCCATATCACGAAAAGGTAAGCACACACTGTCGTGCATTTGGATTACTTTAAACAGAATCTAATGTATTTGACAGCTTTTCATTCTGACCTGGAAAATCGTGACTTTTGTTTAGTTCCGGACCTTAAACACCGTGTCGGAGTGTTTGTTCTCATTGATCAACGGAGACGACATGTTCCCCACATTCAAAGAGATGGAGCAGAAGAGCGGCCTGGTGTGGATTTTCAGCAGAGTTTACCTCTATACCTTTGTGTCGCTCTTCATCTACATGATCCTCAGTCTTTTCATCACAATAATCACCGACACATACGACACAGTCAAGGTACAGGCAGCAACAAGCACACCGTTTGCAGTGTTAATAATTCATGCCGATGGTATCTTTAAACCATAACTGCCCCCTTGTTTTGGTTTCCTTCGTTTAGCAGCAGCAGGAGAGCGGAGTCCCAATATCAGAGCTGCAGAAATTTCTCTCTGTGTGTAAAGATCTGCCAAATTCTGGAGTTTATAGACTTGAAAACAACCAGAGTTGCTTCTTTAACTGCTGCATCAACAGGTAAGATCACATATCTACATCTGTTCTTTTAATATGGATTTTCATATTCAATTTCATTCAGAAATATCCAACCCCCACAGATTTTATATATATAATCTACTAACAATATGTTCCAAATGCTGTTATTCAACAAGGCTTCATCATTATCGTCCTTCATCACAACAATGTCTTAAGGAATGGAAGTTTGATTGTAGATTTATATATTCACTGTAAGGTTGATATTATTTTTGACAAATATAAATAAGAGTCAACTTCCAGATAAAAGCACTTCTTTAAATCACTCATCAGAAACAACTCTTATAAAACATTAAGATATTTTTTTTTTCATTCCAGATGCAACACTAACCAAGAGAGGCTGACATCAGAGGCGTAACAGTTTCTGAGTATTTTATACTTTAGGGATTCCTGGAATCAAGTTAAATAAACTGGAGAAAGATGAACTCTGATCCGAGGTCAAAATATACACAAACCTGAAAACATCTTGTAAATAGAAAATATAGTGATATTGTAGAGATAAATAATGTATTGCTTGTACAGTATCTATGTAACTTTGGAGAAATCCCACAAAAACAAATCAGTGATGCTGAAATGTAAATGGAATAAGATTTTATTTCTCCGCTGTGAGGAGAAAGAATCGGTATTAAATCCATTTTTTCCCGTCATTACACTGGTTAACCTGTAAGTTTGTTACAATATATAAAAGTCATTTTGTAGTACATCGACAACTCATACAATCTTTGACAGTGAAACTGAAAATCATAAAGTGATGTGCTGTAAATGGCTCCACTGCCCAGCAGCGTCACAGCATTTTGGCCTCCCATTTTCCTCCAGTTTGAGCCACTGGTCCGATCCGAGGGCAGCTGCCTCAAATCAAACTGGAAAATGTGCGAGTTGGGCCATGCTCCTTTCAAGTATGCTGTCAAAAACTGAAGGCTCACAAAATATTCTGTCTGTAAATATAAAATAGATTATATTTTCATTTAGTCTGTGGCGTCTCAATGAATTGTTTTGGTGCAAATCCTCCAGAATCACCAGGAAGTTCAGCTGATTAAAGCAGCCAGTTTGACTCAAAATGAAGCCAACCTAAAAAAAAATACTTAAAAAAACCAAAACAATCCGTTTCCTTTCAGCCATTTCTGAAATCTTGACTCCTTCATGAGATTGATGTCGTCCAAACCGACTTTCAGGAATGTTGTCATGACAACTGAAAAGGCACGAGTTGAGCCACTTCATGGGATCTCTGCCCGTCGTCAGCCCGGTTTGCTCTGAGAGACTGTGGGTGGGGCGGCGACCCGCTGCTCTTCCATCCGGTTGGACTGGGAGCGCAGGATGAGACTGAAAAAGTCCTCGTTTGGGACAGTTGGGCCCTTAGCTTTAGAAGTTGGAGCCGGGCACCGCTGATCGTTCAGCCTGGAGCCCTAAGGAGGCAACATCAGCATTTATTTCAATTTTATATAACATTTATAGGATGCTTATGTAAAAACAACAGCTTACTGCATAGCTAGAAATTCATTGAAGTTGAATCTGAACACATATTCCTTCACATTAAAAGTTTTAAATTCACCAATCAGTGACTAGCATCTATATAATTATTAATAGTGTGCCTCATTTGGCATAAAAAAAAAAAAAAAAGGAGATATTCCATTTACAAGAGACGAGTGACATAACACTCATCTATCCACCACCTCTCATGTCTCTCTTTACCTGGCACTTCACAAGCATGTCGAAGAAGACTTCATCTCCCTCTGGCCCGTCAGCGCTGTCCTCGAGATGGTTGTACAGGGAGGGTGCGCGAGGCGTATCTGCACTGGAGATTAGGACTGCATGGACAATAAAAACCGTGATCATAAAGTGAAAAATGTCACCAGAAAGCTCCACTAAAATGCACAGAGTCTCTCATTTCCATCACCTTGAGACTGGGCTTGGTCTTTGCTGGAAGTGGAGGGCGTATGAGGCGGGTTGCAGGTGCTGAGCCGCAAGCCAGGCAACTGGTTGAGGCTGACTCGCTGGTCGTCCAGACGATGGGCCTGGGAGCTGGCCAGCAGCTCCAGGAAATGACCAGGATCCTGTGATGGAGTTTCGTGTTTTGAAATACCTAAAAACATAGAAACTGGCAGGTAAGTGGATATTCACTGCCTGGATGACACTGTGCGACTGAGGCGGAAAAGCAGGATAACTTGATCTACAACAAATATCTCAATGAATAATATTTCACCCAAAATACAGCAGAGTTCAGATTAACTTACAGAGTCAAACAATATAAAGTGTGCCACTCTCCTCAGTGCAGGATTAAAGCAAAAGACTTTGGGTGGAGCATGAAACACAGGAAAAAACAAGCACAACACTGAACTATTGACACGTTGCATTCGTACCATATGTGCTGGAGTTGCAATGCTTTCTCTGGAGAAGGCATTACTAAAACACATCTCTTACATTTAGTGAGAAAAGAGCAACGGGAAAAATTACTCTCAGTTTTCCTTGGTGTGTATGAGATCAATCAGGATATAAATGTTCTCACATATGGTGTGAACACTTCTGAAAACACAGGACACACTCACATTTCTCCTCAGCTACAGGTAAGGAAGAGGTAGGGGAGGGTTGGGCAGAGGAACTGTTCAAGCCATCCAGAGTACACCTTTGGTCATCCATTCGGTTTCCCTGGAAACGGGAGAGGAGGTCGAAAAAGGTGTCCTCCCCTATGGTATCGTGTGGCGTTGACTATGGTGTTGGGACAAAAAGAGACTTAGTAACTAGTGGGAAAAAAAATAAATAAATTTAGAAGAAAAAAAAATCAGATCGTCTACTAAGCTCTTAATCTGAAAATATATTTCTTTTGACTAGTGTGCATTAGTGAAATCAATTCATTTTAATTTTAGTATTAAATCAAATTCAGCTTTATTTGTACAGCATATTTCAGCAACAAGGCAGTTCAAAGTTCTGTAAGATATGTGATGTGAGTCAGAAAGGCTCATCCCACACTGTCACATTACTTCCTTTATTAACCCTAAAAGAAGCAGATGATCTCAGAAATGTGAAGCTTTGTCACAGAATTTGGTCTAAATTACTGAAAACAAGAGAAGGGTTCTAGAAATAAGCATGATGAGTCATGATGCATTTCTTCATCTGAGAAATACCTTAGACAGAGGCGAGTCCTCCTCGGAGGCCGGGTGCTCACTGAAGTTTTCCAAATGCTCTTTAGACTTGCTGTCCTTATACTTCTTGCTTCTGAGGCGGTGGAAGAAAAAATGCTTGGTAGAAGCCATGATTGTGTTGTTTTTTGAGGAGCCGGGGAACAGATGCTCATCCCAGTCCTGGATACACAAAGATGAAGTTTTAAAAACATATTTATCAAGACAAATTGCTTCAGTTAGTCATCTGTCTTTTTCATACCTGATGTGGCTCGACTTTTTCAGTTTTAACAGGACTCTGGCTGCGGTCCACGTTTTCTGAACTCTCTTTTCTCCTCAAAGATGACTTGCATCCTAAAGCAAGAAAGAAAACGTAAACTCTGAGTAATTTTAAATTTTCACAGCATCAATAACATTCCTGGCAAACTCCCTGCTAGAAAATGCAGCTGAAAGCATTTGGATGTTTAAAAATGATAAAAAGCTCAATGTTAACAGAGAAATTTACCTGGCAGGTTGATGTAACCCTGAATGTTGTCTGCCACTCCAGAGCTGTTGGTGTTGCTGTTGCTGAACATGTGATTCAGGCCAGAGTTTGCCTTCAGGTTAACAACGATCCGCAAGTCGGATAAGTTCATCCTGGCGGTCATCTCGCTGCCCTTATCTCCAGTCTGCAAAACAAGTTCCAATAAACTGCTGCTGATAAAAACATTTCCTGCAGTTTACTTTACAACCACTAGATGGAGATGATGCCACATAAATACAAGCATACAACTATGAAATGGGAGGTGAAATGTAAGCACACACACACCTCTTTGGCAATTTCCAGATGTTTTTCAGCAAAGAACATAGCGCGCTCATGATTCCCCAGGGCGGTGTGGGCATTTCCTAAGCTCCAGTACGCTCTTCCTTCTCCCACTCTGCAGGGACACAGAGGAAAACCGGCTTAGCAACTATAACCGACATTGTGCAAAAACAAGTACTCCTAATCATAAAAAACAATCTAAATCTTGTGTACAGGTTTTGCAGCGCAAACTAAATTCACAGGTTTTGCCTGAATGTAGTCACATTGAAGGGATCTTTTTCCAGAACGTTTAAAAGCACATTTATATCCTTTACATCTTTATTCTAACATTACAAATTAAGGACTGGTTTCCTTGTACTTAAAGAAATATTTAAAATACATAGAGTATGTTTGTGTACATTGTGATGCATACAAAACGTTTAAAAGTCCATTTCACATCACCCTGTCTCCACTTTAGTCTTGCAGGGGTTCATTGCAACACCACAAAAATGCTCTCCCAGTTTAAGAACCACCTTTATCACCATGAAAGAAAGTCAAAGGAAAGTGAGCAGTAAGCAAGTCGTACCGGTCATTAAGGTCCTGAGCGATGACCAGATGTTTGAGGTGAAAGTCTATGGCTCTCTCATAGTCTTGCAGCAGTGTGTAGGTGTTTCCCAGGCTGTAGCATGCCTGAGCCTCCACTGCTTTGTCCTTAAACAGTCGGGCCAGCTGCAGAGTCTTCCTGAGGGCCAGAGAGACAGGGAGGAACAAGGTCAACGGAGGACAAGAGTGGGCGCAGGAGAGGGATCGGTGACAGCTTTTTCACTCTCTCTGTTAACTTTTTCCAAACACTTCTCTACAATAACAGTCTTGAGAAGATTGTCAAAAAATTCACATTAAAAAGATTTGCAGAAATTTAAAAAACTAGGATTGAAGGTGAAGACAATTTCTCAAGCACCTCCATACACACATAAGCTAAAACAGTTACAGGATTCATCTTACACCACTGCTAACTCAACAATATCTTAGCCATGCTAAGTAGAAAAAGCACTAGAGTATTGCTCAATGATCCATCCTTCTTTCCGGAATAAATTTAAATTCAACATTTTATTGTGAAAATAAAATAAAAGCGATATTAGGTTAAAGATGTTTGCTTTTAGTCTGGTATTAAAGGACCGCATTGGTTGTTTTGACGTCCGTCATGGCGGAGTGGGCAGAGTTCTGGAGAGGGCGTCGCATGCAATGGGTCAGTAGTTTGATTTGCAGAACTGATCCGATCATTTCCGTAGCAGCATAGCAGAAGCAAAACCTCCAGCCACTGATGCTCATCCTGCCTCTTCTGTTCACTACCAAGAAGAGGAAGAATCTCCAGGGGATTATTATGATGCACTAATCCTGGTTTTTGTTGCTCTGTGTTGTTGGTGCTTCTTTTGGCTTACTTTTCAGTTTGGTAAAATTTTCAGTTGTCTTGTTTTCCATTTTCTTGTGGCTTATTAAAGCTAAGTTTAGAAATTTAAATTTCCTGTTAGCAGGTTCTTTCCATGCGCTCTGGCTTCCTCCCTCAGTCCAAAGAGATTTTTGTGCGTAATAGATAATAGATGGATGATGTAAGTTCCAGAGTTAGTAGGGAGAGGAGTCATAGAATTCAAGATGCTACAGGTCCGTTGTGACGTTTCCTCCTCTTGCCTCTGCTGACAGCTTTATGGAAACGGTGATTTCCTTTCTCGGAAGGAAATCAGCTTCCGAGAAAGGAAGGCGATTTCTTTCTGGGAAAGAAATCAGACAGTGTGGCAGCTTCCCAAACCGAAAGAAATACCTCTACCCGGTTTAAATGAGCTGTGCTTGATTAGACAGAAACTGTTTGACCTGAACTCCACAGAAAATCTAACGAGTGTTGTGAACAGGAAAATGAGTAACATTAGAAGCAACGATGCAGCAAAGCTGTAGCTATCAAAGCAACCTGTGCTTCCTGAGCACCTCTGCAGTGCAACACGCTGATCACATTCATGCCATGTCACACTGATGTCCAAAGCAAATGCAAAAGAAGCTCTGGCAAAATATCAAGTACATATACAGTACAGTATATTGTTATATTTTTCAGAAAGCCAAAATGTAAACAGAAAAAAAAACACAAAAAAAACAAAAAAACTGGAGAAATCCTTTTTCTGTTTTTATTTTTGTTTTAAATAATCTTTTTGGGCAATATTTGCATTTTCTGAGAAATTTCATTTGGATTTTTCATTAGTATAATCATTTAAATTAATATAAAAGCCATCTGTAACTTGATAGAATTGAAATATTGATAGAGATGTTGAAATGCATCACTATTTAGAAATCAATCCAATTCCCTTTCTGAATTTCTGGAAAAAAGGTTCATTTTTGTGATACTCTGCCTGTACAGCAACACACAAAGTTCATCTGCCTGCTATGAGGTGAAAATGACCCTAAACCCAAGTTTTACTCACTTGTAGTGATTAGCAGCCATTTCAAACTGGCCCAGGAATATGTATGCGTTCCCGAGGTTGCAGTGAGCCCTCCGCTCTGCAGATTTATCACCAAACTCTTTGGCAATAAGAAGCCGCTGGAAAGCAGAACAAACATTAGGGTGCAAATTACTGTTCCGAAGTCAGGTTTAACGAGCTCCTGATACGCGTTAGGATGCTTTCTTTGTGAATAAAATATGACCAAATTGAGGAAAGTATGGAGCTGTAAAGATTTTCAAATGAAAATAAGAAAGAAAATAAAAAACCCTTCAATCATTTTTAGTTTCACATCTTTTTTCTTGTTTCAAAATATTTCTTTCAGGTTCAGATCTTCATTTTTTTTTAAACCTTGTTTTACCTGTTTTGTTGTTTTTCCAGTTTCCAACTATTTAGTTTCAAAATAATTTTTCATCTTCATTTTATTAGTTGCACTTATTTTCTTTCGAACTAACTTTATGACCCACATTTAGCTCCATAGGAGTGCAATATTAATCTGAACAATGAGCAAAAGCCAACCTTTTCATGAGCAGTGACGGCTCTTTCGAAGTCACCCAGGAGATAGTAGGTGTTCCCCAGATTCCCATAGGTACGACCTTGAGCTGCACGATCACCCAACTCATTCACCAGCGACAAATTGGCTCTGTATTTAAAAAAAAAAAAAAACACCAACAAAAATTTAACATACACAAAAAAGGTTGTTTCACAGCACATCTGTAATGTCCAAAACTTTGGACATGACTTTTTCATGTGGATTTTAACGTTTGTTGTGTCTTTAATACCAGTAATAGGGGAAATCACAAAACAAGATCAGTGTCTGAAGAAATAAACATACCAGATAAGGTTTTAAAGCTGCAAGAACAACTTGCAGCTCAACTCTTAACCAAACACACTGGGGAGAATTCAAACATTTTTTTGCACATGAAGATAAATCCTAAATCAGCAGCACAGCTTTCAATTTTCCCATAGTCCAATTATCCATTTGTTTTGAATAATTGGACTAATTATCCAAAAGTAGTGGATAATTAATCCAGAAAAAAGTGGAAAGCAAGGCTTTTGTTGTAATGTGATTAGAACAGACAAATTCTTGGTAGGAAATTGAATCGACTATTTTATCTGGAAATGTGCTGCTTTTAACTGGAACCACACAATGGCAATAAGTAACAACAAAGCATGTTTTTCCCTCCTCATGCAATTAAACATGGATGCTGTGGTTCTCATTAGATTATGTAGATTTTATGCAAGGTGGTATGGAAGTCTATTTTAACTGGATCATATAGTACATCAGAACATAAAACAGCACAGTGTCTGAGCAACACTCTGTCTAAACAAAATGTAACTAGGATATGGAAGAATTTCACAACCTTAATCATGTGATTTTCGTCATTTATAACAATACAAAGAAGCATCTCAGTTTTTGAATAAAATGCAAAGCTAAAGGCTAACACTCAAACAATTTAAGCAAAACAAATGCCAAACTGTAGAGTGCAACAACCAGCACCTCATCATAGTCTTGTGCAACAACACATATGAATAGCAACTCACTCATAGAACTGTGCAGCTTTCCTAAAGGCGATTCTCGCCTCCTCTGGAAACTCTCCTGGCTCCGACCCACTCCAGCAGATGCTCTTGCCCTTGGCATGGTAAATGTTTCCGAAATTATACAGAGCTCGGGCTTGCCCAACCTACACCACCAACAGCAGATTTTAACAGTCAGAAACCACACAGACTATAGCTGTAATTATATACTTAAAATACACAGACATCAGATTTTCTTGTTTGTGTCCAGACTCTGAAAGTTGGTCCAGAGATTTCTGCACTGGCAGATGAACAAAAAAACAATGCTTTCTCACAACTTTTCCTTCTTTCTTTCTACTTTATGCCTATAAACACTCATTACTTTTTAAAACTTCAAAAATATAACACACCTTATCAAACACAGCTCTTGTGATATCCAAATGTCTTTGGCAACAAACCAGAGCTTCATTATAACGTCGTAAAACCTTTAAAGTGTTTCCAAGATTTCCACTGGCTTTAGCTTCTCCGAGTTCATCTCCAATTGTTCTGGGATAACAAATAAAAACGGAAAATTAGTTAGGGAATATCACAGAAAATGCAATCAAAACTAGATGCTTAAAAATGCCAAACATTATACTTAAAAAAACGTCAAATCATAAAAAGGTTTTACCTGGTTAGAGTGAGGTCATGCCGATGATACTCCAGGGCTTTATTGTACTCTTGGAGGTGAAAGTAAGCATTCCCCAGTTGGCTATAGATAGCGCTGAGGATTTGTAGATCCTCTGTTCCAATTTGTATGGCAGATTCGAAAAAGGAGACACCTGCACGATAGTTACCCGCCTTACAGAGTCGCTCGCCTTCGAGAGCCAGATCCAGGCAAGAGGACTCCATCCTGCAAAAACAAAAAACACAACAAGTATAAATAATAATCTGAAAACTGATCAAGAGCAGTCCAGATTTAGCAACCTAAAACAGACTAAATTTGTGACAAAACTATGTTATGTTCAATGACTGAAACAACAGAAATATTTTGGCATTTTGAATGATTTCTCCCATAGGAAAACATCACAGTTTGAACATTTAACTACAGAAACACACAAGCTGTAAATCCAAAATAAGATAAAACATTTCCTGTCTGTCATGACCGCAAAGCTGTAAAAATGTCTCAGTTACCCAGAATGAAAATGTGTACCTTACATTTTAACCATAAAAACAAAGTAAATTCAGATGTGTCTGGGAAGCAGAGGCTATTTTTGAACCTGCTTTTGCTCTTTTTGTAGGCGTCAACCTGATATACAACTGGAGGACCCAGAAACTGGACAACCCAATGAACAAAAAAAAAAACAAAAAAAAGGAATTTTAAAAAGATTTTAAAAAAATAGAGTTCTTGAAAAATAACTCCATGATTCTGACAATAATGTAGCTTTAATCAGTATTTTCACATAATCAAAAAACATCTGGATGTTTTTGATAAAGATTTATTTAGATTAAACCTGGCAATAAAGTAAAAGTATTCTCAGTTTGCAATTGATTCCTTGTTCAAATAGAGCTGTGAATAAGATGAATGAGTTGGTAAGTAAGCGCACTCTGGTTATTACTTCTTTTTTTTAATACAGAGCAACATAACAAGTGAACCTTGAAAATCTATGGCCTGCATGACAATGACATGAAACACGCACCCAGAGCTACTATGAAGTTGCTTCCTAGATTGCGGCGTAGCTTAGCCCAACAGGAAATCTTTAGAGGGAACTGAAACTCAGTGTTCCCCAGCAGCAGCTCCAAAACCAGAAAGATCTGGAGAAGATCTGTGTGGAGTATTGGGTCAAAATCCTGGCCAAGAACCACAGGAAACATCTGATCTCTTCAATGGTAAACAAATGTTTTGGTAACAAATTTTAATCTGTATCAAATTCCCATTTCATGCAATCAGATGCTAAATAATTGTTTTAAAAAAAATAATTTCAATATACTGTCGCACAATTAACATGAGAAAATTACAGACCTTTCTTAGTCAAAAGGAAAACTTGAACTGGTGGTGTATTAAATACTTCTCTTTCCTACTGTAAATCAGCCTGGGGCATGGATAAGTTTTGGTTTACATAAGTAGTGCAGTTGGAACCACAATATTTTTCTAATTAGTGCATTCCCCTGATCATATGATACACCTACTGCTTGTTAACTTTAACCCTAATTGGCCTGATGTCGTATGAAAGTTTCCCAACCTTCCTCACACTACCTTTGGGAAGGAGCAAAAATCAAGTTGTCCAAACAAAAGTACCAAAGCAGACAATGATTTTATGGCGACAGAAAACACAAACTTTCACAATCCTGAAAGAAACCGTATCCGCTCTGTTTGAGTGTGAATTCAGCCGAAGTATCCGCTGCATTGCTTCCCTTTCTCTTGCCGAGTTTCGACTTGCCCAGCTGACATACGGAGCTTTGATTCGGATTAATTGGCTTAATCATCGCAGGTCTTCGAACAGCAGAGGAAACCAACCAATCCAAAGTAAGCTTTAATTAATTTTAAAAGCCAACAAATTAGAAAACAAAGTATCTGACTTGGGTCTTCAGAATGAAAGGGGCTTTGTTAACAGTCTCCCTGCCTTTACCTTCTCCACTTTGGATATAAACTGATTCCACAAAAGCCTCCGTAAAATCCAATCTGCTGTAGAAGATTAGAAGTATACTTAGTTAAACTGAAACTTTGCATTCACTCTCAACTACTAACCTACAAACCTTTCTGATCACATCTGGCATTGTTGCAAACCTCTGACAAGCTTCACACAGACATGTAAACATCGCCAGGATGCTTTAACCTGTTTGTTTTACTCTGACCAACAGGAAGATCCTATTTCACCAAGATGACACACACAGAAGCCAACACAAACTACTTAGAAGACGTAAACATGTTATCAATGACGCGGAGGTGCAAAACTGAAAAGATGAGTAAGTCCCAAAGATTACTTCATAACATCGTAAAGCAGATCCAGTCATGAATGCCTGCAGAGGATTCAGTCCTCTGCAGAGCAAAAGCAGATGAGTCAGAATCAGGAAACGATAAATGGCACAAAAGAAGTAACCATTTGAATCTTTGCTATTTAAAATACATGTTGGATTAACAAATATTTCACTAAAGAGAATGACATTTGACTTTACAAGATTATGTTTAACATTGATTACATTTCCTTCCACTTTAAATCTGGACTCTAAAATTATTGGAATGCTTAAAAAAAAATAAAGTAAATTTAAGATCAATCCTTAGAAATCAAGTTACAGTTGAATTTGACAAAAAAATTCAATTTCTAGATTAAAATAATCAAAATTTACAAGTTCTTCCTCAATGACTCAAATTTTGCTTTGCTCTATACAAAAAATGAAAATGCAAGATTAATCTGGAATGATTTTACAAAATGATTGAATTCATACAGACTTTGAAATCTAACAGAAAAATTCATATTCTTTCATGAGCAACACCCAGATCCACATACCCTTTTCCTCTCCCCATGCTGATGCACTCCAGGCAGGTTGACACGACAGACATTTCAAGCTTCTTGACAACCTTGTGGAGCAAATGTCGCCCTTTCTTCATAACAACCTTCCCTTTTTCCTTTTTGCACATACACATAACGCATACAGACAAAGTATAGCACCACTGGGTGCTAATTTTACTAGTGAATAGCAAAAAATAAATAAATAAATCCTCCTTGGATCTGCTGGTCTCTCTGTGTGCACACTGCCAAGTGGTTGTCACAGCAAAACAAAGGACTTAATCCGCTCAGGCTTCGCATCGACCTTAACAGCCCAGTGCCAGAGTCACAGACCTCTGGCTTGGGTGAACATAGATTAACCTTATGTTGTTACCGGGCTGAAATGATTTAAAGTGAGAGCAACAGGCTCTGCTGCCATGCTTGATCTAGTGGAAGTTTCTGAAGCAATTAGCCTTAAAAAAGAAAGAAAAAAAAAAAAAAAAACAGGAATCTATAGGTCACCTGATGGTATACATCACTTCCAACTAGTCCAGATTTGAGTGGTAATTTTTGCCATGTAGACTTGCTATAGAGAAACCAAACGCTGTTGGCTTGATAAAATCTGAAGCAGAATTAGCTGAAATGAATGATATTTCACTGCATCATAATTTGCATTTGCCTCCATGGTTTAGCAGCAACTTGTTGGGCCAGTATAAGGGACACAAAAGGAAAACAATTAAATGCAAGTTAAGATAAACGCCCATCTGACACAACCAGCAACTCAACTGCTGACAATCCAATGAAATCCACTTGTCTGAACTAATTAAGAAGTCTGGACTGATGTGCCCTCTGGGGCGAGCAACAATATGTTGCCTCACCAGTAGTTCTCCCATAAGATCTGGCCCAAGCCATGTGACGCTAAAGCACCACTCCAGTTGACCTTAAGCCAGGCAAATCATTCTGTGACCAGGACAGAATTCCAAATAACACAAAATTAGATAAGATGGAATTAATTTAGACTTATAAATTTAAAATTGGAGAGCAAAGTGCTACTTTTAGTACAACTGTTCAAATGCTGATTGCATTTCCAGCCTGTGAGAATGCATGAAAAATGTGTCTGTTATGCTTTATGCAAGCTGCACAGAAACTCCAGAGTTGTAAGTGGATCAGCAAACACCTGGTTATGACATTGCATCACTGGAGGAACAGTCAGGTACTTACAACCAGACACAGAGAAAGGAATTCATTCAGAGGATAAAGAAGGTGATGGTTCACAGACTTGACAGGACTTGTGGGCATTGGTTTAAATGACTACAAGATGATGCAATGTGTCTTTCTATGCACAGAGACTACCTTCACATATCTGCATAAACTATTGTTAGCTATGTAATGTTTCTCCTCTTCCTATTAGCAATATCCCACAGTCTGTGGAATGTAGGTCTGTTGAGTTGCTAATCAAGGGGTCTGACTCAGCAATACCAGTCAAACCAGATATTGGTAGTTTTGTTTATGTGGAAATGTGCCAAGTCCTGCTGAAAGCAAACTCAGTCTTCATAAAGCTTGACAGCACAAAGAAGCATGAGATACTTGAAATTTTTAAGACCAAAAGACAACGGACAGAGTTATTTTTCTTGCTTATGCAACTTTTTGTAGCATTTGTCCCTTCCACTAAATGCTTGCAGCACACTAATGCTGCTTCTTTAGAAATGATCTTCTGTGTTTATCGCTCCTTGTGATATAAGTAACTGTCTGCTGGACTTCACTTAAATCAGCAGTCTTCCCCATGACTGTGTGCCAAACATCATGGCGAAACCATAACATTTCCGTTTCTATTACAACATGCAGGGAATTATATAATGTTATTGATTTTTGTTAGACTAAATAATCAAAATGAACATAAAATGCATATTTCTATGTCATGAATCAATATCCAGGTCTGAATTACATTACTAAGATTAATTTTGTTTAGGTAAGACAAATTATTACCAGTCTATGGATATTTTACAATTTAAAAAGTAAAATTCCCTGCTGCTAAGAGATCGCATAACTTTGAATATCAGTCCCAAAGAGATTTTAGAGTAACATATACTGCAATCAGGTGCTGCATCTCATGAAATATTTACAAGGAAGCCAGTAAAGACCTCCTGTAGTCCACTCAAAATCATTAATCAGGCAGCCAGTAAGGAGTCATGTTACACACACAGATGAGTTTAATTGAAAAACAAACTTCTAATATTGAGGAACCCAAAGCTTCAAAGATGTGAATAGAACAAAGTTCATTAGAATCTATATATTATAGAAACATATGATATCCCCAAGACTCTGCACTAGTATAAGATTAAACATCCTCATTTTATATTTTACCTCAGTTAATTCTGTAATTTAAACTTTTGATCAATGAAAAAAATAAATGGAAATAATTCTGCACATATTTAATTTCTTTTAACAAGAAATTATTTCAAATTACTTGAATTTATGAAGATTTTCAATGTAAAGAAAAATTATATTTTTTTCCCATGATGAGAAAGCAGAGGGTCATTTACATTATTTAGACGAAAAAACATAAATCCTACCTCTGACGGAGATGATGTAAAAATTCCCTGTCCTTTACATGTTGCAGAGAAATGAAGCAAGACATGACCAGCCAGCAGTCCTGATGGGAACCAATGTAAACACAGGAATTCCACTTCAGGAATTTCTGTCAACCACCAACCCTGAAGGAATACAATCCTGCTTTAAGCAACCCGAATCAGCACACACTGCTGACGTCCACCAGGAAACACTGAACACTGCTTTCTGTGGATTCTACATCACACTATCTCTGTCACATAGATCTTGAAACCAGAGCTTCTGAGAAAGAGGAAGAAGAAAAACACACACACACACAAACACAAACACACACTGCCTGACACTTAAGTCAAATGTCTGTGGTTGAAAAGCTCACATTATTGAGAATAATTAACCCGAAATCAATCCACAAGCTCAAGATAAAAACTGAAAATGCACTTAAATCAATGCATGTTCTTGGTATTGAACAGCATGTTTGATACCAAGAAGTTAAACAGGTTTTCTTTTTGTTTTGTTTTTTTGCTGGATTCAGGTTTTGCTTCTGTTCACTGCAAATTAAAATGATATTCACCTGCAAGACTAACTGATGTTACAAGAAAACCATGCAACCTACTACTCCTCTCAATGCCGTTGAGACGTCAGAGGAAGGATTATTGCAATGTCTGCAAAATTCCACAGACCATATCAAAACAGTGCACATACCACTGCACTGAGATATACTGTTTGCACTGCTATGCCTCCCTGTTCAATGACTCTGCTTATCCTCTGACCTCACTTACCAGCTGAAGCCTTTTCACTCAAAGAGCTGACTGCATGCTTTTCCTTTTTTTGTTAGCATCACTCTGCAGGGGTTTACATTACAGAGCAGAGCAGTTTCTGCTGGAGTCATTCAAATGCCTAATGATGAAGCCAAGTTTGAGCAATAGGATGACCTATTTTCAATAAACATGGTTCAAAAGAAGAGCTAAGGATAAGACAGCAATTTAAATCTACCCTAAGAAATATTCATTCAAGATACAACTGGCACACAGAAATGTAAGCATCCAACAACAAACTGATCCCTGCTTCATATCTCTTTTAGCTTCTTCCTCATACTTTAAATACAAGTCAAAATGTCCTACAACTGTTTCACATTTATGTCATGCTACAACCACAACCGACAATATATGTCATGCAACGTTATGTTGCGGTAATCAACAATCACCCTCTACACACACATAAGGTATCCATGGTGAAACATGGTGGTGGCAGCATCATGAGGCAGGGCTGCTTTTCTGCAGCTTGGACAAGGATATATGTCAAACCTAATGTGGATGGAGCTACATAGATGGAAAACACAAAGCAAAATATCTGAAGACAAAATTACGCTCAGTTGGATTCAATGGAGAGCATCTGCGAATATGAATTTTCTGAATTTCACACAATCTAAAAACACTTGCATGTGCAACTACATTGGAAAACTTAACAAATTTGTCTATAAAAATAAATACCGAATTGAAAACCATTATTTTCCTTCCACTTGACAAATATGGGCTGCTTTGTGTTGGCCTAGCCCAATAAAATACATTGAAATTTATGGAAATACCAAACAATTGACAGTTTCATCAAATAGCATTATTGTACTTCTTCGAAAACTGTCAAATTGCTGTTATTGGAACTCTATTTTAAGAGCCCTTTAATTATCTAACAACTAAAAAGAGCAAAATGTAAAGACCTGCCCAAGTTTAGTCCTTTGTTAGGCATCCAAACTTCATCCAGTTACATAGTTTTGATACTTAATAAAAGGCCTAATGTGGCATTCTCCACACCATAACTATTTCAGTGTGAATACGCCCAACAGGGCCCTCTTCAATTAGATGGTGCCGTTTAGGGTGCTAACCATTTTGACTTTTAGAAAAAAAACACTGATGAGAAACCATCATTAGAGACTTTAAACCAGAGACTGTAAGAGCAAACAGCTGTGTAATTAAATCAAAATAACTTAACCTTAATGACATTGTGATGTTTAAGGGTTTTTTGAAACGACAATGAGGAGAAACTTGTAAAGCTGTTTCCCCTGTTCAGAGTTATGAATCACAGACTTTGTGGCCGTGGCTGTTTGGGAAAAGTAATGTCCTAGAAAACTCGGAATTACTCGGAGATTTTTTTTCCCCTTTCTTTTCCATACATGCCGCGACATGCAGCTGCTCCCTGAGACGTGAAGAGAAACGTCTCTAGAACAGCCAAACTTTTCACAGGGAACAAAATAAACAAACAACGACAACCGAGAAACAAGACACTGAAAAAGTTTCACCTACTTAAAAGGGAGATCCGCGAAGATTCCACAGGAATGTCTCCAGCTTAAAAACAGATAACTCGAGTCAGAAACGTTCTGAGGAAGTTATTTTTGATTTTCTAAAGGTTGTTTGCAGTGGTCCCACTACTCACTCGTCCATCTGGGAGGAAGACTGCTGCAGGGTCCCTGGAAGCAGAAGCAGAAGCCCCTCCTCGCTGTTCCAATCTGACTTTAATTAGGACACGACGGCTGCTGCCTTCAAGAGCTGTGGGAAGTTCTGATATTGCTCATCCAGCGACCACACGTTTATGATTTAGAAGTGACGTTGACGGGGAGGAGTGAGATGAGTACATTTCCAATGAAGACTTCCTTCATTGCAGAAGTGATTAGCTGGAAACCACACGCTCTGTTCGTAGATGCATTTCAACGCTCACTTCCGCCATCTGCTGTTCAAAGTTATTATTGCTTTCATTATTTCTGGTCTGTTTGCCACTGTGCAAATTCCCAGCCCGCCTTAAATACCCAGGCGTTGCCATTTCGTGGTTTCTTACCCCCATTTCTGAAACAAAACACGCTATAGATGTTGTACTTTATCTTGTTAAATATTTTATTTCTTTTCTGAGACATTAATGCACTATCATGTTAATTTTAAGTTTTCTGGATCGTTCCTAACTTTGGTTATGGATGGTTTAGTCCTTTTGTCCCTCTGCCATCTTCTTTTATTGCAGTTTTTATGCAAGGCTTTCTGAGGTACTAAAAATGTTTATTTATTTATTATTCAATGTTATTGCTACACAAAATGCTATTTTGACTTGTGAAAGTTGTCACGGTCACCTGCAAAACATGTTCCTTTATCTTTCCCATACATCTTGGATATATAGGCATATGTTGTAATTATGTCACAGGGAAAGAATAAGTGACATTAAATCCAACAAATATTCTTATATCAACATTAGTTGCATTACTGAACATAAATATTTTCAAAATGGGATTCTTACTTTATTAGTAATAAAGTAAATATTTGCATAGGTTTGCAGAAATCAAGCTAAATATTTGAAATTTTAAGGTCTAAAACTATTTTTAGATGAAAAAATAACTGAAAACAAAGAGAGAATAAATCCAAACTTCTGTATTACCTTCAAGTAGTTTACTATTTATTACAATTTCTTAAAATGTGAGTAGCCATTTTTAATTCATGTTTGAGCTGCTTTGAGAGCAACAGTACAGAAAAGAGGTCACTTCAAGGCCGCAGAGAAAAAAATGCTTTCCTCTCATTAGCACAAATTATTACAAGCCTCCAGTGACGGGGATTGGAGCAGTTTATCGGTTCAGACTCTCAGTGGGTAAATCATACATGAGTAAATGGATTTCTGAGCAGCGAAGGACTGGTTACGCTGTGGCATATCGAGCCGGACCAGGACAGGATCGGAAAGGAGATGACCCGCTAGGGAAATCAGACAGGAACACCGGACTGTGTGAGGGAGAGGTCTCCGTCAAGCTCTGCCGCTTGTCACGCTTACGCCTCGAGTAGCGGAAGTTAAACGGTGGACGCCGGGCCACCGGGACTCCAATTTCCTCAGAGGATGAATCCAGAGTCCCTCTGCGCTGCTGTTGGCTTACTATTCTCTCAGAAGACTCACTGGAAGAAGAGAGAAGGACGGAGGGGTTAACCACAACTGGGGGATCTGTAGGAAGAGAGGGCATAGCTGTGGGGTCAATCAGAGCTGGCTGAGCGACATCCGGAGTCGGAGGTTCAGAGGGAATGGGCTGCAGGTTGATGAAAGGGTCATCAGGCAGAGGTGGAAAGGTTGGGATCATGGTGTCTGTGGGGAGGTCGTGAACCTGAGGTTTTACCGGTTGGACCATGTCCACGTTCTGCAGAGAGACAGATAAAATTCCACTCAATTATCTTATTACCAGCTTGTTCAGACATGCAGGACATGCAACACAATGTTCACTAAACAGTCACACAAACTACTGTTAAAAAACAGATTTTTTTTTTTTAACAGAAAAAAATCTGTTAAATAAATCATTTGAATCAGGCTTACATGACCTTTGCACAATTGTCATTTATAAGTTCCCTAAGAAACAAAATGTTTGATATTTGCCAGTTTTGTTTAAAATTCACCATACTTTAATAATTTTTGAACAATTTATTTATACATTCTTGTGGCCATTTTGGTCCTTTGTAATCTGAATGAAGTTTTAATGCGTTAAATTTCTACGTAATTTCATATCACATTGTTCTTTTAACATTTCCATTGCCACTTTGTTTGTAAAATAGCTATTCAATGTAAATTTAATTTCAAATAATTACATTTGTCAACAGATTTTTCTATTTATGCTTTCTCTTTATGTTAATCATGCTGATTACTGATTTGTATTGTTTCCAATGGAAATGACTTCTATAATGAGGTGTAAAATACAACAAAATAATAGAACATTGACGTTTTTACTACTGTACCTGTATCTTATACATCTCACAGGACACCTGGACATCCGGGTGTTTGCTCACATCTCCGTACATGGATCCTGTACAGAAACCTGCCGTCTGAGGGAAGGGGAAAAAAACAATTTATGTTTTTAGTAGTTGCTCAAATATGTATATGGAGTGTCAGCATAATTCTAAATCCTGTCAAAGTTTTGAAGTAAGAAAAAAAATCCTACACTGAAACCTTTTAACGACGCAAAGCTTAAAAATAGAGAATAACTTGTCATGTTAAAAAAGAACAGGAACTGCTCAGGTGACAACAAATGAGGTGCAAGCTGAAGCTTTGGCAACATTAATTACCTTCAAAATGTTAGGAGGGTTGATGGCATTATTTACTGTCTGGAATAACTTTCTTTAATCTATTCATAGAACACAGCAAATTCATTCTTCGTGGGGTGTCTCCTTGTTGTGTGTTAGTTCTCTTATTTATTATTATTTTTAATTTTAGACTGAGGTTGTAGAAGTTTTTGCTAGGAATAACAGCACTTTGTTTTGCTCACCTAACAATTTCACACTGAGAAAACTGACAGTTTTCTAAAAAGGATCTAACTCATTTAGAAATAAGAAAAATATATTTTATTGTATCTGCTTTAGTTGAAAAGGATATTTTGTTGTCTTTCCATTTTTGGAAATTGTTGGGAATCAGAGTCATGACAGATATATACTAGGAAGCATTGCATAACATTGCATAAAAAAATCTAAACTAAACTATCAAGTAAAAATGATTCAGTTGTTTTTATTTAATAATAATTTTCAGTTTAAATGTGTCTCTAAATGTGATAGTCATTTTTGTCTGAAAGTTATTACTACATGTACCTAAATTAAAGTTTAGACTGTTCCACATTCATAGTGCAAGTTTACATGCTAATTTATTTGACTTTGTTTGTGCACTCAGACATACAATAGTAAATTTTTAAGTTGAAGAACAATCTTACTGTAATATAGTTAATATTTTCCAGCAGAATCATCTCTGAGGATTGTAAAAAAAAAAAAGAAAAGAAAAGTGCAACAGCCAATAAAGCATAATAATAATATACATTAGTCACGATATTACTAATGGTTGGACCCCTGGACGTTTGAGCGGGTTAAAGCCTGCTGAAGTACCTGTGTGTCTGATTTGAGAGTCAGTCGCTGGCAGGTCCCTCTCGCCGTAAATCCCTCTGGACACTGCTGGACTGTGTACTCCACAAACACGGCTGTTTTTGGCACATTCTGTGTAATAAAACGATGTGACAAACTGCACAAATACATTCACAAGTTCTGGCAGCCGTAGAGCCCTTGTATTTTTATGTGAAATGTCCGGTGATGACCATCATTGGCCATAACCCTTTAGTTTTCATCCCACAGCTGCACCACCATTTACCACGAGAGGTAATATACAAAGATTTAGTTTTCAAATAAACTATTTTGTTCTGTATTTGCTCCCCAAACATAAACTGGACAAGCCATAAAGGCATAAAAAAATCTTCATTGATCCTTTGAAGCCTTGTGCTTCCATCGCATTATAGTTATTGCTGAGCGGTAATGGTTTTCAACTGGCCCAAAGAAGCTAAAACCTGCCCAATAATGTCTGCCCAAACACACCCAAAGATTAATCTTCAGTGTAGTTTCCCCATAAAACTAACACCCAATACATTGTTGAGCAATGAATTCAGGAGCAGAGACTCGTTTCCTGCCAGCATTAACCACTGCGGTACCTGAACCGCAGCTCTGGTGACCCGTTTCACACCAAGCCCGGCGCCCAGAGTGGACTGCCTCCTATAGGCCTCCAGAGTGATCCCTGCGGTTTCCATGGCCACCGGGCTGTCGACGGAGAGCAGGACGGGACAAGTTGGACAAGTCTGCTGCAGCTTCTCTGGCGGATCTGCAGCAACAAGAGCTTGCCTGAGTGATCTTATGCACAACTAGTAGATCTAACAATACAGTTTATTGATCTATACGGATGTGGGTTAAAACACAAGCTTGCAGAAAAAAATTGTGAAATTTAAATAAAAAAAAAATTAAATAAGGATAATGATTGAAATTGATTAAATTAGTGGATTATGTTTTGACCACAACTGATATAGAAAGACAAACATTTGGCACAATCTTCTTTTGCCTGCAAGTTGATATTTTTCTTAATGGTTATATCTTTAAGTGTCAGAATAAATATTTGAGAAAAAGCAATATTTACACCACTATTTTAACTGTAATTTCTATTGAGTTTGTACTGAGTAATTACATTTTTTATATATATATATATATATTAGCACTAGCTGAAGCTTTAGCAACGCAGTTTGTGTGGTACAAAGAGCACCCATTCTTCACATAACAAAGCTATGTATTTAATTTTTTAAATATGTTGATATGTTACTGCATTATGCTCATTGTATTTAATAATAAAAATCTTTACCTGGCACAAGAGCGCAGTCATAGCTGTAGAGGTAGGAGTAGCCCTCTGGTGTGTGCAGAATGGTGGTGTTGCAGTTACCCGAGATTTGCTGAAAGAAATCAGAAAGACAAGCTCTCCGGTTTAATCACTCAGTCATAAATGCTTTGAATGTTTAATATCTCCAAAAATTAACCTAGAGTGGTCTCAAAGCAGAACAAACGTCTTCATGACTCAAGCCAATTAAGTTTAAAGTGCCCTTGTCACTCGTGGTTGTTATGACCCAAAGGTCTAAGGGAACAGGGGAGGTAACATAAAGTGTCCAGAGAAACAAGTGAAATTTAAAAAGGATTTATTACTCAAAAAGATGGTTTCACAAAACCAAAACACAATATAATTTTGAGGCATAGGACTAAAATAAACGAAAGAATGCTAAGTGCAAATTAAATGACAAAATGCAGGAACACAACAAAAGCAGCTCAAAATAACCCAAAAGAAAAAGGAACACAAAGGAAGCATCAAGCCTCCTAAACATGAGCTTCTAGCTTGACTGAAATCAAGCCAGAGCTGCTTAGCAGAACAAGCAGAAACAAGATATTTCAAGTAGGAGTCCAAAAACATGAGATGTATAGCACAAATGCAAACATTTGTATTTGAACAAAGTGTGTTTGTGTGTCCTACTGTTTCCATGAAGGGTCTGACGTCACAACGCTTCCACGGTTTTGGACTGCCGATGTGACATTTGGTCTCCAGGACGTCCAAGTCCAGGTAATACACATTCCCTCCTGGTCCCTGTTATTCACAACACAAGCCGCAGATTACATGAGCCGCTGTCTTTTTCTGATCACTGTAACATCTGGCAAACGCTGAGAGTATAGTTCACATAGAAGGAAACGCTCATATATGATATTGATTTTAGCCATAGCCCTGAAAATAAATGATTACTTTTAAGTTAGAAGGTTAAATAATATATGTTAAAACCTGATCGATTTCACAGTTAGGTCTTAGACTTCAGCAGCAGAGCATAAAGTTCATAAAACCGCTTTGCAGAGGGAGGTGTGAACTGAAATGACCTGGACTTTATTAATGGTTACTCCAGTCCTACTGACCATCTTTTATAAGGCTTCAAAGGGATTTTATTTGAACAAATATTAAAAGTGAGATTCGTCAGAGGAAACCAATTACAGCAAAGCATAAACAGCAAATATTTCCTGTTGTTTCTGGCTACAGATTTCCCATTACTGTTTCTTTTATTAGGCTCATAGCAGCAAAAGCCTATTGGACATATTTATACTATAATAGTTTTTGTGAGTAGCTGAAGAACTTCTCACTAATTGTTGAAGTTTTTGCTGACCTGACCTGAGCGTGCAGGTAGACATTGGCGATGCGATTGAGGGCAAACTTGTAGCCTTCGGTGCGATCCTCGTTGATGTAAGTGACAGCCAGGCGAGAAAGCTTCTCCACAGCTTTGTCGTTACAGGGAACTGGAGCGAGCTCGATGGGCATCAGCAGAAAACCCTCCCCGTTCACATGGAAAGAGTGAAGAGACACGAGCGATATTAGCAGCAAAAATTTGCAGATGTCCATGGCCAAAGACGTACGGACGGAAAGCTAACGGTCCTGAACTGAAGTTTGTTCTTCTGTGTTTGCCTTCCAGCCAGAAAGTGACTTTTGGAATCAAAAACAGAACGTTGAAAGGAAGCCAAGGACAATGCTTGTTTGAGAACAGAGGGGTGGATATATGTGAATGAATATCTAAGTGGTGCTTTTAACCCCTGGTGCTTTGACCAAAACAAAGCTGTTTAAGTTTTATTTGAGCCTAAGGAAATTAATTGATGACAAGAAAATATCTTTTAGGGCTTTTCGTCAATTACAGCGAGTTTCCCAAGCAGCACTTCAGCCTCAGACCTCTGAAAATCTGCATTTCCTTTACATGCACTGAATATTTCTCCAAAAATCATTTGATCATCAAAAGTTTTTTTTCGGAAACTAGGTTTCTTACTCTATTGCTGTGAAAAGGTAAACCTGCAGTTGTTTTGCAACGTCCTGGATTAGTAGTTGGTGCATTTTTGTATTGCTCTTAGTCGACGCACCCTAGCTGGGAAATTTCACCACTGTTTATTTTTCTCCATCTGTGGATAATGTCTCTCGCTCTGATTCACAAGAACCCAAATCTTTAAAGCTGCTGTTGTAACTCTTTTCAGACTGAAGGATGTGAGTGAAGTTGTTTCTTGTCTGATCACAAATACAATCATGAATTCCTTTCTTGAATTTCTGTGTTACTTTTAGATTTTCTGATTTTCTTCATGTTGTCAGACAAGTTGAAGAGACTTATTGAATGTGCAGATCTGGCAACAAGATTCAATGTGGCTGCTAAAATCAATCATCTTTAGGAAAATCTGTCTAACAGCAAATAATTCATAATCTAAAAAATTAGATGATGAATTTAGTGTGAATGCTATTTTCCATTTAAAATCATGATTTTAATATTTACCAATATTAACTTTATGACATTATTTATTTAAAACATGTAAAAAGTGAGAAAAACAGGAAATTTATTAAATATATGCTTCAGATCCTGGCAAACTGCAGAATGTGACCATCTTTGGAGATTTAGATGAGTAAAGTATTTTATGTATTTATGTTTTCGTTTATCAGCTAAATGCATTCCATTATCTGTATCTTAAAATAATGCAGTTTGAGCAAACCCTTGAAACCCTTTTTGTGTTTGCATCATTTTCTATGTGGGTTAATTCCCTGGCAGTCTGTTAGTCTCTCACTCCCGTCTTTCTCTTCCTCAAAAGTAAAATTAAGTCATAAAACTCCAAGCCTGAATATCAAAAGCAATATTCCCTTTTACACCTGAAAAATAAACAGATACTTTTTAATCAGCTTAGTTTTTGATTAGCGATTAGCACTAAACAATTTATCTGTCAGTAAATTGTATGTCGTATAAATTAATTGTCCTGCCTAGAATTACATTAATAAGCTTGCTCAGTTAATTACATTTGCTTGTTTATTTACTTTAGTGATCATCTACTACTTTAACAGTAAGTAGACAGATTTGAATTAAGAGACATTTCTTTCTGTAATCCTTGACAGGCAAATTTGTTTTGTTTTTTTAACACATCAAAAGTTAGTTGGAAGATTAGGAATTTAAATGAAAGTCATTTCATTGATAAGACGAGGTTGATATTTTGGTTACAGACAATAGAAATGATTCACTCAGGCTGGTAGTTTGTCCAGGAACCAACTGTGCTCCAGTTTTAGAGGATGCAATGTCATCAGTGCACCAGTAGGAGTCACTGTGCACTTGCTATGATATTCTGAGTTCTGTTCCAACCTGCAGAACTGAGTTAAACATTGACCAACATCCTGTTTGAGTCCTGCTTATATCTTGTCACTCTAAATTAACTTAAGTGTCTTAAAGCAGAAATAAATACAAAAAATATTTCAATTGAACTTTCTGCTCTGTGATAAACATTTATTGTCTTCATTGTTCTAAACAACTTTCTTTTTTTTTTTTTTAATAAATCTATTTATGTAAAACGATTTTGGAATAATTCAAAATGTAAATTCTGTTTTATCATCAGACATGTTCGTTGTTTTTCAGAAATTCAACATGAAATGGGAAAGCAGGCTGTTGTGGGTGGGGTTCACACTTTGGAACCAGTCAGATTTTATTTCCACCATTTTTGACAGATCGAATAATGTCTGTAACAGCAGCTCAGACTCAGAGCAGACTGGCAAACACAAACACAGTCTCTCTCTTCGTCATCCTCTCCCACACACACGTTTAATTCATCACAGTTTTGAGACGAGAAGAGAGGAAGTGCAGAAATTTAACAGAAAATCTATTAGCTATGAGAAGGGTGCTTAACCCGTTCACATGTAACTTTCTGTTTGACTGCATAAACTTTAAGCTTTGGAAAAAATGCTTTCCTGACTCTTCTGTGGTGCATTGTTGCAAAATGCACATCTTCACATAGGTGTCAGAAATTTTGCTGTGCGTGCAATCTCTGCAGAACAAGAACCTTTTGCAGCAGCACCGACATCTTAAGCGTGTGTTGTGTTTTTAACGAGTCAGTAGATCGACAGAGGTTGCATTTATAATACTGTGAAGCGCTGGGTAATCTGGGTTTGAAGGGGGAATATGAAGAGGGAATACTGTCATCATATTAGAATATGATGACAGTAAGGATTAAGGTGAACTGTGTGAGGACGATCCAGATGTGAAGTCCTTCTTTTGAGCTGCAGTCTAAAATGAATAGTAAATTGTATTCTTGTATATTAGTATTAAGCTGCGTGCCTGCCAACTGTTTACAAAGGGTGTGAGAAAGTCTTATTTTTGTCTTGCTTCTTCACATTTTATATTTTTTTCTCACAAAGTAAAACATATTTTGGGTCATTATTATTACTGCCTAATTGAATAATTCAATCACAAAGTATACCTTAACATGCATTAATACACACAGTGGAAACTGTTTCAACATTACCAAAGAAGCTAACATCCAAAAGTCTTCCTTGTTTCTGCTCTGCTTAGTGGTCCAGCCAATCAGCACTAAAGAGAATGAATGGCTCTTCCTGATTGGCTGCTTTTCAAACCCCAGCCATATGCATGTTAAATAGCATCGATTCTTGATATTTCAGCCTCCTAATCTGTGTTTTCTATTGAATTAAAAAAAACTGTGAATAAGTGAATTTGCAAATAAGTTGGAGTTACGTTTCACAGAAAAATACTGAAGTCCAATTAAGAGGAGATCCACTAGTTTTGATTTAATCAAGACGTTTCTTTGGACTGGAAGTAGCAGCAGCATTTTGCACAGGCCCAGGATGAGTCCTGAGTTAAATATGAAAGAATCTGCAGAGGGAGCTAAAAATTAGGGTGATGGGAAAGAGTCTATCCCACCTCAAAGAAAAGCCCTGAATGCCTTTTTCAGTTAAAACATTTTATGTGGTTTCATCTGTACCATTACATTTTTTAGCTTTCTTTTGAAATAAATAAACATCAACATAAACACTTAGTATGAATTCCACATTTCCAACCTCATTTCTCTATTATTTATAGCAAATTCAAAAATGTTTCTTTTATATATTTTCACTGAGATTCTTATAGTCAAGATGGAAATATCAAAAGCAATTACTGTTGACTGAATGCCAGCTTTACATGAAACTCTGCTGCTTTCACTCTTTGGCTATCATATTTGCATGATTTAACAATAAGCAACAGGAACAAAAAAATAGCTGTATTTTCTCAAAGCAAACAAGGTTTCTCATTTAAGTCTTGCTTGGGATCAGTGAGGTGATGTGTGGGTTTTCACAGTCTAAATTGACCTTTTAAATTGCCCTATATTGTGAGGGTGTGTTTTCACGGTGGCTCTGTTCTGTGCAGAGTGTGAACACGATGAAGTTGGTAAGGGAGGAATATGCTGCTATGAGATGAATAAATTCTAGAGAACCATCTCTCCTACTTCAAATAATAAAATTAGTTACTAAAAATAAAATAAATTGGATTGAGTGAGAGTTAACTGTTGTTTACTTGACCCCAATGAATTAGGCTTTTAATGCACACAATACACACTGAACATCATATTCACATGTAGAGAGTTCTCTTTCCACGCATCTGTCCCGTGATAATCCGTTTTCCTTAATCCATTTCACATATTCAGTGAACCAGGTTCACCTCTCTGCAGAGGCTGGAGAAGGGAAGCCGAGATACTGGCTCAGCAGAACAAATTCTACTAATACCAGAAGAAGAGAAGAAGAAGAAGAAGAAAAAAGAGCTGCCTCAGTGTTGTGTGTCTTTGTGTGTTTTCATACAAGGGGAACGGGAACTGGTGTTTGAGTGCGCGCCTGCCTCTACAGAACCACAAATTCATGCGTCAGTGTTACCGGGAGCCAGCTGTTCTGCAGCAGAAAGCGGGGAGAGTCTGTGGGGGAGAGATAAGAACAGAGAGGCTGCACCGAGGGCCTGCTCTACCAGCACAACGCCAGACCCAAGTTAGACAAACCTCCTTTGATGTGAGCACAGAATAATCTCCCCCCTTCTGCTCGCTGAGCTGAGATGCCACGCTGCAGCGATGCCCAGGCGCAGATATGAGGGGGCCGCCGCCGTTCACTTTGTACTGCGACGCGCCCGGGGTGGGAGGGGAGACAACAAGAAGAAAATAGAACAGAAGTGATGAGGGGGTGACTTCCATTCTGATGGAGTCAAACATACTGCTAAAGGAAGTTGCATTGAAGTGTTATGTTAACACATGGATTCTTTCACAGCTACAAAAAAGAGTCAACCAGGGAAATGGAGCACAAAAAAAAAAGAAAACTGCAATAAAAAACCCCAATAAAAACTGTGTTTCCATTGACCAAATAATTGTTTTACATTTTGAAAATAACTTTGGCTCAATTGAAACACGCCAGTTTTGAAAAAAAAAAAAAAAAAGAAAAAAAAAGCTCTTGTATTTTAATATAAAGGTTTTGGCACAAAGATGAGGTGTTTTTATTTATTTATTTATTGTTTTTTGTGACATCAAAATTGGTTTATTTTGTAAAACTGCAATGGAAGCACTTTTTCATGAGTCACATGATCAATAACTGGATGTTGCCACTGGTACAAATCAAGAAGAAGAAGATGACAGGATGTAGTCGGACTATCATGAAATAGAATGTTTTGATAAAACACCAAAAACTTTCTGGTGAGTTAAATCAGTGTTTTCATGATTTTAGCTGACACACTGCTAGATCGCTTCTGTTTTTAAGGAGCACCTCTTGATATTTATTCAGGAAAGAAAATATTTAAAAAAAGCATTTTTAGTTGCACATTTACAATAAAAATCACACTATTTTGGTCCGAATGTGACATTATCATTGCCTTGTCCATTTCAAAGAGATTTAAACAGGTAACTAGAGCAAAATCATAGAAGCTCTTCAAGCTTTATCTGAGCTGAATCATTTTCTTCATCTTTATCTTGTACGCTTTCATTAACAATTTGTCTTTCCTCTTGCATTTCAGATGACTTCCAGTCGCTGTCTCTGCTTTTCTTTCACGTGTTTTTAATCTTAATAATTACATTCTGCTTTAAGACGTGATGACATTAGAAAAGAAAGAACGAAGAAGAGGGATGGTTCCTCCTAATTAGTTTAGATTTTCCCTCTGGAAGCTGCTTCTGACTCATCCTGTGTTTGAAGATCTGGACTTTGTGTCCATCCAAAGACATTTCACTGGAACTGGTCAAAGAATAAGCTCTTGTAATGCAAATCTCACAGCTGCATTTATCACCACAGTGATCCAAAAGTCAATTCTGCTTAGAGTGGAAGTGAGTTTTGTACTTCTTTAAATGTGACTATTAGTGAGAAACTCTTTTTATACACCACCTGTCAAAAAAGCCACTTAAAAAATAGATCATACACTCTAATATGTTTTAAAACGCCTTTAACTTTATTTGCTGTGGCATTGTGTTGATTTATTCATTTCTGCAAAGTCACATAATGTATTTCCATCCAGTGGTGCATCAGCTTTGATCATAGTTATTCATGGGGCTTTTTTTCCCGATCACATAATGGGAAAAAATTCCAGTTTTTAAAGATGCATTGGACAGTTCTCATCACAATTTTAGGAGTTCTACTGGAATCTCCTAATATTTAATGTTTTCTTTGCTTGATTCTACCCGACTTATGCAGATTTCCACGAACCACTGAAGTAGAGAATGGACATTTACCTCTGTGTCTGTAATGAATCTATTTATCAGTGTAACTTTTTGTATTGATTACTGAAATACACAAACATTTTAATGACTTTTATGATTTACTAAGATACATCTGTGTTTGCATCAACAAATATGAAAAAAATCACTGCTGCCAATAATTCTCAATGTTCTCCAGGAAGTATTCCTGCATTAGTGTTTATCTGTTTATTGACTGTCGGCTTTTCTTGTCACAGTGGATTATAACTTTGTTTCAGCTTCAGACAACCAGAAGCAAAGTTAAGTCTGAACACAAGAATAAACTGAAAAACTAAATGCAAAGAAATAAATATTACACCATCACGCAAAAGCAAAAGAGGCAAATTGATCAAAACCATTTTCAACTTAATTTTTCGAGCATGTTGGTCACAGCAGACTTTACTGGATATTTTTGTCCACTGTCGCCACCTGCATGCTAAGGATGTGAACAAAATGACTGCTGCAAAGTTAATAGTTTTGAAATTGTCTAATAATTGGGCTGATTTCCATTTATAAACTGAATGTGTTCCTCTATAGACATTTGTTGTAAAGTTGTGCTTAATAGCAAACTGAATTGAAAAGATTTTTATATGCTGTGTCATGAGCATCATGAGTTCTTGTTGCCATTTTTCTAGAACGATGTGGCATGTTCACATGAAGTGACATGATTTGTGCACATTTGTCAGCAGCACACTCATGCCGCAAATCTCCTGTTCTGTCACATCCCACACAAGTCTTAGGAGGCCACTAAAGGGCACTTATGTCTATGTTTATGAAACCAATCTGAGTCGACTTTTGCTGTGGGACCTGCAGGAAGCAGCTGCTAGCAGCAAAAGCAGGCATAAGAGTGAAGCAAATGGACAGTGAAATGTGTGGCATTTGCACCAAACTCAATGGTAATAAAGAGCACAGACTGATGCACGACCAATGCCCAGCTGCAGAGTTCTAGTCCATGAATTCACACCAGATTCATGAACTATCATCCAACACCTGAGCTAAGACTGCATATTCTGAGCTATCAGCTGATCAGTTGATGTAACTGTATATTTCTGTCCTTAGCTGACATGGATAGAATGTCAGGGGGTATTTTGCAGATGAAGGCAAAGGTTTCAAAGTATTTTAGTGTCATGGATTATTTTCTGATCACTCTGACAGTAAGAAAACTTCATGTTTTTTTAAGCCACCCAAGGTTTATTTGGAGTTTATGCATTAGTTTTATGGCAGATTACCTTCTTCAGTTAAACAAAACAAAACAAAACAAAAAAACTTAACAGTAAAAGGAAAGCAAAAATAAAAAATTTCCAGTGCTTTTAAAAAATTCAGACTAACCCATTTATAATTAAAACATATCTCATCTTTCTGACGTCTACTACAAAGCTAGCTCAACCATTAAAAAACAAAATTTACAGAACAAGGAGCATAGACAGAGAAACCAGGAAAGAAACAATAAAGAATCAGGAATTTAAATACTGAGGCAGGAATAGAAAATGGAAAAAAAACCAACAACAAATAAACTAATTAGAAGCATTGAGAAACAGCTGCGTAAGCAAAACAGCAGAGACTGACTGAATAACACTAAGAGAGCTGAACAAAGAGTCAAGGTATCTGCGAACCAAAGGGACAAGACATGAAAATAATCTAAGCAAAGTTAAGTCTGAACACAAGAATAAACTGAAAAACTAAATGCAAAGAAATAAACATTACACCATCACGCAAAAGCAAAAGAGGCAAATTGATCAAAACCATTTCCAACTTAATTTTTTAAGAAACTTACATGAAGGAATTTCCTTCTAATTTTAAGGGATTCACTGAACTGTGAAATATTCAGGTCTCTTACAAAAAATTGATCTCTGTTCTTACTGGTTCTCCTGACATACAGTAATTTTTGGGAAAAAAATTATTTTGCAAATATATATTTTTTTTATATTTCACACAAAATAAAGTGATCATGTCATGTGCATTAATAAAAACAACAATAGTCCTACACCTGTGTTTGTGCTATGGAAAAAAAGTTACAAAGTCAAACATCAGGGGTCTCATTCTGGACTCATGTTTTCCAGTCAACATTGTGCAACCATCTGAATTCAGACACATCTCCGCTGGTCACGAATCATAAAGATCCCTAAGCTGTTTGCAGATACGTATACAATTTAATTTAGATAAAAATCAAAATATTACACAGGTCTCCAAAGATAATTCCACCCTACATTTTGTTGGACACTGGGAGCGCATGGCTTCAATTTGACTTCCTGAACAGTGCTATCTCAGGGTGTAATAAAGAAATCCAGAGCCAGAATGACGACGCACAGTATGAGAGAGTGGCTCAATCACAGAATGTGATTGAAGTGCCATGTCTGGTGTTTCAAACTTCAGCTGCCATGATGCAATGCCCACTCTTCCTGTTGCCTCCTTGACCAACTGTAAGATGTATCACAGCCAGTCACCTGCTACCTGCCTCTCTGCTGGAGATGAATGCCACATGTGGTGAGGAAAAAAAATAAAAAAATTATTTTGCTTTAATAGTGAAGCTGTTTGGAAAATGTCATAACCTTCTCTTGCTTCTGTGTGTGCATGCATTTGTATTTAAATGTGTTTGTAAAACAGTAGTGTTTGACAGCTTCGCTCCTGTTTGCTTGTGTGATGTGTGTTTGTTGAATCATCTCAGCATTTGCATGTTTTCCTGCTATGTGTGTGTGTTTGTGTGTGTGTGAGTGAAGCAGAAAGGGGTCAGGGAGAAGTTATTCAGTCAGCACATGGCCTTGCCTAACCAAGTGGTTATCAAGCCCATGACAGCTACAACTGCTCCAGGCCTTTAGCTTATTTGTACACCCATGCAGAGTTCTTTGATCTCAGAACTTAAAAGCACAACCAAGTCACCCCAGAGGCCTGGCACATGAAAACCTCAAGATGCCTCAAGTAGTTTGGTTCATACGCATCTGTGTCCGTGTGTGTTTGCATGCTGTTGCACTGAATGAACGTTTGTGTGCCATGACGTCCAGTGCCATGCAAAAATGTTAATATTGCTGGAATGTCTTAACATTTTATGTCATAACTACAAATCTTGAAGGGATGGTGTTTTGTAAAATGAACTTTTTGAGTTTTATATCATGTTATGATGTCATCCCCCCCTCTACCGTGTCTCCCTCACACATTTCTAAACATCAAGTGGAACTGCTTGAGTTGGTCATGCAAACATCAACACTCCTTCCGATGGTTGTAAATGGCATCAATGAAGCATTGTTGTGATGACGTGCTAAAGGGGGCGTGTTGGAAAGGTTAAGAGGTTCTTAAAGGGCTAGAGGACAATTTAAAGGCGTCAAGTACCACAAATCAAGTTTCTTTAAAGTTGTTTTTGATATATACAGCATTTTCATGACAACTGAAGTGACAATAATTACTTGTTTAAGCTAAGAAATGGCACAATGTGCCTGTAAATGCATAATAACTCCCAGTCAGACCTCAGTTGACCTCATTGGATCTTTGTGCATTTGTGTGCTGACCACAACGTTGAGGTTTATAATGAAGTAATCTTTTACATTGAGTATTATTAAGTTATTTTGAATCTGTTCACTCAGCTGTGCTGCAGGTGAGTTGTCTTATTTTGTGTTTAAGCCTTTGGAGTTTCGAAGATGTCGTTGTGCTTTTTTTTTTTTACTCTCAATCTGTCAAGCAGTTTCTCCAATTGTTAAGTAGAGCTCTTGAATCTCTGTGTTTCCTCCCAACAAACCAGGGATCTGCTTGCCTGCTTTGTTCCTCATCAGTCTGCTTTATATCCCATAGAGTTGGTATGTGCTTGGCAGCAAGCCATTTCAATTATCTTCTGCTTTCACTTCCTCCAAAGTAATCTTATAATCTTTCTGCTACCACCACAGTCCCAGCACAGTCTTTGAAAATCACTTTGCATTTTTTTCAACTCTTCAATGTTAATCAAATATTAGGGTGAGGGGGGTCCTGTTGAATACTTCTGTGTTGGAGCATGGGTTTAAAAACATGTTTGGTTTTTAGCTGTTGCCATTAATAATTCAGCTTGTTGCAGCTTCTTAAATTCTTAGAAAGATGCAGGTCTGTGATATCCATCTATTGTATTCCATTAAATCAAGTTACAGGGCGGGAGCCTAAAATACCTCATTCAGTCAATATACAGGCGTCGTTTCAGGTGTCCATATTCGCACACACCTTGCATAAATTCCCCCAAAAATATTCCTTCTCCTGTGAGTAAAACACCAGACAATGGAAGCTCACCAGTTGAAGTGAAATATTAATTTTGCTGTCCATGAAAAGATTCATGGACAGCAAAAAAACACTTCTCACCAAAAACAAAGAATCTTGCAGAAAGCTTTGTCAAACAAGTTTGACTTGGGCCTGGTGTCCAGTTTGTCAGGCGGATGCATCTCTGCAAACAAAATTATTTTGCCCTGCGACTACGTCAGTGAGAGCTGGTTTCAGGATTTGTGATGAACTGAGTGGGGGCTTTCAGCAGAGAGGCCCAGATTTGGCCACTTGGACCAATATTTCTCTCCGTGTTGGAGAAATACAGTCTCTCCAGCATGTCTTGGGTCTTCCTGTGGGTCTCCTCCCGATGAGACAAACACCTCACCAGGAGCCATCTGGACCAGATCCCAACATGGAGGAGTAGCAGCTCCATTCCGAGTCCTCCAGGATATGGAAGTAGTGGATCTCTCTATGAAGGCTGACATTGTGTTGGTAACAGACTTAAATGTCTTTTATAGAAGTTTTTGTTGTATAAAGGGGATGTCTTGTACAAAATTCTTATCTTGCATGTTTTTGTACTTCTACTGCTTCTGAAAGCAACCCAAGCACTTAAGAAACACTCAATCTTGATCTATTTCAACTAATGCTTTAGGTCATTGTATATAAGAGCTGTGGAGTTGTCACTTATTAATGCATCCTACAGGTTATAAAAGTCAGTGGTTTTATCTCAGTGTACTTATACAAAGGACAAGCCTTTTCCCCATGCATCATTGCCACCAAAGGGTTGTAAGTTCAACTGCTCTGCAGAGGTAAAAGTTTCATACTTTCACTCTGACTTGGGGAAACTGACAAGTTAAAGATCATATCTGAGAAGAACAAAAATGTCCTTCCTGTCAGGCGCATTAAAGAATACATACCTTTTTCACCTTTCATTCATGTCAGCTGAATTGATCTCTGCTGGATGTTTGCATCAAAATGTCTGGTTTTGGTAAAATAGAAATTCAGGTGGCAGCTCAACTCCCACACAGTCTGTCTCGCTCCCTGACTACCACTCTTTGCTTGGCTGCCTCTGACCAACTATCTGGCTGATTGCACTCCCTTTTCCTCCTTCTCTGCCCATCAGATCGGTGTTGCTCACAGGCTGAGAGGGAGGATGTGTGAAAAGCTCCTGCAGAGACAGCAACCCCAGGAAATGCCAGCCAAAGAATGACTGAAACAAGGAAAGTGTGTGTCTCCATATGTGTGTGTGTTACATGTCATTCTACTTCTTCTAGTTTTCTCCCCGTCTGATTTTCCTCACTTGAATGGAGAAAATCCTGACAGCATTCTAATGCATGAAAGGAATATTGAAACTGTGTTGTTCTAGCAAAAATTGATCGCTATAAATATGCTAAAGCATTTGCACACCTGTTTGTATCAAAATTTAAGACCCTTCATAGGAAGTCTTAAGATTTTAATCATGTTCACATTTAGATATAAAAACTGTGCATAATGTCTCAGAAATATTTGCATCCAATATAATGGAACCATGAGATATGCCAGTTTCACAGTTCCAGCATTACCCTGGGTTTAGCTCCACCCACTTCCCCATCCCCACAGCATGATGCTGCCACTGCCGTATTTTACATCTGGAGTGGTCCTCTAAGGGTGAATTGTTTTAACAGGAAGTTCTGAAACTTAGAATGAGTGTTAATATAGTGAAAAAAGAAAACTTACCAGAACTGAGTGAATTTGTTACAAGTTATCAAATTAAGACTATCCAAGTAAATATATTAAGTTTATTATGTTATCATGTTAAGCAAATGTAAATAAAGCAAGTTTGACAAACTTAAACAAGGTGTGAATTATTCTCCGTTTACAGCTACAGCTACATTAACTGAGCTGTTCTAAGTTGGAGAAAGACTGAATAATGCATCTATTTTGGCTTATATGAAAAAATAGACTGTGTTAAAAGGTGAAATGATTACAATGAGCTATTTTAAAAGAAAAAAGTGAGGCAGTTTTACGCAGTTTGAACTCCGGATCAAAGATTTTTATTTATCTTGGATTTATAGTGTCGTTGAAAGGTGGCTCAGCAGACTGGCCCATCAAAAAACGACCACAGGTGAAGACACGGGGCTTTACAGCATTGCAAAAACGCTGCAGCCATTGTGTTTCTGCATGAATAAATATGCATAAATGTAATAATACAATAGTGAACTGTGTGGGTACCTCCTACTGGGGTGCCAGTCCCTGTGCTTCTACATCTGGCTTGAGCTTTGAAGTGGCAGGTGTGCCATCAACATGCCACACACATACAAATGCGAAAATATGGACAGAGATACACACAAACACCCAGAGACACACAGCCAGCAGCAGATTGTGAAATGAGAAAGATAGGTCTTTTCTGGCAAGTACAAAGGACATGCACATTGTCAGCCTGGCACTCGGGGAGTGTTTTTGAGACGGTGTAAACAGATTCACACATTCTTTAGGGGCTTTGTGGAAACAAAACAGGCTATAAACTGCACACTTGTCTGTTAGAAGTCATTCGGGATGAGCAATGACTTGACTGGAGTCTCACTACTAATGCGAGGAACACTTGATCTAACACGATTCCCTCTGCCAACAGCATTTCCTGATTGTATTTCATATAAAAACTTGAGATTCACACTCATGCACACACGTGCAGAAGAAAAAACAAACTTAAAATCATTTTGGAAGCCAGCCACGGCGGCCGTAGAGAAAACAGAAAATATTGATAGAAAAACCATAAATCGCTTTGGGTTGTCACAACTTCATAAAAGGCTCTCATACATTTCTGTGTTTAGAAAGATTACACAAGACGAAACAAATTATAATTTCGTCAAACATTTTTTTGGACAGCATGTTGAGTGTTTTGATTCCCGGTTGTTTTTTAAAAAGGGCGGTGAGCTTAAAATCATAATGGTATTGGAGTCGTTTACCTAAACCATTTTAACATCAAGAAAAACCAACAACTGGAGCTAATTTGATAAAACTACTTTCATAATGCAATGTTGGACTTTAAATGCAGAGCGTTTTACCTGAGGTATGACTCATTTCAGAGCATTAAGCTCATTAAAACCATCATCAGCACTATTTCTGATTATTACCATGTTAATGAGATGTATCAAAGCATAATCACCATACCGGTTCAAGCAGAGCAGAAAGTAGCAGTAACTCAGGTAATCACATGTTGCAAAAGGCAGAAAGTGAATTAGATGGGCTTCACTCTAATAAAACCACAGATTATGTTAGAGAGGAAAGTGACGGAGTGAAGAAGCCGACCAGCAGCAATATTTGAAAAACTGGAAATACGCCATTGATTAAACAGCATAATCAGCTGTGAAGAATACTTTAAAACAACGTATGGAAATGTCACAGGAACAATGTACTGCTATTCTTTGCATTAACTAGGATTTTCTGCCCATCTACCTTCTTTTTATTCATGGATGATGAGACTGATCCTGCAGTCATTACTCAGTAATTAATTGTAGGCGTTGGAGTGTTTTTGAAAGGCACTTAAATGCTTTGGTTCAGACATTTGAGAAAAAAAAATACTAACCATGGTAACAGAACATTATTATAATAAAAAGAAGTTGTCTGTTAGATATTTTATTTTTTTCGTCATGTGATAAAAAGTGAACAAATATTATTAATAGTTTTGGTTATTTTATCATTTCTAGTGTCCCTTTCTTTGTATGGATCTTTATTCACATTTTGTCAATTTTTACCTCCACTTTAATTTAAATATATGTAATTTAACTATTAACTGTATGTGTGTGCCAGTGATTATGTCTACAAAATTCTATTTTCTCTTTTATTTTATTCTAGATATATTTTTCTAACCTGTCAAGGGTCATATGGGGACATTTATGTTTGAGCTGTACATTGACCCTTTTAAATAAACTTTATTTTTGCTATTTTTTCATTTGTTGGTGTTGAATGTGATGAACACAAAGTTAGGCAACATAAATAAGGTAAGCTTGGTTGTATAATTCCCTTTAGTAACATGAGAATTCAATGTGTTTTAAATAATGAAAACATGAAACATCAAACAAACAAAATAGAATAACAAAAATGTCATGAAAAGTTGGAATATGGACTAAAGTTAGTGATGTTCCAGTTGTTAGTAATCAAATGCAATTCCAGGCAATTTATCTTTCTAGCCTTGATTTAAAGGAGTTCAGCGTTTCAGTAGTTTTGCAGTTTTCTGGAAGTTTGTTGCAGTTTTGTGGTGCATAAAAAGCAAATGCTGTTTCTCCATGTTTGGTTGTGACTCCGGTGATGCAGAGCAGACTTGAACCAGAAGACCTGAGTGGTTTGAAAGGTTGATAAAATGAGAACTGATCTTTACTGTATTTTGTTATTTATACACTGGACAAAATATTTATAGTGTTTTCTCTGAGCTACATTGTGAGGACTCTAGAAATGAAGCTGGGTCACAATGAGTGGAAAACTTGGCCTTCTCGTTTCCACTCGATCCAGCCTGTGGGATCACATGTTTTGAAGGATCCAGCAGCTGAATTGAGCTATAGATATAATCTAATGGTTGTTATGGGAACTTAGTGACCCCAAGATGCCACACTTTGTTGCAGTTCTCTATTAGTGATCTTCAAATATCCTCCTCACAGTGTGTGGTGGCGAGATGCACAGGAATCGATGTCCAGCTCAGCTGCTGGAATGGGTCTGGGTCTTCATATGCCAGGAAGGCAGAAAGTCAATTAATCATCAGTTCCTTGGAATTTTTGTCAACTGTTTTCTAAAGACCAATTTGATGGGGAAAAAAAATAAATGTTACATTCATGTATGTGGAATTTTTTAAGACTTGATTGTGAGAATATCATCTGTAATTTTGTGGGGGGAAAAGATATATATATAGATTTTTTTTCTGACCTGAAAAATGTGAACTTCAATAAGGGTCAGATTTTTAAAAAAACATTTTGAAGAAAAGCCATTAAAAACAATCTTATTTTAAAGAAATGAAAATGTTCATCTTCTCACCTTAAACACCAACCGATTCTATAACATACTGCAATGCACAGTAAAAACTAATGTGCACTGCAAGAAAAGACAAATAATAGATTTTATCTACAGTGTACCAGTCTTGTGCTGAACAGTCAATGAAAACCAAACTCAAAATAAAAAAAATATTATTTGACATAGTGTTCTGAAATGTAAATTAAAGTATTTGACTCAAAAGCCTAAAAAAATCTACACTAACTTTCAAGACTATGTGTTGATTTGTTGCTAACTAAACAAATAATTTCTCATGGAAAAGAAACATTTTGTGGAAATTTTGATGCAGCAGCTCTTGACATTAGTCATTCAGCTAAACCTTGGGAATAAATTAGAGCTTCTAATGGATATTCATTCACTAAATACAACGTAGCCAAGTCCTGGTCTCAATCCCTCTTAACATTTGTGGGCAGAGCTAAAGACGCAAAACCTCGATCAGATACTCCACTTCTTTCCAAAGGATTTTGCCAAAATTACTACAAACTATTCAGAGGTCTGAGGAAGGAGATCTAAAATTTGATAAGATAATGCAAATTTCTCCTGGCACAAGTAACAAATATATTTGCTAATCCTGACTGACTTCAAACAGGAAGAGTTTAGTCTTCAAAATGATCTGTCTTCTCATGTAGCATATGTAAACATCTGTTCTTTTGTCATGTCGACTCACACACACCATCCCCCTGAGAAAATGTTTTCCAAAGGATTTTTACACTGACCTGATGTCCGATCTAGAGAGCACTTCTCAATGCTTAGAGGAAGAAACGCAGAACTGCACTGCGGCATCAGTACAAGTCAGAGTTCAGATGGCTGTGGCATGTCAGGCAGCAATAAAAAAAGTGCAACTAATAAAATAGCCAGTCGGGGCATCGGTCATATGCTAATCCCAATCTTGAACTCAAACACCACAGAGAAACTCTCTCAAGAAACCGTGATCCTGTGTTCAAAAATAACCCAGTCCTAATGAGTTTTATCCTCTGTGTGTGTATGTGAGGGCAGGCGAGGGCTTCAGCGACAGAGTAATTAAGAGAAACAAGTCTTTGATCTTAATGAGGGCTTTCTGCTCTTGTCAGGGAGTGAGGGGATGTGTACATATGTGAGAGGGTGTGTTTGTGTTCATTCTCCCAGCAGCTTAAAAAAGAAGAAGAAGGGGGGGGGGGGGGGAGAGAAAGGAGCAATCCCAAAATAACCCACTTTGAAATGAAAAGTAAACTCCACCACTGTTACGAAGCAGCAGGGAAGTTTTATCCCTCTCCGTCTGCTCTGGCGACTGTCTGCTTTTTTGGCCACTTTGTTTCTGTCTGTATTTAGGTCATTCTGTGTTGCAACAAACAAAAGACATCCTACATGTGCGCTTTCTTCTCAACTTAATGACTAATTGATCGGAAGATCATTTGAATGCTGAGGAGCAGCAGCAGCAGCAGGAGTCCACTCTGTTCAACGGTGAGAGTGATGCATCCAAACAACACCAACAAACATGACCTGCAATCACTCTGGAGGGGGTGCTCCACTGAGAACATCATTACCGACTATGTGTTGCCTGTGAAATCAAAGTGGGCTTTGTTAAAAAAGAGCCTGGTAGTGGGAGTGTGTTGTCTGCTTAATCAGAACTGTCCAATGACACACACACAAGATCCTGTCTGTTTTTTGGCTTCATGCAACAAAACAAATCAACAGAAAGAAGACAAGAAACAGAATTAAACATGGAGAGGCGATGATTGCCCTGTTGATGATACCCCTGCTATCAAACAGAATAGAAAAAGATGTGGTAGTGCTTGAAAAGTACTATCAAGCTGAATAAAATATAACTCTTTAGTGGAGAACATGATGAGTGAGGTGCTCAATCATTTATTTAGCAGATATGTTATTGCAACATGTCCTCAGCGGTCTCAGGTACTGAGAAGGAGGTTGCTATCTGTTTGGAATTCCCAGTGATTAACCGAACATGCATGTGTTCTGACTATGAGGAGTCTGCAGAACTCAGTTAGCCCTCTGCAAACAAGTAGAGGTAAATGCCAGGCTCATTACATCCACGACTTTTCTCCATGGAAAACAACCTCTAACCAACCAATATAACTAACACACACACAAATCATTCAGTAAATCACTTCGGCAAAAGCAAAACACAAAAAGCACGATACAGGACAAGATGAGTGAAAAACCATCTGAAAGGTAGATTTTATTTGATTTGATTCAGTTCAGGGTTTTTATGGTTGACAGGAACTTTCTTGCACAACCTGTCATCTTTCCAACAGTGGTGGGTTTTAGGTTGTTTTGACTTTGGATCATTTCGGTTGTTGACGTTTGTGACTAATGGTGTTCCATACTGTTTCATTCCTTTATGTAGAGATTCTTAGTCTTCATGTGTTCATTTCTCTGTTTCTTCACATTTCTCTGTTAGTTTTTAGGATTCATTTTTTCTGGCTTATTTCCTCTGTGTTCATCAGTCTCTTTCCTTCAGTCCTTCACCAGGCTGCTCTCTATTCTCCTGATTAGTCTTACCTGGTTGCAATGTCATTCAGTCACCTTCCAGCCTGTCGCATTACCTCTTTATGAGATCCTTCGTAAAGATGACAGATCTCATAAAAATCTAATTAAAAGGGAGAATTTTTAATTATCAAACATCAACAAAACTTACTGAACACGGATGGAAAACCTATTTCCCACCCCTGTCATTTCTTTCATGCTTCTGTCTTTACTGCAGCCAACATTCACTTTGACTTTGTGACAGTTGAAAAATATCTGTTAAAAAAAAACAAACAGGTATTTTAATGGGTGAGAACAAGCTGCCTCAAATAATTTTACATTTACCTTTATATTTTCAGCATTTATTTTAAAAAATGACAGAAGGGATAAAAGCAGCACCCTGAGGGTTATAAGTCTGTCTCCCAAAGCAGAGATCAACCTCAGGAAGTGGCTGAAAATGCAGTTCATTTTATTAACAGTAAAATCTGATTGATTTTAGTCATTCCCCCTGAATCAATTGTATGACGTAGGACTAAACATTTACTGGGGAATTCATACAAAGTCCTTTTGTGTGAATCTTTCAATTGTTTCTCTGGTTGTATATTTTCTGCTGCAAGATGAACTTTCAGTTTCAGTTCATATCATTGTCCCAACTCTGACCTACTCCTATGTCCATGCGGAAGAAAAGCATTGCTCCAACCTCATTTTTTCTGTGGGTATTCTGATGTATTCAGGGGATATTGGTAATGGCAGCTTTTCCTCCACAGCAGGATTTTTGCATAAATAAAAAATGCTTTGGTCTCATTTGAGCAGAGCATCTTTGAGGAGGTTTCCAGCAGCAGCTGTCTGTGAAAACCCGGTTTATGAAGTCTGTCACTAATAGTTGCTGCATCAGAAATTCACACAGAAGCTGGAAATCTTTGATAGTAAGATTGAATTACCCTCAGGTGTATTTAAAAGATGAAATCTGAAGCCAGATGGATTTTATTTAGTGTTATCAGAGAAAAAGAGGGCCCACTGCTCTGAATTGTATTTGTTGAAAAACAAGGAAACTTGTATATTGCTTTCCTTCCACATGCTCCACTTTGTTTTGATTTATCAAATAATGTCCTCATAAAATATATTGAAGTGTGAAAAGTTATAATACACAATGTGGGAAGCTTCAAACAGTATGAATACCTTCTCAAAGCAATAACTTCTTACTAAAGGAGACATAATGACCAAATGGAGCCACCGATTCTATAAATGGTTAAGATAAAAAATTTAAAATGACAGTAATGCATAAGATTAGAAATTGTAATTAAGCTAAAATATGGGAATTTGGTCAATTCCCCCATCTTGACCTGGAAAAGCATCGCCCTCTTCTCTTGCAGGGCAGAAACGCAGCCCCAGGCCAGAGAGTGTGTTTGTGTGTCAGCGAACGTTAAAATAAGTACGTAGCAAAACACATTGTGCTGTGCTCTGCATGACTCACACAATCAGCATATTCCATGTGCAGATTAATTTATAGAGTGGGCAACGCCGTGGCAGGCTGCCACCTGCATCCAACAGCAGGTTTCTGCCTTAATGAAGCTTAAACGAAGGCTACAGAGAGGGCCGCTAAGGAGACAGGAGCTGCTGGAGCTGGCAGCAAAAATACTGCAAGTTTTAACTTATTAAAACATCTATTTTTATATGCTTATATAAACATATATTGCAAATTCAGTGTAAACTTACGTAGACAGCACAAAGATATAATAAGAGTAGCCTAAATTAATCTGATTGCCAAATGAATAGTGGTTTCATGAAACTCATTGTTCAACTTTGTGGCCCAGAACTGTGGCATAAAAGTAGAGACTCATTGTCATTATAAACTGCGATTCCATTAATCATAAAATTGCACAAATTAAAATTACAAAAATAAATTTGCTTAATGGAAACACGCTCTTTTTTACGGTAGTATGATGTGGTTGGTAGGAAGAGGCATATTCAATTAGATCCGTTCATCCTTTATTTTACACGTTTATCCCTAGTGGGGTTATTGACATAGATGTATTTTGCAAAACTGCAATGGAAACTATTTTTTCACCTCACACTCCTCTCCTGATCAACAGCCTGGTGTTACTAATAAATAACAAAGAAGACGACAGGAAGTAGCAGGAGGATGACGGTTTGTTTTTGTTTTTTCAGACAATATGCAGCTGGTTCCACCAGAGTTCTCACAGAATAAAAAGTTCAAAAAAAGTTTGGCGGCATTCAAACAAGTTGAATCCACAGCTCTTCTGTAAAATTTCCAACTACAATTTTCCAAATCTGCTCCCAAGTATAAGGTTCTTGTCTCTCCTGAATCAGACGCCGACGTCTCATCTGATGGCTGATAGTTCATGATGTGGTGAAATTCAGAAAATTTAATTAACAAAATTAGAGTCCAACTTAAAAAAAAATGAACATCCAAGGGAATCACAAAAACAAACCACAATCAAACGTAAACAGAAACGAGGTTGATCTAACAAGGAGAACTGAGGAACATAGAGCTAGAGAAGGTTATTTCTTTCTAAACAAGGAAATAACCTAACTAGAATTACTAAAGGATGATATACAAAGACTCAGACATGGAAGAATAACTGAACCTAGGGTAAAAGTGTAAATACATATCCGTAGAAATGTTAAATAAATGCAGAGGCATTTTCCCTTTATTCCTTTCCTAATTTCTCTAAATGACTTTTTCATTACATCTGAGCAATAATTTCAAAGAAGGCTGCAGCAAATATACAAACTGCACAGAAAGCAGAACTCCAGAAAACATTTACAACTAGTCACCTTACTCAATGCTAGGATCTTAGTGTTAGGATAAGAAATCAGCCCGAAAGAAGTTGATGAAAGCCTTCTACATCAAAGAACTGCAGAATAATTAACAAAAATATTCTGTTTTATGTATATCAGAGCAGTTTCCAAAAAATTATTCATACACACACAGAGAGAGAGAGAGAGACACAGATTCACAGACAGAATATAGCCTCCACAAACTTGTGAAACACATCAAACAACTTTGAGAAATGCAGATATGTCAGTGGGTAAATGAACAAATGTTTCTCTCTGCCTGAAAACATGACCTTTTTAGAGTGCCGTCTGCTTTCTGTTTGTGGGACGCAGACGATACGAGTCTTAATCAAACTGGAGCGTTTGGTCCAGGCGGCTGCTGACAGCTTCAGACAGTTTCTCATTACTGAGCTGGCATTTAGCATTTAGTCATTTTAACATTCAGTTCCACTCCTGTCTGCTGACTCAGAGCACAGTCTGTGCTCTGCTACTCCAAACACACCCAAACACTCTACAGTGGGTCCTCTAACAAGGCTTGAAACCTCCTTAATAGAACAGAAAATGCTGACTAATGCACTGATTAAGGCTGATGAAGAGTAATACACAAAAATACAAGGTCAAGAGAAATTGTTGAATTTTTTTTTTCCTTTCTTGACTTACTCATTTTTTGCTTCATTTGCTCATCTAATTTGTTTTATTGATTGCTGGAGGCTTTTCCTAATATTCGCACAAGCGCACACCTCTCCCCGTGTGCACTTGTTTGTTTTTCACCCATGTGAAAAATGTTATTAGATTTCTGAATACAGCCCAGCTGGATTTACGCCAAAATAAACAGAATCAACAGTCATTTAATCATGTGTAATTTCCCGTGAAGCCGTGTGACCGAACTAAAAAAAAAAAAAAGAGTTTGTGAGAAGCCAAACAAAACGTATCTATGAATTTAACTGAATCAACTGGCTTCTGGCAGCAATTCAGAGCCCGACGCTTCTTTAAGCTCCCGTCAGTGTCATTTTGTTTCATGAGGAATGCTTTGTGAAGAACAGCATGGAAGCTGATTACAGCCATCAAAAGCTCCGCGGTCTCAGCCGTATTGATTTGAAAGACTACAGGGATGAAGTGATAGTTGGAGAAAGAAAGCATCAATCACGTAGGACAGCTTTATCCTCACTGAATTCTAGTCTGGTGATCATTTTTCTTTGTTACACCCGTGTTGCACATTTTCCTCCATGTATGTGGAAATGCATTTTTAATTGTCTGTTGTTGAAGTAGAATTAAAACCCAGATGTTTAAACTCATATGTTTTCCCTACAGACTGCGGTGAAAAGGACGTATGCATGATTGTAGCACTTTAGCTAAACCTTCAAAAACTAAAATAAACAAGATGTTTGATTAACTTTGAACCCCATATGCAGTATCAGTTTTCATAACCAGTTTGAATGATAAACTGAACTTGACTGCATGGTCTGATAATCTGGAAGGTTAACTTGGAATCTGACTGGATTACATTGACTCTTTGTTTTTTATGTTCCTTTTTGTTAAATGGTGCAAAAACAATCAAACTGAATTGAATAGAAAAATTCAGTGCAGTGCCGAGTTGGAAAAAAGTAACTGCATCAAAATCCAACATGGCTCCAACTCTAACACATCTAAAACATAATGACAGTTGCTATAGATGCTTTATTTGTAATTCTGAAGGTCTATATTTCTTTTAATGATGCACAGTCATGAAACACAAGCATATTGCTACATCAGTTGTGAATTAAGGGTGGAGGTTGACGCAACTGAAATGTTGGAAATGAAAAATTTGGACAGTGTGGCGTTAGGTCAAATAAATACCTAAATGTTCCTTTGAAATAAGACTAAGAACAATTCAACCATTTCAAACTTTTCTTTTATTGGTTGAAACAAAGAGGATTTCTTCTCAGCAATATAAGTACTTTAGAAAAAGTGAACTTTTTATTTCCTGTTAGCCTTTGCAGAATTATTTATAAAAAGACCTGCAAATCTTATATATTTTTCAGTTGAGGATCTGTCCACATCTTCAGCAAGGCAGATAATTCACAGATAGAAAAGAAAAGATTTAAAATGACAAAGTGTTGTCAGAAAGCAACTAGAAAAAAGAATCAGTGCAGCTGTAATCACAGAGGTGGTATAGAACGAGCTCAGGTACTGTCAATCAGAGCTGTTGTAGCCATCTTCCTAAAAGCTGCTTTACGGACAACACAACACTTCCACAGGCAAGCAAACGCATCAGACGAGGCTCAGGGATTACCAACAGAAAACACAGCTCAGGCAACAGGCCAAAAGCAACGAGAGAGTCTGCAAAATGTATTAGTTTACCAGGTTGATCTGCAAGATTGAGCTCTATAAAATCAGATCAAATTAATTTGTGTAGTTGTTGTGATGTGCCATGAAAATGTAAAGTGAAAATAAACAAATTTACTTTAAAAAGGAAACTCAAATATTTACCAAAGATCAGAAAAATCTGAAATAATACAAAATAAGATGAACAAAAGGAAACTGGCAAAGGAATGAACTGAATCTGGAAATAAAAGTCAAATTCTTAAATAAAGCAAAACACAAAGTCCCAGAGATTATATAACTAGATGTACAGTAATTGCTTAAATTAAAAACGAAAGTCTGCAAATGTGTTGCCCAAAGCCTTTATGTTGACTGAAAAGGCCAGACTCAAATTAGTGCTTGACAGTTTTATGTTTAATATTGATAAATAACGAAGCCATGACCTGATGAACTCAGCTTCTCGATGAAAGGAGGAAGAGCCCATTGATCGAGTGATGAATATAAACAATTGGCTGCCACAAATCATTGATCCATCAGTTAGCCACCTTTATGAGCCCAGATTCTGGGAATTTTATTCCTTAGAAAAAAAATAATCTAGAGTTCAGCTATCAGTGAAGATAAGTTGCTGATTAAAAAGAAGAAATGCTGCAATGTTGAAATAGTGAGTGGAGATGAGCAAAAGCCAAGTTGGTTAAACTTACACTCACAACTGAATAGTTAAATTAATTACCTCCAAATCCAAGATTTTGGTCTTTAGCCAGAAAACCGTTAAATGTCATCCGACTACATGAACTGATTTAAGTGGCTGGGAAGATAAATATCTGAATTTCTCTGCTTAGGCTGCTGCTTCCTCAACTCAACCCCAGATTATGCAGAAAATAAAGGACGGATAATAAAAATACTGAGGTTTAATGTCAGTTAAAACTGCAGCTTTAAAACAGAGTTGGGTAATAACTAGTTACATTTACTTGAGTAAATTGTTTGAAATAAATTACTTTTTAGAGTATTTTTCCATGCTGTACTTTTTACTTTTATGTGAGTAATTTTATTGTGAAGTATTTTTACTCTTACTTGAGTAAAATGTCTGGCTTTTCTGCCCACTGAATGAAAAACAAACATGTTGTAACCAAAAGTCACCAGACACAGACACACGCCTGCAGTTTTTGTTGACGATTTTATCAACAGAAACAGATTTGGAAAATTTTTGTTTTTCTTGCTTTTGTTATATATATTTTTATTTGTATGAATTATTTTGGTTTTGGGCCTTAAAATACCAAAATTTCCACTTAACTTTGCTTTTTGGTCCATCTGATGATGTAATTTATAAAAATGAAATTATTGATAATTTGATCAGTTGCTCAGTACTTCAGTAAACTTTTTACAAAATACACTTTTACTCTTATTTGAGTGATTTCTTGGCTACTTTTTACTTTTACTTGAGTAAAAATATGTTGTAGTGCTACTGATCTGAAAATTAAGCATCATGTTGCTTCCACTTCGCAAATGTGTACAACGCTATATTCCTCTATTGCACACAACCCCAATTCAAACAGATTTGTAAATGCCACTTGGTGAAAAAGTTTAAAGGGGAATAAAATAAAATACAGGCCATCCAACCAACTAGAACTGAGTTACATTTTCTTTCCGCGCTGCAATAGAGCAACTAATTTTGACTTCAGCAGAGAAATAGAGAGAGAGGAAGAGGGAAAACAAACTGCAAATAAAAATACAACCCAAACCGCTGCTCCTGATCTATTTCTACTCCCTAATCTCATAAGTGACTCTCTCTTGGAAGAGCAATCCTTGTTGCACCGGTGTTGGTAACTCCAGCCTCTCAGAGGACCAATACTTCTGTAAATCCCACAGCGGCAAGGCTGTCTGTGCGACTGGTAATGGAACTTTTAAATGACTACCACCAGCTACCTGCGCTGCACACCTCGCTGCTGCACAACACATTATCAGGAGATTATCCCCCGGCGTGGAGTGAATTCTTATCTTTTCATTGCAGTCGGGATTATTTTTACTTGCTGTTTCGAAGGCACAGGTGGGAGAGTTGGTGATGTAATGAAAGTCCAAGCAATTAAATTAGAAACTCCAAAATTTAGGCTTATATTAATACATTATTCTACACCGTCCGTAAGTTCAGATTGAGTACTTCTTTCATTCTATGACTCGGTGAACTGGCACGGCTGCAGCAGAACTTCTTTACCAAACCGAAAAGCATCTCTCCAGCAGCAGCGTATCAGACTTGTCAGGTGACGCACATGTCCTCCTAATTTCCACAGCAGCAGTAACATGGAAGCCAAACTCACTCCCAATCAGCCAGAAACCAAATGAAGAACAGTTTGAATCCAATATGCAGAACGAATACGGGAGAATTTGTGGATTTATCAACTTCTGTTACACATGTGCATTCTTGTGTGTGCTGCACACGAGAAGAGGTTCTCAAGTCCCAGTAGATGTAATTATTTTTTGCTAGCATGCTCTTATCTCTGCATGAGCATGGAGGTATTTCTTCTTATTCTGTTTCTGTTACTTACCATGTATCTGAACAAACACACTCACTCACAACAACAAAGTATGGAGCAGAAAGACACAGATCTCTGCTCTTCTGTGATTTTAATTTTTTGGGTGAAGGAGAACTCTTCAGAACATTTTATCTTAGAAGCTGCACTTTTTGGTAGTTGAAGGTGAGCAGAGGAGTGCAGAAAATACCAGCCGAGAAAAAAAAAGAAAAAGAAGCTGCAGTGCAGCAAGCTTACAGTATCAAGGGGATCGGTTCAAGTCGCTGGAACAAACACAATCTTTCATCTTGTTCAGGAGCAGGCATTTGAATTAACTCCATGTGTGGCATGGCTGCCTATCAGGTTGGCAGGGACGGGTCTCATGTGCTGAGGAGTGGGATGGGATTCACCCCGAGAGGCGTGAGATGACACGATCAATTACATCAGCTAAAGCCTTGCAGAAGGTGTTAAAAAGCACTTTGTGAGATCTGCACCTGAATGAAAGCAGCCGAGCATTGCTCTGCCGCTGCCAAGGCCGCCATTCAGCACCATGGACAACACCCAGCTGTTCTTCACTCATCACATGTCTCTTCTTAACCCGTTGGATCAACAGGTTTAACTAAAGAGTAGCCTGATGAACAGGTCTGCACTTCACACACACTCATACACTGAATTTGGAAAATTGAGGCGACGCAGGAGGATTTGAATGTTACAGGAAAAACATGAACACAGTGGAGGGAATTTAGTCCAGACTTAAGATCTTTTATGGTTCCTTGGTTTTAGACTAAACCTTATTTAAAAAAAAAAAAAAAACAGGACAGGAAGGGTTGTGTTTCTTGTTTAGAGAACTCTTGCATAAAGGGATTTTCCCTTGGTCAAATAGAAGTAAATAATTTAATATAATGGTAAATAATGAACAAACTGAACCAGAGAGTCAATGATAAGTCACCAACCTCAGTGAGAAGCTTGCTTCCCCAAACTTCAAAGTTTTTTGCTATACCAGAGGTACAGTAAAAATAAATCTTTTCATTTCAATTTACCTGGAAAAGGAAATGTCACATAATACATTTTTAAGGTATTTTCAAGGTTTTAGTTTTATTTGGCATTTTCACAATTTCAGGATTTTTGTCAATTCATTTATCAAGTTATTTTCTCAGTTTCCATGTTTCACTACTTCTGCATTGTGCTCTGTTTTCTTTAAGTCTAGACGTTTGCTGTATTAAACCTTTGCTGTCCTTGAGCCTTCCTTCCTCCTGCCTGTAGCCGAGTTCACAAAACAGTTTAAGATTTCAGGAAAATTTGTTTAGACAAACAAGCAGAAAAATAAAATTAAACTACTACTTGACAATAGCTGCCTTCCTATTTGCACCACTGGAGGTGTAAATTGTTGTTGACAACAATATATTAGTCTTGTGGTTAAATAATAATGGTTCCCCTCAGGGTTTGTGTGGGTTAATTATTTGGCTGCTACAACAGATAACAACAATACAAGCTGGAACGCTGCTGACCTGGACGTTTCTCTATAAGCAGAGGACACAAACAACTGAGGATTTGTTCCTTTAGTTTGTATGAGAAGCTCAATCTTAACATGTTCGTAATCTAAATTGTTTATTAGAGTGAAATTAGAAAGTAATCAATCCCTCAGACAGCTGTTTGCATTTTCTCTAAAAGTCACCCTTCACTTCTCCCTTATGATGCATTTGTTTCACAGAAAACCTCAGGCATTAGGAAACAGAAAACACTTAAAGATTTTTTTCCTCACACTCTTTCTCATTCTTACTCCACTCCTTCTTTGCTATCAAAACTGTGATGAGGCTGAAGCTGAGTAACACTTCACAGCCCGGCGATACGCAGAAAGAGATTGACTAGAGGAAACAGAGACAGACTGAGAGGCCATGGAGATGAAGGAATCAGGGTCAGACCAGAGAAAGTGAGACAAAAGAAAGAAAAGGAGGGAGTTGGATAATGAGGACCCACTGAGCAGAGTGTCTCACCGCTGGTGTATTTTACATTTCACTTCATATTTCATTCCTGCTGTCAGATTCCTGGGTTTGAGATTCTACCCAGGGCAGACAGATTGACAGATTATTTTTCATCAGCCACACATTTCCTTTCTGGCTCCCACAACTGTAAACCTCTGCGTAAATGACTGCCATAAATCCTCCTAAAACCCACATATACTTCTGCCATATTCCTGGTGACAGCTGATTATTTCTGCAGTGTGTGTTCACAGCTACTCTGTATTAATCTGGAATCAATGAGCATGTCACCGGTGCATGGGTGTGTGTGGTGTGTGTGTGTGTGTGTGTGTGTGTGTGTGTGTGTGTGTGTGTGTGTGTGTGTGTGTGTGTGTGTGTGTGTGTGTGTGTGTGTGTGTGTGTGTGTGTGTGTGTGTGTGTGTGTGTGTGTGTGTGTGTGTGTGTGTGTGTGTGTGTGTTAATTCAGCTGATCTGCAGTGATAACAAAGGAGTCGTTAAATAGAGAAACTGAAATGAATACACTCCGACCTAGAAAAACTCATTGAGCACTTCTCACCCAACTTTGAAAACAATTTATGGATTGCTGTTTTTTTATCATTTGGAAGTGAATCTCTGCAGTTTTTGTTGCAGAGTTTATTTGAAAAAGATTTGCTAAAAATGTTGTCTAAGTATTTATGTCTAAATATTTAATATACAAAATGTACTGGAATAAATTATGCAGATAGTGGGAAAAGTTTTAAAAACTTTTTTTTTAATATCCACATAATATGTTAACTTCCATTCTTCTACCACTTTTAAATTGGATGTAGGAGAGAGATTTATTTCTGTCATTTCAGAAGGAAAACATAAAAGTTCAGTAGACTTGGATAGTTCTGGAGTTGCAGGGTTGATAAAGGGTCTGGAAAATTCATAATTACATGAAAACCTATTCCAATATGTTCTTTGGAGCAAACAGTTTCAAAGACATCATGGAAAATAAAACTGTGGACAGTTTTCAATGTTTTCCATCTTTTCAAAATCCAGGGATTAAAGGTCTAATATACAAACTTCAAAAACTGAAATAATATTTACATACCTACCCTCCATCCATGCAGAGGTTTCTGTCTCATCTGAAAAGAGAGAATAGAGAGAAGAGAATAGGCATTTAGTCATTTTGTCATTAACAGCTAGCCTCCATATGCTAACAACGAGCAAAGGGAGACATATTTATATCATGTCTGTTTTCACACCAGCTGGCAGAATTGCTCCATATTTGACCATTTAATTGTGCATTTTACTTTTAATTTATCCAGAAAAGGTTTTGTACTATATTTCTGAGATGTCATGAACACAGCATCACCACATGTTGATGTCTCAGTCACTATTGATGAGTATAAATAGTTAATATTTATTTTTCGGTAAAATATTTAAACTCCAGGAGATGAGGAAAAGTGATTCAGAAAGAAAATCAGTGACCAGCCCTGCAGTCCTACAAAAGTATAGGTATGAGTGGTATATCTCAAGGAAAAGAAAAAAAGAGAGCTATAAACCATTCATCCATCCATCCATCCATTTTCCGTCACCCTTCTCCCTAACGGGGTCGGGAGGTGAACCCCGCCTCTCGCGTTCCGGGCGAGAGGCGGGGTACACCCTGGACAGGTCGCCAGTCTGTCGCAGGGCAACACAAAGACAAACAGGACAAACAACCATGCACACACACACTCACACCTAAGGAGAATCTGGAAAGCCCAATCAGCCTGACAGTCATGTTTTTGGACTGTGGGAGGAAGCCGGAGAACCCGGAGAGAACCCACGCATGCACAGGGAGAACATGCAAACTCCGTGCAGAAAGACCCCGGGCCGGGAATCGAACCAAGGACCTTCTTGCTGCAAGGCAACAGCGCTACCCACCGCGCCACTGTGCAGCCGAGCTATAAACCAGTGTGCTGGATTTCATTTGATATGATAATGTCACATTTGATATGATAATGTCACCTTTTGTGATTTTTTTAATTATACTATGCATTCTTAAATTTGTCGGGGTTTTATACATTACTCCTCTCAATCCACTTTGAAGTAGGACGCTTATTATCAAAGCTTTTGTGAAACAAAGACTCATTTCCTGTGAGCAAGTGGCATCACAATGAGGATGATTGATAATGTAAGCCTTGTTGCAGTTCAAGTGGCACTACTGATGTTTTTGTTTAATTCTTGCACCTACAAGCTGCAAAGCATGTCACCAAGAAACCTCTGCAAAAAAAAAAAAAAAAAATGTTCGTTTTATTTACACAAACATTTCAAATAACTGGATTTTTTTCCATCTGGGTTTCACTCTAAATTCTCATTTGCCTTTGAAACTCTGAAGCAGCAGCTTAATTCTGGAATTACTTTCTTCATCATTGGTGTCAGTTAACAATTCAGAAGTTCTCAGACAGATTTGACCTTCACATCCTGTAAAATGAAGCGTTCCTCCAAGGCTGCCTATCTTATAGAACATGCTGTCACTCCTTTATGAAAGCCTCCTGCGCAGTCCGGCACAATCAGGTCAGCTGTGACACAAGCTCTGGTTCCAAGGGATAAAATGTGAGATTAGACTTGAAACAGCTCCAGGTAGCATCAGTAAGACTGTCACACCTGGAGCTGAAATAATGAAACTAAAAGTGTTCTGGCATGAGATTTATCTTTAACCAGGACTGTAGGATTTATTCTACTCTGGGGAGGGAAACAAAAGTGTGTTTGTCAAGACTAATAAAATATGATTTGATCCTTTTAAGCGGTGCTCACTTTAGATATGGGGTTTCATCTCAGGGTGGCATGGTCAAAGGGGGGCGTCAAAAGACATGAAAAAGTTACTTTTTAGCTGCTCTGTTCCATATTTGCTATTATTGTTTCCTACACTTGAATGAAACCTCCTGGTGGAGGATCTAAGTATTACAGAAAGGATTTAAGTGTTATCTGAAGTTAAATGTTCAGATGATATTTAACTTTTAAATGTGGCTCATTAGATAGAAAAACTGATGAGAATTGTGATCGAATCAAAAAAGGTGAAAAGAAAACAGCATCAGGAGCATTTACTCTAAAAACACAACATCTCACCAAGTGATCTCGGTCCAGACATTCAAAATTCAAAGCCTCTCTTTGTGATCAAAAGTTAACTATTTTTAAATAGTTTGAAATTTATGGAACCCTTTTCTATCTATAGTACTCTTAAGTTTTAATTGATTGTAAGTTCGATTTACAATCGATTTAAATTGTAATAAAGTATGTAGACATAAGAATATCACAAAAAGTCCAATGAAATGTTCATGCCATTGTAAATAAAAACTAAAATGAACATAAATGACAGCAGCGTCTGGGTCACCAGCAGACTGCTGCTCATTGGCCTGCATACTGAGCTCATTCTTCCTGGTTTTTATGGCTCTTGTACCTCCTAATGTCTCCAGACCACAACATCAACATCATCCTAATCACTCCACTTCTCTCTGCTTACTTCTAAGCAGAAAACCATTCAGCTGCCATAATAATAACTTCTTCCTCAAGCAAGTTTTCAGCTACATCCGTTTCACTGTCATGGACCTCTGCACACGACGCATTTAGCTGGTGCCAGAGTCCTAATTTTTGCTAAAAATCCATTGATACTGATATACTGAGAGAGATTCACAGTGCTATAGATAAGGTATTTACTTTGTGAAGATAGAGAGCACGTTTTTGAAATGTTAAAACCATATTTTGAGCCTGCAGAATGAAGCTTCTTTCTTCTAGATGTAGAAATAAAAATAACTCCTCTCATAATAATTTCTGCATGAAATTATTTCTCTGAACTCTGAATTAAATTTTAAGCCTGAGGCTTTCGAATCATTTTTAATGGGAGCCCCTCTGGGTTGTTCCACCATTGTCCTCCTTACTGATGCCTACCATCGTCTTTCTGTGCTCAAGTTGTTTCTCTCTTCAAGATAAAAACAGAGACAAGACTTTGGCTAAAAACAGACATCCATTTAAACCGCCTGAACGGTAAATTTAGCTAAATTTCGGGTATAAAACCCCGAAATTTACCTGCAGCTTTTAGTCCCAGTCCTGTGTGACCTCAGAGGATAAAGTAAAATGTAAAACTGAAACTTCAAAGCATGTCGGTGTGAAGCAGTTTCAGCGTTTCCTTTGAAGGCAGGCAATGACTGATAAAAGAAAAAGAGAGACTAAAGAATTTAAGGCAGAAACTCAAATGATCTTTCAGCCAGCAAGAAAACTGTTGAAATCAGTCAGACAGCTTGTTCAATTTGGGCGTGAATACATTTAAATCAAATTAAATCGTAAAATATTTATCTGATGCTAAGTACGTACGAGGAAATGAGTTGCTATCATAATTTTATAGGATTAGCTGATTTGTAGCACACGGTTGGTCCATATGTTGCTCTGCTTAAGTCTGATTAGTTCAACTTTCCATTATTTGGAGGATTTATTGAGGTTAAATGAAAGTTTCAGTCATTTATTTTGTCCCCTGGAGATATTTTCAGTCCTAAAAATTTTTGTTTTGATGCTACTAAAATAATTCTGTTAAGTTTTAAAGTTTTGTCAGTTTGCAAACCCTGTTTTATTTAGTTTTTTTGTGTTTTGTGAAGGAGGCTGAGGGGAAACCTCAACCACGGGGAGCAATCAGTGCGCGTCTACTTGAGACTTTGGCAGCTCTGGTTAGTATGGAAATTGGGAGCTGGAGGTTAAATGAGGAGACAGCCTTTCCTTTTGGGTAGAAAAAAACAGGGATCTGCCTTGGCTTCTCACTAGCTGAAATATTAACAAGGCTGGGGACTGTGCAGCAGCTGCACACCCCTGGCCTCTGCATAACATTGAGACACAAAGGCTGCATAAAAACGACGCTGTAAAGAGGAGAAACAAAAAAATGAGTGTGGAAGAGAGTGAGTGACAGATATTACGATAAAATTACTTTATTTGTGCAGACAAAATAGAGTAGTGGTTGAATTGTACAGGCTACTAACATTAAATGTTGATAGATTTCTTGTGCTAAGTGTAGTACTAAGCAGAAAATCAATCAGTAATTTAAAGCTGATTATAATTTAATGCAACGTCTGCATGAGTCAGACTGAGCTCATCTTTTTGTTGCAGTTTGATGCAACTGTCTTGTAACCAGAGCTGGCACTAGGAAAAAGCAAACTTTTGGGTTTCCAGGAGCACAAACACCTTTGAAATCCACACAGGTCACATTACTGCACGAATCAAATGAAGAGAAACTAAGGAAAATTTTCACAATATTATGAATATATCAAGTGAAGATGTAAATATTGATACACTAATCAGGCAGAGGCCAAATGCTGTGTTATGGATCTGCCTATTTTAAGTTGGTCTGATTCATAGTTTTTATTTCAAGTGACAAAAAGTTTAAAAGGTTCTTTAAAAGGAATCATTCTTAATTCTACAAAATTAGAAAGTTTTCATGTTATTCCCTTCATCAATGTTTTCCAACCAAAACATTCAAGTTTTAATTTGCCAGATTCATTTTTTTTAGCATCTTGTTTTCTGCATATTTCAATTTTTTTCTTGTTTTCTTTCACAGTTGATTTTCACCTTCGACCAGCTAAGGTGAAAGAAAACAACTAAGTAGTCAGACATCTCAGTAAAGAAAGCAGGCACAGCTCAGAATGCTCTGGGGAGGAAAGGTCTTCTCATGTGTACAATGAGACGGGACCAAATGAGGCCAGTTGATTGCTATTCTAACATGTGGCATCGTGCAGAGACAAGACAAGGCCAGTGCCAAAAAATCTATACACCGACAAAGAAGCTGTGTGTGTGTGTGGGTGTGCGTGTGCGTGGGTGTGTGTGTGTGCAGAAATTCAGCATTCAGGACAAGAGAAAAGAGAATGAGTCCATTCTCTTGTCCTCCCAATCACAAAACACACGCACGCAAACATCTTCACACACTCACAGATATTGTCACAAAGCCATCCCATTCTTTTCAAAGATGATTTAAAAAGAGATTAAAACAGAGAGGCTGATTTCTCTGCAGGCTCCCGTTGCCGTGGTGATACGGAATTTTGTCACTTCCTCTCCCCCTCCCTCCGTCTCACGGTCACATCATCAAATCAACACGTAGGTTCAATCCCGAGCGCAAGGACAAGCTAACTCTATGCCTTTCACTTTCCCCTGCAGGTTACGGTGACACGATGCGTTTAGTCGCAACGTTGCCTTTTTTCAGTTTACGTCATTGTTAAACCGTGAAGACAACAACTCGAGTTTTGAATTGAGAAATAGAAGAAATTTGTTGGTTTGCTTTACATGATACAATTTACCATAAAAACACTGGCAAAACAACAAGGACACCCCTGTTATCTCGCCTTTCATCTTGTCTCCTTTTGCTGCTGTTGTTACGTTTGGGCGAGGATAAGTTGGATGCAGGAAGAGGTGTGATCTTATCTCCTCTGCTGCCGTTGATATCCAAAAACATTAAGTGTCACATTATAAGACACTTGTGAATTGAAATGAAATGATCATGCTTAAATTCAATATGTGAGACACACACGTGGCAGGAATGCCCGAGAGGGCAGAAATGAACAATCTAGCAAGGAACTATGATGAAGCAGGAGGACAAATACTGAGGCTGGGTGGGAAAAGACAATCAGAGGTGATGTGGAACAGCTGTGGCACAATGAAAGCAAATAAACTGAACGAGAGACAAATTTACTCAAAGGGAGCTAAACTAGACCCGTTATAAAACACGGGATAAAGATTAACACGGATCTGAGAGAAATAAACACAAGTGCACAAATCTTCACACTTCATGCTGATACTGGCAGTTTTTTTTCTTTACAGTTGATGAAAACCACCTTAACGTCTCCATGACGGGTTAAACATGGCTTGATCATGGCAAATTTGGAAAAGATCTTCCAGTCAATATCCTAACAGTCAACACAGCTGAGTCTGTGCACAATTTGGAAGAGTTGTGATCAAGTCCAGCTGATCTGCTGGATCTGCTGGGAGAGCAACACTTTGTGGAGGACGTCTATGCATAAGACAAATGAAGTCTTTTGCATTGCACTGCTCGACCTGGGTCAACCCGGGTCGGCCCGGCTTCAAAGCAGGGCTGATTGTTATTGCATTAACACTTCCACCCTGTGGTTTCCTGGAAACCACACCTCTCTTTATGTTTTTTAAGTAGCTAAAAGTTATTGAATTTTTTAGGATTAGAGATTTTTCTTTGTTTTGTTGATAAATGAAACTGATTGACTTTCGGATGTATTCCATAATAAAACATAGTGGAATAAATGAAAGCAAGTGAATCCAGCATTTAACTCACCTGAAGCTCAGCAGCTGGGAAATAATCTGTAAAATTAATACGTTAATGAGTTCAACACTGGAAACCTAACGAGCCTCATTTGAATATGATTGTAAATATTTGTCATACTGAAGCATCATATTTCAAGTCTTCCTTGGTTTACACAAAAGAGGTGATGAAGTTTTTAAATGAATGTTGATAGTATGAAAAGAAATATGGTATTCTACGTGAATAAGAACTAAAATTGTCCTTGAGCATTAGAAGTAACAAAATGTAAAACAACAAAAGGCTGTTTTTCATCTGAGATAGCAGCTTCACTTTTGCCTTTCTTACATTTTCATTTCAGAAATTTGAAGAATTTTACAACCTTGAAAAAGCAGCAGATTTTTTTTTATGATTTTCATCGAACAACCTCCCCGCAACAGTGCTGTAAAATTTAACAAGGGCTTTCTTAGGACCTGGACTTCTTAAAAGCTTAAAACAAAGTTCTTCAGTGTTTCCTGAGCAGAGATAAATGTGTTTAAGATCTTTTCCGAGATGACATCAAACCTGAGATTAAATTTTAATATTTACTGACACGCCAGCCTTTGTTCACACATTTTTAGGGGTACGTGACAATCTTTCTGCTGCGGTCTACGTTCAAGCTTAGAGGATGATTATTAGGCAATTTATTGTATAAGAAAACAACCAATGCACAGATTACCAAGTGACTAGTTTGTAAAATGTAATCAGAGCCTGTATTTAATATTCCTCAGTTGGATTTAACCTCTAAAGCTTAAACTTCTCTGTAGGTAAAAGTCCAGACTCGAAGTTTCTGCCCTGCCTGTTTCTCATTACTTCCAGAGTTTAGAGAAACAAGCCAGAGGAGGTAACTGGATCTCATACTTTATGAATGATGCCAGAAGTGCTGCCTCAGCCCATCATTTCAGGGGTTAATGGGTTTTAGTCGTGACAAGAAGATCTCTGTCCATGCGTGTCAGAGCGAGACACGACCAGACACGGCAGCGTGACTTCATCAGGGCAGAGAGAGCAGGAGGCACAGCACAGAGACAAGATAGAGGTCAAAAAGAGAGATGGAGTGACATAAGGAGTCCTGTTTGGGGACATATGTCACTAACAATGAGTCATCTTTACACTGTCGCCACAAACAAATCCGATTTTTCTTTTCTGCCCCCAGCAACTCCTATAATTGACTCCTTTTGGACGCAGGTTCCATTTTGTGCCTCAGAAGATGAGTCGGGTTCATTTCTTTGTATTTCTCCCTTGGTTTCTCTTTCATCTTGTGAAGTATCTGCAGGAAGTGATGAACAGTGCTTTTTTAAAAAGAGAAAAAGAACAAAAAAGAATGGATGCTTATCTATTATTGAACAGCAGTCAGCAGGAGCTTTTGGATGCTAAAATAAATATGACAGCACTGGAGAGATTTGCAGAGATCCTGAACTAAGCCCTTTCAGGCTCATAGGTTTCTGAGCTCTCGATTTAACAAGGAAGCAAAACTTGTGTGCTGGAAACGTGATAAATAACACGCTCCTTTTGTTGAACATTAGCATTTCAAATCAGGGGAATAAAACCTTTCATGTTTTTGGATACGCATTCTTGATGGATGGCTGAAAGGAAAATCACTGTAATCACTTCTGAGTATTTAAATCATTTTTATGCCTTTTGGCTTCCCTGATAAATCATTTCTTAGACTCTGCATGTTGTTCGACCAGCTAAAGTCACAATAAAGGAAACATGCTTCAGTTTCAGGGATTCATACACTTGGACATGAAATCATGATTAACGTGGAACTGAACTTACGTTGGGAAATACGACACACTCTCTGGACAAGTTGTCATCTCGATGCGAGTCAAGAGAATTATTATTGGGACAATTTATTTACTTACCAAGAAACCACATTTCCTTTTTTCTGCTGCAAATGATGATGTTCATTAGAATCAACAAATCAAGATTTAAACCTTTTAATAGGAAACAACTTTACTGTAGACAATTTCCTTCAGGGGGCTGCACAGTGGCGCAGTGGGTAGCGCTGTTGCCTTGCAGCAAGAAGGTCCTGGGTTCGATTCCCGGCCCGGGGTCTTTCTGCACGGAGTTTGCATGTTCTCCCTGTGCATGCGTGGGTTCTCTCCGGCTTCCTCCCACAGTCCAAAAACATGACTGTCAGGTTGATTGGCCTTCCCAAATTCTCCCTAGGTGTGAGTGTGTGTGTGCGTGGTTGTTTGTCCTGTTTGTCTCTCTGTGTTGCCCTGCGACAGACTGGCGACCTGTCCAGGGTGAACCCCGCCTCTCGCCCGGAACGCAGCTGGAGAGGAACCAGCAACTCCCGACCCCGTTAGGGAGAAGGGTGACCGGAAAATGGATGGATGAATTTCCTTCAGTTCTCCAACCATAAAATAAAACACAATATGAACAATTTGACCGCATTCTGTAATGTTGCTTTCAGCAAGGTGTGTATTGTACTTTTTAACATTAATGTTATCTGTGTGAGAGTTTTTGCATTGGTTAAATGTGTTTAGCAGCTGTATCAGCTTCATGCGAGGCCATCGGTCAGACAAGAGCCAGAGCCAACTTTAAAAGAAAACCTGACCAGGATTTCTGCACAGCAATGAATTAATACTTGTGAAAGCTGCTTCTACAAGCAATTAAATGTTGAAAAGCACTTCTCAATTTTATGTCTAAATTAAATCCCTTCTTTTTGCTTCCCTTTCTAACTTTACTTTCCATGTATTTCCAGTCTCTCCAGCAAACACACCAGTTTCTCATTAACCAATTCTTTTTTATAAACACTCCCCAGCCTCACGTTGGAGGTCCTCCCTTAATTTTGTCTCATTGTTTTGAGATAAAAGTCAGATTCTAACATCTTTCTGTCTGGCATTGATTTCCAAGTTTGGCTGTGTTATGACTGCTCTAAACTGCTTTTATCTGAATTTAGAGAAATCTCTTTCAATCACATTAGTTAGGACACAGTTCATGGCGGTGGGTTTTTATGAACACACATAGAAAGATTGTCGAAGTCAGAGAGCTAATCTGTGAGATGAAGAGACAAGAATGTTTGGATCCTTTAGCTTTAATCCTTATTGGAAACTGAAGTTTTTATTTCAGAAACTTATTATGAGGATATGCACTGAGCTGACAGCTCAGAGAAATCTTTATGCAGCTTAATACTTTTCTTACTTTAACTGGAGATAAGAATTTTTTTCAGATACACAAACATCACACCTTGTGTTTTTCTCAGTCATAGGGATTTTAATGTCTTTATCAGTTACGTTCACTTTAAATAATGACTGATATTTTATAGAAATAGATCAAATATTTCATGAGATAGTGCAACTGTGATACAAATTGTATGTGCTCCTAAAGGGACTGAGCCGGTTAGGAATGAAGATGTTTTAGTTATTTTTGCAAAAAGAGATGAATGGTTTAACAAAGTAAAAATATGCAAAAATACAAAAACAGCAACGGAAAACAAAACTCAAGACTGTGCAGCTAAAAATGTCACTTTACCATTTTGTAGTCTTGGTTGTTTTAACACCCCAAACAATTTCAGGTGAGAAAAGGGAACATGTCGCCGGAGAGCATTTCATTACAACTAAGTGTCACTTCACACTGAGATAAATGGTATTTTATACCCACAATTTGTTTTAAATGTCAGCATGGCAGTCCTGGTTGTCTACATGTGTTTTTAGAAGAAATGTTGCTTTTGGGTTGCAGGTTTAGGGTTAGGCTGTAGGAACAAATTAATAATGAACAGAAGTCAAAGCAAATTCCTTGTGAAGATAGAAAGAGACACTGTATGTGTAGCGTAGCACAAGTGTGCTAGTTGTAATGAGGAGAGTAATAACCTCTCTACACTTGGTGTCCATGGGGTCTATGGGCCTTATGAGTCATGTCCTCTCGGCCCCAAGATGCCCCAGCAGGCAGACGCAGCAGGTCGGCAGTGAAACCAGGCCAAAGAAGCTCAGGAAAAGAGACAGGGTTTAAAACCTGCCGCCATGTTCCCCAGAGCAGGTGAACACTGGCAGCCCGGTGGCTGCAAAGCCTCCTGCAGCTGAACAATCAGCATCAAGGAGGAGGAGAAAACCTCCTGAGGGCCTGAAACCTGTCAGCCAGACACAGGCTAACCACAGCCACCAGGAACAGTCAGGGGAGAGTCTAGACGTACAGATACTGAGATAGATGTGGACATATTTATTCTGTGCTGACTAGATCCAACTGTGGTAAAGAACCGGGACTCAAGTGACACCCAGAGTGCTAATCGCTAACGTGGCAAAAGGCTCAGAGTGACAAAAAGATCTGAGATACAACTGAGATGACAGAGAGAAGAGAAAGACAGAATTTATGCCACTGGTGGTGATGGCAAGATGACGATCAGAGGGTGACAGAGATCATGACATAAAGACAAGATGTCTGACCGTTGGACTCCAACCAGGAACCAGATCCGCTTCCTCTTGACCCACAGGCTGCCATCCACAACGCTGCAGCAGAATCCCAATACAAACACCTTCAATGAACAGCTAACGATACATGAATCATCTCTACTGTGAGTGCAATGCATAAAAAACACTTATGTTTATGTGTGCCTTGTGTAGAAAACCTCTAAAAACTGTCACATTTCTGTTTCAGCTCTTAGTAAAACCCATTATTAAAGTAACAAACACGTTCTGTACTAACTTTAGCTTCTCACTTTTTATTTATCAAAGCTAGAATCAAACATTTTTAATCTGCAACAACCATTTTTATTCTAAAACACTCCATGTGCAATTTTTAAAATGCAAATGTATATCTTGCAGTTTAATTCTATCAATAACTATACATTTTGCAGGGTGTTAATTGTAACTTTAAGGTAATTTAATGGTCTAACCTTGCTGAACTCAAACCTTTAGTGCTGTAAATTATCCCACTGAGGCAAAGAGTTTGACCTTTAATTATTGCACTCCCTCAATTTGATTTCCAATGACGTGACGTATTAGTCACTTTCACAGATCCTTGATGGTTTTAAAGCAAGGATCAAGTTTTTTTCTGTACAATCAAGTCGATTTTTTTTTAAAGCGCCTTCTCCTCAATCTCCAACAAACAAAGGTTTGATCACCCTTTTAGTGCCATTTTAATTGTGTGGACCTTTAATGTACAAACAGAACTCCTCAGTGGAGAAAAAAAAACATTTAAAGAGGGAAAAGGGAAAAACAACACAGCAGTAAATTTAAGTTCAAACGGGCATTTGGCCACAGCAGGAAAAAACACCTTCCTTAAAAAAGGATTTTTATGGTTTTCCTGCCTGTTTGAAGTTTAAAACTAGGCATGTTGCTTAAATCACTCTTGACCCCATCATGTCGCAGTGGCATAGTTAAAGCACCAGTCGGCTGATTTACAAGAGTTCAGCAGGAACAACTCAGAATCTCTTTACTAGAAAGGTGGATATTAATGTTGGAGAAATTCAGTCGACCAAAAACATTTTTGACCAACATTTTAGAGCATTGAGACCCGAACTGGCTCAACTTGCACAAAGCTTTGATAAAAAGAATCAAAAGAAACTTTAATGCTCAGCTTAATCCAGATTAATGTCCTCCTCTTCCATCTAAAATAAACTAATTTTCTCAATGTTTAAGTCACACAAAGAACAAAATAATAATGCCTATTCTCATGCATCTTTTTTTTTTTACCTATTTTCCCATTAACTTCCATCTATCCCCCCATATTTAACCTTGTCCTTTACCTTCCTCTCCTCCTCCTGTTTTCTGCGTCCCATTGTTTATTTTCTGCCCTGAAGCCTCTGAGGACTAAATTTAGCCGGCGATTCTTCTGGAGGGATCAGCGTCCGTGTTGCTTTCAGAGGATGCCCTGGGTGTTTGCAGGAAGCCGCTCGGTCTAATCTCATTTTTTACGGTTCGAGTCTCCTGTTGGAATATCTTTCAAGTTTACACATGAAGAAAGCAAAGTTGTACAACAATGCAAAGCAGAGGGTGAACTGGAGACATTTTGAGTGTTCTTTTTAAAAGGTCCTCTCTGTTTATCAAGCTGGTTTTTGCATTGTCCGACTTTAACAAACTGATATTATTTTCGACAATGCACACGAGGAAATGATACAAATCATCTCTCTTTGCAGGTATTCACATTTAATTACCTCATTCTTGGTAAACTGTGAAGGGCTTCTGCATTGCTCCTCCTTTTAGCCTAACATTCTTGTTTTTGGTTGTATGAGGGAGTCAAAGAAAGCTTCATCTCTGCTATGTAAGCTGCCTGTGAGCTAAAACCCACCGGAGGGGGTAAAACGCTCCAGAATATTCCAGCAGCAGGCAGATCTATATAAGCTTTACCCAATTTCCTCCTGCCGTTTTTGACAGTACTCTGTTTTTCATTCATCACTGATTTTGTGTCTAAGCCTTTAAGGGCCAGCAGAGCTTGCTGCCACACCTCTTTGTCACATACAGTACTTACACTGATCTCTGGAGCCTACCTTGATGTTTTGAAGATGATTGGTCAGCAGTGCTGGTAGAGACGTCCCCCGTGTGCTGGCTTATTGATTAACCGACTCTGTGTGGTCAGCAGTAAACAGAAATCACAGGAAACTTTCTTCATGCTCAGAACAGAAGATTCCTGCTGAGCAAAGAGTTAATAGCGTCAGAACTCTACTGGGATGATCTGTAACGGTTAATATGACAAGTTGATTGCTGGAGTGAAGAACTTTCCTCTCATGAATTGAGGAGCATCTTTGACAAGTTTGCACAAACTAAATTCCCAGATGCATTTTGGTTTGTAGTCTGCTTTTGTGGTTTACAGTTGATTGGAAATTAACTTTAATTTTAAGGTAAGCTCATGTCACGGGCAATCTAGTGACTCACAAAGCACATTTCATCGTAATCAAATTCCATTTTCTATCACTTAGCTGCAGTTAATAGGTTTGTCAGTTAAACTCCTCGTGTGTATTCATGGCAGCCATTAGCAATTTGCAATCGTTCCTGTGCTGTTAATCAGTTTCATGAGAACTGATGAAGCTCTCACTGCTCTGAATATTGCATTTCAGCAGACTCCACAGGCTGGCAGGTAATTGGTTTCTTTTATTGGCAAATTTAGGTTTTAAATGTCATTCATATCCTTCACCCTGTGGGCTTTTTTTTTTTTTTTAAGTTTGTGTGATTTTTTTTTTTTTTTAACTCAGTGATATTATTAAATGCCTCTTATTCTCTGACCTCATCCGAATGTACAAATTAAAGCCAAAACCTTTTTTTAGAAAAACTTACTCTCCCTCCCATAAATGATTAATTTACTCTGCTGTATGAAAGAGGAAGTCATTAAGAAGTTTTATTACCTTTCTCATTACTTTCCAGAACGCAGCTGTCATCTCTAGTCTACTGAGAAATATAATGTACACCAGATAAGGTGAAATCTAAGGTTTAGTGCTGCCTGTGGTGGGGAATACTGAACACCGAATGAGATATCTGGGTCCTCATGTAAAGATATCCACATGTGATGTTCTCTTTTGTACCTTCATTGTCCTTTTGTTCTCACAAACTACAAAAGTAATTCCAGGATCTTTTTATTCCTCACTGAGGAAAACCCACTAATCGAAACGCAATGGCAGAAAAGCAGAGGCAAGAGAATTAAGGTGAAAATAATTCAATGTTATCAAACTGAAATATACTGGACTACTTTCTCCAAAGTTCAGAATTTACATACACACATATTAGTCTTGCATGGCTTTCAAACCCAAATGATTCCCAACATAAATCAGAGTTACACTTTTAGTGCCCATCCAGCATCCTGTTCAGGAAGTAGACGGGTCCCGTGTTTCAAAGATGAAGATCAAAATGTGCATCAACTGCAGAACAAAGGCAAAACCACCTTACAATAATGCTGACTGAATCTGATGTAGTGTCATTATCCACAGTGAAATGATTCATCCAATTACAGAGGATGAAACATATGATGGTGCATTAAAGTCACAGTATATAGAAAGTAAAGGAATGGTCTAAAAACTCAGGAATTTTTAGATTAATTAAAGACATTTTCTAGAGAAGCATAGAAGTATCTGAGCTCCAAAAGTCCAAAATTTGTGAAAAAAACTAAATCTGAGTTTCAACTTGCATAGTTTCATTATCACACTATCATAGGGTGAAATGTATGATATCATATTATTGCCACTGTAGACAGAAGTTGAAAACTTTCAACAATTTAAACCCAGAAATGTCTGCATTTTTTCTAGAACATTTTTTAATCTCAACATTTCTGACATTTTTGGTGGACATTCACTCCATCTCTGCTGGCTCTAATCTGCTGTCGCAGAAACGTCACGCAGAGTTTAAGAAGTCATTCTGAAAGCAAAATATACAATGCCATAATACAGTTTGCAAATGCACACAGGGTAATGGAGCTGTGTCTGATGAAATTAAAAAGAAAATGCTTGACTGTAAGAAATTGGGAAAAACAAAAAAAGTGTGAATAACACCATCCCAACTGTGATGTAGGCTGTTAGCAGCATAATTGTTTAGATGCTGCTCAATGCCACAAAAAACATTTTTGGCAATACTTAAAAAATGATGGTTTTATATCCATCCAATCTGACTGAGCTGAAGCTATTTTCTCAACAACAAAAAAATATGTGAAAAGCTGAGATACAAACCCCAAAAGAAACTGCAGGAAAATGCTACAGATTTTTAGATTTAAAGAAATGTGAAAATTATTAAATAATTTTCTCCCCACCGTCATGTAAAGACTAATTATTGAGGCCTATGATTGATACATGTGTTTCAAATACCATTGGAAAACTAAGACTCATCTGAAGCAACTAAAAAGTAACTTTAAAAAATTTACTACAGGATGCAGATGAATCAGAAGGTGACATAAGGGTGACTGTGTCTATTTTGTGAAAAATTAATGCAAAAAGCCTTGTGCTTTTCTGAATAACAAATAGGGTTAAAATCAATTCAAAAGTTACTAAGATCTGGAAACCTTTATTAACGTTTCTTACCTTCATCTCATCCTCAGCAGTTTGTATGTTTGTAAACCCAAAACTGTCCAGTTTGTCCTCTTTATTGACAATCAGTTCTTTGTAAATGTAAGAGTCAAAAAGTCCACAGCTACAAACGCACAATGTACAAACATGTTACTGTACACTGAACAACAGCACACCCACACGGTATATTACAGCCACACGGACACAAAAATGCATGTGTGCGCATACTCCCATTATATTACAGAGTTATAATACATTAGAGCTCAATAGACGAGCCGTCAACAAGTAGAACAGTAACTGTAGGTAAACATAGAAAGGCAAATTACAATTAGTTATTAACCATTTTTTCTTTTTTTTTTCTTTTTTAAGAGAAATTGTACATTACAGACAAGTATGGCAAGCAAGAAGAACAAAAGAACATCAGCATGAGAAAATTTAGAAATAGAAGAAAATTTTGAAATAGAAGAAAATTTGAAACGTGTATAAGACAGTTTGAATTTAACTTAAATTTACAAAACAGCAAAGTAATTCAATATTTTGTAAAATGTATTATTGTGTTCACAGTTTAGAAAACATAGTTCATACCAATATTTATTATTAGTTTTTTGCAGTTTTAGAATATTTTAGTGTGACTAATGCTCTGCAGTCGTGCTTGTGTCTTTGTGAAGCTGTACTAAAACTTAGATATTATTTTATCATATTGAGATTGTGCCATGAAGTACTAATTAGTTATAATCTTTTACATTTATAGGATGAATAGGCATGCTGATAATTTAATTTGTTTTAAGCAAAAGAAAACACTAAAAGAACATGTTAAAAATGCCCTTTTGAGAGACGTACGAATCAAATTTAATTTTCTTTTTTTTAAACTTTGTAAAAATAAATCCTAGAGTCAAAACTCAATGACAAAAATACTTTCTTTTGGTGAGGATAAAGTCTTAAAATCTGTAAAATTAACATTTTTGTTCATGCTGTGCATGAGTAAGTTTACTCTGATGAACTTAGACAGGAAATGCGCAAGGAGGAAAAGCAGGTTGAGATTTTTTTTTTTTTTTTCAGTTTTGACATAAACACTTAAAATCAAAAACAAAACCGAAATACTGCAGGGATTTCTGACGAAAAAAAAAAAAAAAAAAGATATGTGCCAGTGTAGCTCAGGAGATCTGAGTTCAAAATGTTTTTTTTTTCTTTTAGAGAAGTTTTTTTTTCTTCTTTATAGAAGACTCCATCTAAAATAGAATGACTTCTTTTCCTTCGAAGTGTTCAAAGCAGGCTGTGGAGATGTGGACTGGAAGCAGAGTGAGCTATTCAGAGAGACTGTGGGCATTAGGAGAAGAAGGTGGATGGGAAAGCACAGACAGAAAGACAAAAAAAAGAAAGAGAAATCTCTCCACACCCAGCCTCATTTTTATTCAAACAACTCGAGCTTTGACGCTCTCTTCTCCTTCCCTCCCACCTCTTTCAATCTCTCCTCATCCTTGTCTCTTCTATTCCCTTTTTCCAATACTTTTTCCTTACATATCCAACCTTCTTTCAGCTCTAGTCTCACTTAAGTAGCCAGAACAGACTAATAAGCTAAATACTTCAAATAAAAAGTTAAATCCATCCATAAGTATTTAGAGCAGACTTTTGTTTTGTTTGTTTTTTTATTGTTTTTTTTAGGGGCTGGGGGGGTATGAGCTGTTTTTCCTTTTGGGGTTTTATCTAAAATATCTGCAGCAAATGTCAGGTTTAGCTGTCAGTCCATCTGAATCATTCAGGGAGGGCTTTTTGTCTGCAGCTGCCATTCAGAAAGGAACTGAGAAACATTTTTCCTCCTGGTCTCTGCTGACAATAATACCAGCATACAAGGATGAATTGCAGTTGCATAAAATGTTGACATTTTACAAAAGAAAGGAGTTGTGGTCCTGCAAGAGATATCCACAGTAACTGCTTAGTTCCTGCCCATACTTACAGAGTAGCAAGTTCAGCAAAAACTCCATAACCGCAGAGCTGTTACATAATTACATCCTATATCACAAGCAGGGAATCTCATCTTTTGCTTTCATCTTAAAACAATAGATGTGCTCTAAATTCACGTCTCTGCACATTTTATGAGACATTTCTCATTTTTTCTCCCCCTACAAAAACAAACACACATGAGTGGTGTGATTTACATTCCTGCCAATGTTTCAGCGTTATTCCAGGTGGCAGTAACACGCCACAAAGCACAGCAATGAAACAGCAAAGGGAGGGAGCACTGCTGGGAAATTAAAGCATCCAATTGCCTGCGCATACTCAAAGCAGTCACTATGAAAATCATTTATTACGCCACTATTATACTCAGAAGTAGTTCATCATGCAAACTCTACGTATACCAAGAGTAGCGTCCACAAACTACCGGCCAAAGAGTTTACCGTCTCAAAACGTTGCTCGTGTGTTTTGTCTTTAATATTCTTCTCCAGCTGATCTTATATGCAAAGTGTGGCATGCAGCAGCAGTTGAGTCAAACATACAGCTTTGTAATACTGAACTGACGTGACGCAGCAGATGGTTTTTTACAAGGAGCCATCTGGGAAGTTGGTGCTTGAAAGTGTTTGGAAATCGGTTTACAATTTAAAAAAAAACTTGCCAAGTGACAGAGTGAAACAACTGTCTTTTGATTCTATTAGGAGGAACGTTCAACTTATCTAATTAGCAAAAAAGTGAGCAGAAATATGAAGAAGAAATCTTTCTTAACAAGACAATGACTTCAAACGAAGTTTTGACAAACTGTTTAGATATTATTCTGTGTTTTTTAGTAGAGGGTTAAAAATGCAGCATGTTTTTCTGGTGCTATTAAGAAGTTTTGGTAAGTCATTAATGTTTCTACTCTTCCCAAACAGAAAAACAGGGCAAAAACCACATCACACATAACACACAAAAAACACTCCAAAAAAATAAAAACAGCCAAATATTTAAAAAAATGAAAACAATTTTAAAAATCATAGTCTTCTTTTCAGAATCACTTATGTGAGTTTAGGACTTAAGTCCTTGAAAAATGAATGAATGCTAGAAGGAAGTCAATTTGCATTTCTAAACTTATTCACATTTAATTCCTTATTGTCTTCCATATTGTTCAACACAATTCTACTATTCCACTATTTAGTGAGTTTTATTGATACCACTAGATGCTTTTTTTCTGTCTGTCTGAAGCAGAAATGAGTTGTAAACGGTGTGAAGTCGGCTGTCAGTGGTTGTACACTTTAAGGCATTTCTGAATCAATTTAGGTCATTTCTTTCTACAGTAAAAAGCCTAAACCAGTCAATGTGACTACATCACTTTACTGCTTTTTATAAAATGTTAGCATTTAGAAAGCTCCAGTTTTTATTTGTCACACCAACAACCTGCCTGTAGGTGCAAATACAGACGCAAATCCCTTTGCTTCGGACAAAGACTGACTGAGGTCTGAAGGATGAATCCAAACAAAAGTCCAACTCTTTGAATGTCAAAAACAAAGTTAAGTTTTAAGAATTGAATTTATTTACTGCTTAAGAAAACTGCAGTATGTATGAAGGTTAAGAGGGCAAAAGAAAAACTAAACTCAGACTTGATGATCCAGATCTCAACAGCCCAAGACAAATAAAAAAGCACCTTTGACTAATGTAAAGTTATAATTTTCAATGGTGTTTAAAAACGGACTTCAAAGATTTTGTTGACTTGTCGTTGCAGCCGTCATCCAGCTCAATGCATGCTGGGATTTTAGGTAAATATTTACTGATTAGTCCCTGGTAATAAACTCTCCATGCACTTGGTTGGAATCTGACCTTCTAAATATCATATTTTTTGTGCATATACCGGGATGTTCTTGTGATTTCTTCATTGTTCTGTGAGAAAACTTGACACTATCAAATGATTTACAGCACATTCATTTTAGACATTTTTTAAAATAAGACAAAAATAACCTCACAATATTTTCTTTTAGTGGAAATATGGAAACACTTCTCAAATGTGTATTTCAGCCTTGCGTAGACACAGCAGGTTCCCAGACATTCACTTATAATTACAGAGTGTTTCAGCTCTGTGTGCTTTAAGTCTTGTTTACATACAAACATCCAAACTAATCACTGACATCAGTGTTTATGGATTTATCTTTTAAGAACGACTCAGGAACAAGACAGCTCTGCAGTAGGTGATTCAATCTCTGAATAAAATACCCCAGTTTAGGTCCAGCACCTTCCACAAGTGTTATGTTTTACCTCTATGTTGCAAACCCTTGAAATACACTTTTATATTGCAGCATCATAATCTCGCTCTGAGAAATGCTAAAATATGCAACAGATATTCTGAAAAAAATCCTCTGCATATATATTTTGTTTTTGCACTTGATAGTGCAACTGTTAAATGTAAAGGTTTTTGTGATGGTAGGATAGAAAAGGATATTAGAGAATGATGCTAGTATTCTTTTAGAAGAAGTGATGAGCATCCAAGTAGATAAAACTAAATTTATAGAGATGATCCATCCTCAGGTTGCAGACCAGCTCTGTTTGTCACAAGTCTTTTTGATTATTACTCTGACTGTAGACATTTTGTTGTGAATATTTTCTGATTTATTTAGATCGACTCATGCCTGCTCACTCAAATGACGCCTTGATGACATGACTGACAGGAAATCTCATGTTTCTGATAAAATGTTTCTAGACACAGATCAATGAAAATTATTGATTTGTTTGGTATGACAGTAACTTTAATCTAAATTTCAGACTTTTTCCAACTTAATAACTATTCTTAAAATAAAGGGTTGGATTTCCTAACATTTCTCAGGGTGATATTTTTTGCTCCTACAATCAAAATCTGAATTCATCTTTACTTTATTCATTTGTAACTAAATCGTCACAGTCGGACTTAACACATGAACTTATGTTAGTTCACATTGACATGCTAACCAGTCAGATTTCCTGTAAAGCACATATCTAAAAGGGAGATGAAAATGACGTAAGAAATGGTTTCAAAGTGCCTAGAAATGCGTGTTTTATGATTCCCATTTTCACAGCTTTTATTTCCTGTGCTTGACATTTTTAGGCAGCATTGAGTATGAGCTTTTAGGCACACTGCTTGTCTCATTCTTTATTAAACCCCCTAGCTATCGCTGAGCCTGTTTTTCCAGAGGCATCTATTTACAACAAATTATTCCTCTGAACCGCTGACGTGCTCCCAGTTGATCTCAATACTTCCTGATAAAATGTTCAATAAGCTGCCGTTGCCAGGCAACAAACGCAATTGCGGTTGCGCCGTGAGGACAGAGTTTGAGTGAAAAAAAAAAAAAAAAAAAGTAGAAACTGAACATTTTTGGAGGTTCTGACATTCCAATGTCACAATGTTCAGAAACAAAGAGACCGAAGCAACAGGGAGCAGTGCTGAGAGACAAACACAGGCAGAGTTTGTACGAGTGAAAGCAAACAGTGTCACTTCCTGTTGCTGTGAATTGGATCTCTCAGCCGATGACGAATAAAATTCTAACACCCAATCAGAGCAACTGAAGGGTAATCCTTGAGATGCCGGAGGTTTGGGTTGGAGACTGCAGTTGTTTCACAGCTGGTAATCCGCTCCGTGCTGAGATAAAAGCACTTCTTCTCCACAATAAGATCAGGCCTCGTTCACAAGAGAATCAAACATCTCATTAACGACTGAAATTGGACAAACAATCAGCAAATGTGCCGGCTGGCGCAAAGAATTTCTGCATAATCTTCACTGTAACAAATCAATTTTGAGGGTGTTAAAAAGGTTGCTGTCCGCAGATGAGAACACAAATAGGTCGCTTGACCCTGTTTAATCTGCAAACTTCTCCAACGGTTTTAATCAGAGGCGTCAATGTGGAACAAACTCTGATAACAAAGACATGGCCAACAGCCTTTAAATGGAAAGAAAGGATGCAGGAAGTGTAGCCAGACTGCCTGCTGCAGGAGGAAGAATGCCATCTGGATGCCAGCCATACACTTTAGACAGAACTGAGATTTATCATGGACAGAAGATGAACGGCTGATTTCTATTTGGTTCATCCACTGAATTAACACTTGACTGGCGTTCAGATTTAGGATCTGCAGCCAAAACACCCGGACATGGGAACACAAAACCTCCTCTGAGATAATGTGGACGGCTGTTACTGTCTCACTTCACACAGTCGGTCTCTTAAGCTGCTTTCTTCCGCCACACCTCAGCATACAGCAGGTAATTGATTTACTTTGTAGGTGGGAAATCAATGCTTGAGCTTATGCAGGCGCATAACAATGAATTAGAATATTATAAACAAATCAATGTCAATGCCTTAATTCAAAATGTGATAGATCATCTATTAACTATTCATTTCATGCAGTGATACGTTTCCACCATATGACCAATAACTGTAAATCCAATATTCAGTTAATCTGAAAATGTAAATTCTGTAAAATCTGTAAAAAAGAAAAAGATTTTCACTCAGAAAGACTATGGTTTGGCCATTAAATTTATATAAAAGCCTATATATCATATGAAAGTCACATCTTCCACAATGGTAGGCATAAAAAGGTCCTGTTGTATCCCAGTGTAAAAATGAAAAGGAAAGATGAGTGAAAGGAAAAAAATGGCTAAAAACAGATTCACAAGCTTGAGCCCATATAAGAATTTGAAGATTTACAGCATGTTGTTGTCAAATTTTCAGATGAAAGTGATTTTTGTATTTAATTAGCAGTTTGGGTGACAAAGTTTTTTTGGAGAGGCACAAAAAGTGTTTATCCTGGTGCAGTCAGTGATAATTTGGGAGCCGTGTTGCCGGCTGGTGTTGGTCCAGCATTTTATAAAGTCAACTCAACATCAAGCAGGAAACACCATGTTTACCTCCACTGACGAGCTTTACAGAGCTGCTAATTTAATTTTCCAGGTTACATTAGTACCTGTTCATTCTGCCAAAACCTGCTTTGGTCTTCATGTCCGCTGTGCTACATTCACCACATTTCATCAGGACAGCATTTCTGTTCTGAAAGTCAGTTTTGTATGATATTGTAATTTTATGAGAAACAACGTCTTACGCTTTGTTAGCTGTTGGCCACAATCATTAAAATTTACATAACAAAATATCAGATTACTTTGTGTTTAATGCAAGTATATCACATGTTCTTAAAATGGATCAACTAAAAACTTTTCCTCAATAGATTGAGATGTGCATTTATATACGTTGTCATTCAGGCGTTCCATCATATTGTCCTTTCCTCTCAGGATGTTGATTTGACCCAAAAACATCCATTAAAAGTGTAAATTGTGTGTTTTATGTGGGCCATCTGTCTGAGCACTGAGAAATGTTTGTTGTCTCCAGTCAAACAGCACTTTAGAGTTTACACTAGTGATGAATAAAATGGAAAGTAAATCACTAAAAGATCACAAATACTCCAGTAACATTGCAAAACAGCAAAGGCTTACGTAAATGAACAACAAGGGAAGAAATTCCCAAATAACAATATTTACTAACTCTTCAATGTGAAGATCGGTTCAAAAAGGTCCCATTTAAACAGTCCAGATTCAAATGGTTGTAGTTTTCACAAACACAATGAAATAAATACTCACAACACAACATGCTGGAAACAAGAAGGCCTGCTGTTGCTCTTGCATCCAGGAACATTTTCTAGCAGGCTTTTGGTCCAGTTTGTCCATTCACACAAAAAGCTCCTCAGCTAGTTTCTTTTTACAGTACAGTCTTAGTTTGATTCATCCTCAAATAACAAAAGAACACACCCTGTCTTCCTTAAACGATTGAGTTTGATGAAAATGGCTTGTGGAGCGAAGGGGTTGAAGTCAAAGTTATTCTTCAAGCAGAACTTGGGGTTTTTCGTCTTTCCTTTCAGGAGATAACCATCAGGACAAACAGCCATTTTCTTTTTCCACAGTGTTGCTCATTGCTGTTTTCAGTCTGTTCAACAAATAAAACCTGTACAGAAAATTTCCAGAGGGGGGGATTCCAACTTCAGAGTCTAAATACCATAAGAAACATCTCCACTGATTGCAAGATCATTAGTGGAGTCTTTAAAATGGGTTTTTAATGACTGTGAAGGAACTTAACAGATCTTCAGAATAAGTCAACTGGTGAGAAAGAAGTCTGTTCACTCACAGACTCAAGAATGGTCAAATATGTCAAAGTGTTTCTTCACCCATGGCTACACAGACTCAGTGGGGGACTGGTCATCAGTGTGGTGCCTCATGGACTGAACGCTTGTCAGTATTTTTCTCTGGTGTCCTGCAAGAGACACTCCAATCCTCTCCAGGTCCCTGTGAAAACAAAGAAACAAATATGATAAACAACCACAGATGCTGGTATGATGCAATTCCTGCTGGTACTGGAGGGGAAAACAGCAGCACACTGACGGGAGGCTTTGCAAAAGTAAACACTTAAACTAAGCAAACCTGCATTACACACTCCTACAAAGTGCTGCACTATCTACCACAGAATCAAAATTCTGCCATACTGTCATTGTGCATGAATTTTCATATCAGTACACCTCTAATATTTACCAATATTATTGCCATTGCATAATTTGATCATTTTGTGCAGCTCAAACCCTACACACAAAAGAAATACACAAAAAATGACTATTTTTGTATCAGCATGCCATTAGATGTGGTCGTATATTAATAATATATACAGTATTTAAATAATGTCTTGGATCAGAATGTGCTCAAATATCAAGTTTAATGTAACTGAACTAATGCTAAAAGAGCCAAAAGTAAATGCATGGCCACACATCCCATGTAGATTGTCATACCCATTGCTTTATATTACCTATAAAAATGTAACATGAGGAGCAGTTTTAAAACCTAATTAAATATACATGCAGTGCTGAATTTATGATGCAAAGAGAACAAATTAAAAACCCAAGAAATGTGAGTTCAGGCAGGTTGCCCGTCCGTTTTTTTCTCTGAGGAAGTTGTTCATTCTGCATGAAATGTGAAACAGAGTTCACCGGTTCATATACCTGCACAGTGCCTTCTTCACACCCGTACATTTTAGGATATATTTAATTAGTCCCTTTGGGTAAATTTCCTCTCTGTATTCAAAATGCTTCAGGTTCAGAGGGCATCAGTGCAGTATAGGCGTACCAAAGGAAAGTTTCACATCGCCGTCTTGTTTAAAGCAACAGTATCACTTATTGCCTTTAGACATCAGCAGCAGGAAAGTTGCAATGTGATGCATATTGCAACTACTTAACATAGTTATACAATTTAAAGGCGCATGCAATGAGAATGACAGAGGAGAAGTGAAAACAGTTAGGTCAGACATACTCAGCCGTGATTTGTGTGACCAGGGGCAAAGACGTGAACCCCGATCCGATGAAGGAGTCTCTATACTGGGTCATCTTCAGAGCAGCCAGCCAGTCCTCCACCGAGCTCACCCTGCTCAGATCCGGAGCTCCCCGGTCTAACAAAGGATGATGGGAAGGACTGCAGGGAGCAGATACACAGGGATGATTACAATCTCAACTGTATCACAAACAGAGAGTGTTTGGGTATGGAAATGTGTTAATATCTCTGTTCACCCAGGAGCCATGTTGCTGGTGCCGGCTTTGAGAGACGCAGGGTTGCGGATCATTTTGTCCAACATGCTGACGATGTCAGAGAACTTTGGCCTTGCGTTTCTGTCTTTCTGCCAGCAATCCAGCATCAGCTGGTGCAGCACTACCGGGCAGTCCATGGGAGCTGGCAGTCTGAAGTCCTGCTCTATGGCGTTTATTACCTGGAACACAGCAGACCGGAGAAGCAGGCTGGAGCAATAAGGCTGGACACAATAAGGCTGGAGCAAAAGAGAAACCAAAAGAAAGTCACAGAGTTTCATTTTTTGAAGAATGAATGTTGTGTTCTTGATCCTGTCACATCAGAGTGGACCGCCGCATATTCACTGATCAATATTTGAACACATAGCCCAGAACACTTCGAACTCATTTTTATTCTTTGGCATTTCCATAAGGCCTGACGTTGTAATTTACTTGTGCTGTCTGTTTTAGCTTGTGTTTTTATTCTTTTATGTTTTTAACTTTGGTTTCATGAATACTGTACCGTTAATATCTCTTTTTAAAGTGCTTTATAAATAAATAAATTGGCATAGAAAATAATTGGGTCTTTTTCTGTGGAACATAACTCAGATTTTCTCATGGGAAAATGTGTCTATTTATGGATTCAAATAAAAATGCAGCTTGGAAAGCTAAAAAATGCATCTTATTTTAGAGCTGGTTTTTGCAAGCAGCAAACCCAGAAGTGCCATTCATTTTTCTTGCTGCTGATTGGTTGTAAACCCCAATAGTGGAATTAAGTATTTTTAATGTAGGTCTCAGGTATTTGCAAATTTCAGTTTTTCACTGTTAGTTATAATTCGATCATTTAACCCTGAGACCAACCCAGCAACATTGTAATCTTGTGACATCACGTATCTGGTGATATGAAAATGTTGTCAAACTCATTATCCACAATCTTCTTTTTACGGAAATCAATAATATACAACACAGACGTAGGCATTACGACCTGATATCAAAAGGCATCTGATAAATGTCAGATAAATATGCAATGACACAAGTGAGCAAATAAATAATCTGGATTTTCACAGAAACAGAAATAAAGAAGTCAGAAGAAATACAATATCTTTGCCAAAACACAGATAAAATCCAACATTGACTTGTTTCAATATTTTTCAAATATTCAACAAATGTTTCTGTAACTGAGTAAGAGTTGTGGTGGTTCTGCTGCACTTTTTATTCGTTTTTATTAATTTGCTACTTTCCAAGTGGTAACGAATAAAATTATTTTTTTTTAAATGACACAACAGGACATGGACCACCATTCTTCCTATGTTAAAATCTTAAAAGAGAAAAAAATGTGTTCGATCCAGTGGCTCTATTTACAAAAAATCAAACTTCCAAGCAATGGGATTGAGACTGGAGATACTCCCACTTCCATCAGTCCCTCCCTCCTCTCAGCTTTGATACAAATCTACATTTATATAATATCTGAACTATAAAAAAGCTCAGTTCTAAATGCTTCATCCTACATCCTCAGCAGCACAGAGTCATCTGAGGATCAAACAGACGAGCAGCATGCTGCTGTCATGAAAGCTCAAGAGGAGAGAAAAACTGCCTCTTGTGAAAGTCATTTTCCTGTGATCACTTCTCTTAGCCTGCACTACTGAATAAACACCCACATGTTGTAAGATCCAAAACAAAATACAGTATTTAAAGGGGCGTAATAATTTCAGAGGGCAAAATAACAAAGAGACAAACTTTACAACTTGGGTTTTGTGCAACAAGTAAATGGAGGCAGTTAAATAACTGGAGGAATTTGCACAGATGCGTTCACCGACTACAAACGATTCAAAGTCATTTTGCTCAGTTTAACATAAACTGATTAAAAAGTAGAGAAATAGAAACAGCAGACATGTTGCAGTCATGAATGAGGCATCCCATCATGGCGGCTTGAGGGCTGGGTGTGGTGATCAGTGCAGCCTGGGCGGAGTACAATATGTTAGTTAAAAAATTAAGCTGGGCGGTCACAAATTTTATCCTGATATTTATCTGTAAACAGCAGGAACTTCTGCAGAAGCAAAACATTTCTTTGTCGCATCAAAAATATCAAAGTATAAATTACCATCTGAAATCACTGCATGCCAGGAACATGACATGATTTAAATGATTCACAAAAACAATTAAAAGTTATGGATGTAATGCTTGTTGAGTTGACTGAAATGTGTTTTAATGGCTTAAAAAACACCAATTTATGAGTTAATTACTGTACAGATGTCAGATAACGTATTTCTGGCAGTTTTCTCACACACCAATTATTACCATCTGTCTCGTCTATTCAGAAAGCTCAGACTTTTCTACATGAAAGACAGATTAACATGAACATAATTGCAAAATTTTGCCTCAGGATAAACCAGCATTTTGTTTAAAGTTTGATTAATAAAATGTTAAATTATGAGGGAACTGACGGCTTTTAGAGCCAAACGCCACCCGTAGATTTAGTAAACTGTAAACTTGTGAAATGTGTCTATCTTAATAACAAACAAATTTGATAACAATCAGTGGGGCAATTTTTAAAAAAATTGACATTGTGAATAATAATGGATCAAATTTTTATTATTTAGCAGTAAAACCAAAATTTTGATTTACATGTATGCAAAGGATGTTGAACATCTTATCAGAATAATTGAATGATCAAAGTTTTATCACTCATATTGATGTAACTTTAAGAAATGAAAAAATGAAAAAGGCTGAAATTGTTGACGGTACGTCAAACGTTTTAGTAATGTCATGTAATAACCTCACGTTAAAACTTGGTTTGTACTGAAAGTATCCAATGACATGAATTATATTCTTCTAAGTAATACTTTTTTTTGGTTCAGTTTAGTTTTAAAATGTAGTTTTAAATGATTTCTTCCATATTAGTCCCACATCTTGTGAACTTAAAACTGAATGTTGATTGCTTACTTGTAAATCTTTATGGGCATTTTTTCTGTTTGCTTTTTTTGGCCAGTGCAGCAGAGCAACTGAAATCACAGATGCTATTTAAAGGCAGAAACTACACATTCTGCCTTTATACTGTCAACATAGGTCATCTTGTAAAAAAAAAAAACTATTCATGAAAAATATGGCAAGTGCAATAAATGAAAATTTCCAAAATTACGTATTGTTTCCCAACTGTGAGTAATTGAGATGAATAATTGCAATTTAAATGTTGACCAAAAATATTAATACGTGTGATTTATTTAATGACTGACCATAAAACATTACTAAGTGTCCAGCTTTAAACGGAGCCAAGTTCTGCGACTGTTTTCCTCTTGGTCCTGATCCATATTTTACAGATGAGACTCAGATGGATAAATATGTTCTTTCTTCACCAGAACAATTCCTGCATCACTGCAAAATAAAAATATTTACTGTTTTATGGGGGGTTTTTTTTTTACATTCCTGCCAGCTGAAGGTTGCTTTCACCTATTCCAACCATTTTCCATGTTTCTCTCTGAATATACTGTTTATTTATTGATGTTGCTTTTTCATCTGGTTTTTTTCTTCTTCCTGTCATCCTGCCAAAGTGCTCCAGTCTGTTGCCTTGTTCCCCTTCTACCTCAGTTCATGACCTCTGCCACTTTTCAGACTTTTGCTTGTCAGCTTTTTTCCACAACAGACTTCTCCGAGACTCCTGTGCTTTGATTGACCTTGTAAACCGTTTAGCTGCTTTGGTCACACCTGTGACGTCTAACCACTTCCAACATCAGCCCACTTTCAAATCTGGTGCTTACTCTTCTGCAACCGTTTAGCCATAAAATTGCACGACGGAAACACGTGTGTCGTTTTATTTTCCTGACTTTCTGCAAATTAAATGTAACCTGTGTCTGTGAGCTATAAAACGGCGGCACTTGTACAATCGTCTTGCTGGGGATTTGACTGCTTCCAAGGTGAACTCCAGTTGACCCTGACACACGTCTTAGGTTTTGTAATGCATAAATTCAGTCTAAGCACCCATGCCAATCAAAATAGCAGCAAGTGTAGTAAAACATCACAGGTCTCTTTCATGATTAATTCATGTTGAACACTGCACCTGCAGTGGCTCTGCTGACAATTTCACTCCTCTGTGTTCTTTGAAATCGCGTGAGTGCGTGCGTGTGTGTGTGTGTGTGTGTGTGCACGTTCCTTTACACGTCGGCCTGCGAGAGTGCGTGTGTGTGTGTGTGGTTCGGCTGAAAGCGAGTCTGAATGTGTGATAAGTGTGAGCTCAGGGTGTCAGCTCCATGCATAGTTAATGCCCCCGCAGACCCTCGTTAGCTGTACTGGAAACACACACTCTTCCCCATCATTATACACAGACTGTTCCATAATAAATCCGTCTCTGTCATTACACTGAATTTCTCTCATTACGGCTCTAGAGAAGCTGCGGCTCGGGGAAAAGCGGAGGAGGCGCAACGGGAGGAGGAGAACGGAAAAGGCGGGGAGGAGTTAAGAGCTGGAGGAGAGACGGAGGAATCACAGGAAGTTGACTTTATTTAAGAATTTTGTCCTGCTGTTTAAATGTTAGAAGATGTTACTACAGATAAACTCTTTCACAGAAAGTCAAGTGATGCATAAACTCAGGCTTAAGTTTTCTCTTTAGTAGAACACAAAAGTGTACACTTAATCTCATATTTTGTTTTTGTGCTGTGGTAAAAATTTATCATAGCACACATCCTGGCAGACATAACATACTTTTAAATGGAGTTGTTAGCTAATGTCCCTTTGGACATCACCTTGCTTTTGGTAAACCACTGTTATTTCTATGGGAAAGTCTATTAAATCTTATGAAAATCAACAAAATGATATCATGTCTTAGACTTTTAATAACAAAGAGCCTTCAGATATTGGGTTCAGTGAATTAACAAGCACACTCAAAAAAGTGAGACAAAATTATCTAAAAAGCATCTGATGTCCAAATAAACCTTTGAAACTTAAAGAAATGTTAATACAACTTTAAATAGATTTCCTTTCAAATGTATTGAAAGTGTTACTAATCGGAACCCTCTGTATATTTCAGATTGTTTTGTGTTACAGAAAAAAAACAGGGAAATCCATAATAGTGAAAGGAAATAAATGCAGTTTTGAAAGAGTTTGAATCTGAAAAGGTTGGAGTATAAATCAGAGCATCCGCTACAGTTTCACCTGCAACTCTTGTCTTTCTAAAATTTGTATATCTAGAGACTAAAATATTTGTTAATTCTTGCTTGAAGCAAATACTAGAGGCTTTTTTTTCTTAAGGGTTTTTTTAGTTGTTCTACCAACTGAAGCGCTGATCTCTGCTGCTCCAGTGGAGTTACTGCCAGACTCTTGGCCAGCTGGTTCCACCTTTTTCAGTGAACAACAAGTCATTTCTTGGTAGTTTTAAAGCTTCTTTGTTTTATTTTTGCATGGAGCAAAAGTAAAAAAAAGGGCCAGAACTCATATTTTAAAATCCTTAAAATTCATAATGATTGTGTTTGACTAACACAAGAAATAAATCCACAAAATATATATTTTTTAAGTTTGTTACATTACAAAATGGGACAAAATTCCAGATATATTATCTTGAAGAGCTCTGTAATTTCACAACAAGACTGTTTGCAAGCAAAATACGAATAAACCACAGGGGGTTGAGGCTTTTGCACGAGTTTTTCCATAGACAGGAAACTTCCACTGATTGGGAGCGGCGGTTTGATAACTATCATCAGCCGAGATGAAACATTGCTAAATGTTTTGTTCACAATGCTTTGAACACGTTTCCCAGGAATTATCCAGGAGGCGGCCAGTTGCTGAAGCATCACTGACTCTGCAGTAATTAAATACTAATTGGCTGAATAAAAAGTTACATGTTAGGGTTGAGACTTTAACACATTTATTCTGATTAATTAATTACAACAAAAATAAAGCATAACCCCTCGCCCCTTCCTGCAAAAAAACTGCAAATTAAACACTGAAATAAATAAGTTTGCATCTGACGTGACTGTTTAAGTTCCTGTATATTCGTTTATTCAATCAGCCAAGATGTGTATGAATTAAAAGCCGTTAACGCCAGAGAATACCGGCAGTGCGATGAGATATCGAGGCGAGGTGAGAGGGAAAAACAATGTGTCACTGTTGCTATGCCAACATGCTTTTAATAAAGAAAGTTTTTCTCAATTTACGATATTGCCTTTTAGTTCATTATTCAGCATTCAGAATGGGGGGTGAGGCGTTAAGAAAATACATTTACTATAGAGAACATAAAAATTACATTTCCATTAAAATGCAGCGACCGTGAAGCGTGACAAAGATTGGAGTCGAACATTTCTAAACTAAATGGAAGAATTATGAGGAGTATAGAGAAAATTAAGAAAAAAAGGTAATTTTAACCTGACGACAAACCTCATCAGGACATATTCTAATTTATTGAATATGACTGCATATTTACATCTTGTGTCAAACCTTTACAAACTGCATAAAGTTTCATGTAGCCAGATTTGGGATTTAGAGCCTAGGTAGGCTTTAGAGCCAAAAGAAACTATAATCTCAGTTTGATATAATATCCTTGGAATAAAATCCCCCAAAAATGAAAATGTCTGTGATCCAATCTTTTAGAACTTCTCGTCCTGAACTCCATTTTCTTTTAGTTCCAAGAGCGAAATGGAGAACTCGGGGAAAGCTGGGGAGTAGTTCTCTCTTCTAAATTATAGCTGACAAGAAAAACAGCAGAGAAATGGGAATGTCCTCTTTTATAAACCTGCTGATTATTTCTAGCCTAAATCACAGCAGGACCAATGTAATCTTGGAGAACTTAATAAAATCAATGTGATGCAAAATAAAAAATAAAAAAAAGGTAAAGAAATGCTGCGGCAAATTGATCATACTGTGAAGGTAATTGGAATAAAGCTGTCACTACAATAAAGTATCACCTGCAGTAAACATCTGCTCGAAATCACAATCCTGATACCTTTGGACTAATGCTCAGGGAAGAAAAACACATGCGACATCTGAATTGATGTCCTCATTTTCCGCATATTTTCCTCAGACGTGCCGACTCCCTGCTGGGAGAGACGGCAAGGAAAAACAAACAAGCGCAGCCTCCGAAAACACCAAACAGCCGCAGACATCAAAGCAGCAGACAGACAGAGAGACAGGTAACCAGGTGGTGACTTACATCTTGGTTGCTCATGTCCCAGTAAGGTCGCTCTCCGTACGACATCACCTCCCAGGTGACAATCCCGTAACTCCACACATCTGAAGCAGAAGTGAATTTCCTGTAGGCGATCGCCTCTGGAGCCGTCCACCGCACTGGGATTTTACCCCCCTGAGGGGAAAAAGAGCGGGAAAAAAAATGAAGACAAAAGGCAGAGATAAAAGATGACAGCGAAAAAAGAAAGGCTGCATTGAGGGAATTTGTCATACTTAGAAATTCAGCTTAGGTAGAACAAAGTATAGGAAAAGGTCATAGGAAGGGCATCAGAATAATGTGCAAGACATGGAAGTGTAAAGAAAATGAAAGAAACTGCATATTGATTGTATTAGAAGAGCAAACTACATTCATTTTTCCTGATTTTTAGAAGTAATAAAGTAAAGAAAAAGCATACCAAACTTAACAAATGTGAACAAACATGTTTTCCAATCTTTTCTTTCCTAATAAAAAGGAAAGAAAAAAGTACCAAGGTATTGGTCAAACCAAAGCTTCTCTTTCGAGACTGCTGACAGAAATCCAGGATTAAAGGATGTAATATAACAACATGCTGGTTTCCTGTGTTTGAAATACCATCCGTTGAAGGAAATTACACAAAGTATCACAAAATCCTAGAAAGAAGCTGGGAGTTTCCAGAGAAGTTTCTTCCTCCTTACCAGAGAGCTGGTGTAGGTGGGGTCAGACGTATCCTCCTCCAAATAACGCGATAAGCCGAAGTCGGATACTTTACACACCAGGTTGCTGTTCACCAGGATGTTTCGCGCTGCTAAGTCCCGGTGAACATAGCTCATCTCCGCCAGGTACCTGCAGCATCAGCAGGATTTATTGACTCAACGTGTGTTGTCTGTTGCAAGCTTTGGTGCACTAATGGAATTTAGAGTGCGTGTTTGTGCCTTTGTGTGTTTCCGTGCTCGTGTGTCAGCTTCCTCCGATAAAATTGGAATGAGATTTAATATTTCTGTATGTTTGCGTGCTCACAGCCTGCAGTAAAACACAGACGCTATCTGTGTTTTACTGCAGGACGGGATGTGAGATCTCAAGCTGCCAAGTTGTAACGCTGCAGTAAAATACCTGGACTTACATTACAGCAGGTAGAGTTTAAGTGTGTGCCGTTCTGCATAAGGAAATCAATCACTGAAGGATCAGAGAAGGTTTCCTGTTTATCTTTGTAATAAAATGGATTAGTGTGTGTTTGTGAGTGTGTGTGTCGGCACCTCATTCCAGATGCGATGCCTCTCAGCATGCCAACCAGCTGGATTACCGGGAACTGACCGTCGTTTTGCTAAAACACAGAAACACATGAATGGATTCTTATTTTCCCAAAATATTTTTCAACAGGTCTTTACCATTTATTTAAACTTTAATTAGTTGACATGTCACAACAGTATGTAAAGTTCACATGACATCAATTTTCAATGCAAGGAAAACAATAAACTTTAATAAAACAAATAATAACAAAAAGAAAATCACTAACTTCACTTTTCTGGAATACACTGACACTCATCTTAAATTAATATCTCTAACCCTTAACCAGATGTGTCCAAAATGTGGTCTAGGGGCCATTTGAGGCCCCTAGAGGGATTTTGTTTTATCGACAGCAGACGGATAATTCCTGGTAAATTAAATTTTATTTAATTTTTGATTTCATAGTAAATAGAACCCCAGCTCTGATTATAACAAATGTTTTGGGGTTTTTTTATGATCAAAGGCATAAATTAATAACATGAAGACTGAACTATTCTCTGTCATTGCAATGCCGGAAAATTGCATGAAAAGAAAAACTGAAAGGTTTACAGAGATTATGACGTCATAAATTTGTGGTAAATTTACTTGTACTGCTTATATTTTCCAACATACAAGTGGTACAAGCCTTTTCTCTCATCTTGAATTAAGATGCTGTTATGCAAAAAAAAAAAAGAACTAACAAGATGCAAGTTATCCCTCACATAAATCTAGCATAGCTTGAAAAAAATGAGTAATTGAAAACAAAATATTGCAGTAAATTTATGTTTTCATCATCAGCAACTGTCTAGTAACATTACACTGGCAGATGAGATGATATGCAGAGACAGAGTGAAAGTTAAGCCAAAAGCTTCTAAAAGCAAACCTCCGTAGTTTATTCCTCCATAAAACATCAAACCGCTGCAGCTCCACTGATGCGGCTGAGAAGTCTGACCGCTTCAGGAATAAAAAGTTTGCAAACATATTTGTAGCTCTTAACCCTTGTAGCTTTTGCCAAATGATTTAGTTTCTCTTTAGAATTAAGAAAATGTTTAAAAATTGAACTAAATGAAAAACGACAAGTCCAACCTATAATTTACTGGGAATTTATCTAATAGATCAAAACATAATCAGGAGCCAGGAGTTGCAGAGAACCAGAGCTCAGGTGGGAGAATTTGTCGACAAATCAGCTATTAATTGTGCACACAATAAATTGATCCTTTATGAAAGAGCAGCAAAAATTAAGTAGTTGTTGGAAGAAAGCTATAAGACGTCCCACTTAAAGTTTACCAAGAGCCATGTAGAGGAACTGTGTTTGAAGAAGGTGCTTTGGGGCAAAATTTGTCCTATATGCAAACCTAATGTATAAAAATAACTACATATCACCCTGAGCACACCATCTCCATACTGAGACAGAATGGAACCATCATCATGGTGAGGAGATGCTTTACTGCAGAGGGAAAAATGTACGAATCAGATTACAGTCATTCTGGAAAATATGACTCTAGGAAAACTTGTTTAAAGCTGCAAAAGACCAGCAAGCCACAGTTAGAATGGAATGGTAGATAAATAAACGTTGCAGGAAAGGCATAGTTAAAGTCCAGAACAAAAGTGAGAATCTATGTGTTGATCTAAAGTGCAGACATGTTTGAGTTTATGGAAAATAATGAGCCTATTTTTAAGTGATTAAAATATTCCAGCACGGCACTAAACCTTTCTAGGAGAGTGGATTAATCTGTGATAATATCCCAGAATTAATGGGTGTTCAATCAACACAAACACATTTTTTTTTTTTTTGGTTTGTTTGTTTGTTTTCCTGTGCACAGATAAATGCCTCAGACTGGCTTATGATTCCTCCTTTTTAAAGAGGACATTTGCTAACAATCTTTGCCTTTGGGTGAAGTGGGCTGACGGCGCACGCAGCCCCCGTGGGACAGCCTGACATCTTCACAGACATTCATAGCCATGTTTATAATCCTTCCATTAACCGATTAATACAGATAAATCTCGGTCAATTTGTGAAACATGTTTACAGTATTCAGTATGTACTGTAGGATATGCTGCACTTGCCGACTTTAAATTGGACTTTTGGATTATTTTTTTTTTTCTTTTGGCATCTCAGTTTCTCTCCTCCGTGTCTTTTAAACCTTAGAGAAACCGCCGACTGACATAGTTGCAGTCTGCTCTGTGTGTCTTTTAATTCATTTTGTGCAGCAAACTGTGCCTTTGATGCTCCCCTGGTCTAATCCTCCGCAGGGAAAAACCTTCTTCTAGGTGCACATAAACAAGCTGCAATGGTGCCGCAGGTCGGGTCCCTTCAGGACGGTCACGCCAGGACAGCAACACCGGCAGGATCGATCACCATGTATGTGTGTGTGTGTGTGTGTGTGTGTGTGTGTGTGTGTGTGTGTGTGTGTGTGTGTGCGTGTGTGTGTGTGTGTGTGTGTGTGTGTGTGTGTGTGTGTGTGTGTGTGTGTGTGTGTGTGTGTGTGTGTGCAAGTCATCTGATGGTTTCTGAGTCAAATGGGGTCGCGCTGTGAGAACTGGGCATCAAAGAGTTTTCTCTTTCTGTTTTTAGCAGCACCTCAAAAGGAGGCCGGGATCAAAGACATGGACAGGCTGGCAGGATGAGGGAAGAGTACAGGAAGGAAAAGAGCCAAAGCTAAAAAAGGAAGGACAGGAGGCGGTTTCTGTCTCCTCTTGCGTGTCATTTCTGCAGCTCGTAATCCTTTCCTTAACTGGCAGTTTGTCCTGACAGTACAGCATGTTCATAAATACTCCACATTTATGCACATTTAATTGTCAAACGTGCCTACGTAAAACTAGGGCTGAAACTAAATTGTTTTATTAATGGATAAAGAAGATGTTTCATTTACCACTTAAGCCTTTTTTATACTATATCAGAATGTTTTGCTGAAAATGCAATAACAACATTAATTTAGTCATTTTGAATCAGGTGAGGCTATTGGAGGAGTTTTGCCTCAAGTCTATTTATGTTGCATTTTAATCTTAGATGCAACATATTGTTTTTGAATAATTTTAGCCTAATTACTTCTCTGAATATGTTGAAATTTTCAGCAATTAGGATTTTATTTAGAAAGTTAATTAAACAATCATTAAATTAGTTGATGGTGATTTCTGTAATTGATTAACCACGGCTAATAAGATTAATCCTTTCAGCCTTTACTTAAATCTGACCTAGTGAAGCTGATAAACAGAGGACATCTGTGTTGGTGTGTAAACAGCATCCTGCTGGCAGAATGCTCCTTTACCCTCAGGAATGAGTCCAGTGCGCCGTTCTCCATGAACTCTGTGATGATCATGGTGGGTCTGCTCTTTGTGACCACGCCCTCCAGTCTGATGATGTTCGGCTGGTCGAACTGGCCCATGATCGACGCCTCGGCCAAGAAGTCTCTCCTCTGACGCTCAGAATAGCCCACCTTAAGGGTCTTGATCGCGACGGGGATTTCTTTTTTCCCAAGAGGTTTCAAGCGACCTTTGTACACCTCTCCAAACTCACCTTCAAAATGGCAAAAAATGACATTAGAGCAGAAATTAGACAGAAAAATACAAAAAGGTAAAGAACAAATTCTACATGAGGTTCTAGAAAGGCTGCACAAAAAAACAAAACAAAAAATCATTAACCACATTTTCAGTTTGAAACTTATTATCCACTATAAATGAGTATGGAGAATAATAATTATATTCCTGGTGTTTTTAGAGCAGCTGAGTTGGTTTGTTTTAATTGTGGTAATGCTCTAATGCTTCACACTCCCGTCATTCTGGTGGACTCCAAGCAGATCCAGCAGAGCAAACAGAGGCTGAAGGGCAACATTTTTTGTGTGTGTGGCTTAAAAGTGCAACAAACAAACAAATCCCATTTATTGCTGCTCTCTGGGGTGAGAAAAGGTTGTGTTTTTGATGTGTGAACAAGATAAAAAAGGATTGTGCTATTATTATTGCTTAGACACATAGCGTTGCACGACATGTCTCATAATCTCTTGATTAAACAAAGCTTAATGGATCAAGAGAGCGAGCTGAATCTTTTGTGAACATCCTGCTACATTCATTTACAGAGAGGGTATCTCCATTATTACTGATTTTTCTATTTATAAGTTTCAAAAAGATAATAGTTAAAGGTTCAATGTGTAGGAGCTAGAGACTTTTACCAGGATAAATTGCAGCTGGTTAAATAAGACTCCCACATATGAACAGAACATAACAATGAAAATCTCCAAAGACTCAAATTAAAGGCAATGCCCTTTTCCTGTGGGTGAAATTAGGATTTGTATGTAAACTTTAATCTTAAGTACATTCCAAAATGTAATTTTATTACTTCCCTAATAGTTATTTTTTGTCTCTTTGCCATCAGTTTGTTTGGAAATGTTCAGGTTTGAGCTCGAGTCTTTTGAACCAAACAGAGAGAAGCAGCATTCAGCTTCCACAAATCTGGAACGATCTTCAAGAAAACTGCAAAATAGCCGAAACACTGAGTTCCTTTAAATCTAGACAGAAGCCCCACCTACTTAGTTACTCCCATGACCAATATTTTGATGATTTTGATGAAAAAATGTAGTTTTTGTTACTGGCTTCACAATCTGTGACAGATGTTTTAAGAACTTTTTTGTTTTGTTTTTATGATGTACTCACTTGTTGCTGAACTGTACTATACTAATAAACTTATTGAAACTTTGAATTTTTTGAATAAAAGCAAAGTAGAAGACATTTTTAAAGAGGAAATACTTACCACATTGTAAGGAAAATTTAGAAACAAGTCTGTCTTTGAATCTCATTCAAATATAAACATTTCTTTTGTGGATGATCTGTAATATTTGCAGATATTTGTACTGGATTGATAAAAACATAGTTGTTTGAATTCGTCATATCTTCCTTTAGAAATATCCAAGATATGTTCTCTCTAAACCCAAGGTCGGGTCAACCGAATAGTTTCCGCCTCTGACCACTTTTGTAAAACGGTCAAAAATCTGAAGACAGAAAAATCTGAAGGTCATTTTTCATTTTGAAAGATTAGCATTCCCGCTCCTCACCATGCAGTGCAAACACGCAGACATTTTCTACTGTACTCCTGTACAGAGTACAGGAGTCACCTGTACTTCGTACACATGGAGTACAGGTGACTAAAGCAATCAAAAAAAGATTCCCATGAGACAATTTGAGTACCATCCCGTTCTGTTCTCAGTGCATCTCGATCGTCGTCAAAGACCGGTGCAGCTGAGCCACTGGTGCAGAAGGAGCGCATGATGTGGGATTTCCTCCCACTGAACCGAGGGCTTGTAGGATCAGGAACCTTCTCATCTGATAACTTCAGCTGCAGAAATGATTCCTGATTTCAGAACTTTGGCTGAGGTGGGGTTTGTGATTCCAGGCAGAGACTCCAGAATAACATCAAAACAACGACGACAATACCCAAAACGTCATCACAGTAACCTCTGCAGCTCATTGCAGCCCTCTGCAGCTCCATTCAGGACCAGGAGGAAGTTGTAAGACTGTGCATTCTGGCAATCGTTCATACTTTATATGCAATTGTTCATTTTCATTCTTTATATGTAGTTACAGGGAGGAAAGTCAGTGCGACAGGTGAGAAGAAAATTACATAAATTCATCAGCTTGACGTGAAATGGCACAATAATGATTAAGCTTGTTTGGGTTGAATATTGGTTCAAATAAATTTAAAAAAAAAATACCATTGAATGTCATTGTTATTGTAAATATTGATGGGTAAAAATAGATTATAGTGGGATGCTTTTAACCCCAGTAGTCAAAGTAACATTGCAAAAAAGTCTAGCATAACCTCTGCTCCAAATACAAGCTGGGAGAAAAATAATAATAATCTGAATTTTCCAAAAATATCAAACACGCAATGAAAATTGAGCTCAATTCTTCCAGTTGTGATCTCCAAAAACTGATTAAATTGGTGTCAAGGAGCAAGAAGATGAACTAATTCTGACTTTCATAATCACCTGATAAACTTACCTGGTCTGCTGCAAGTAATTAAAAACCAGCTGCAACCTCAACAACCAGACTATTTTCATTCTGCAGAGGCACAGACATCTTTTGTCAAAATAAATGCACCGACATGATGATGGGGTACATGAGAATTGAATTAACTTCAAAATAAAAGTCGTTGCTGCACAGATAAAAAATCGTCGCGTGAATAATGGATGAGAGATGGGAATTGGATGACAGGGCCGTGCCGTTGAGTCTCACACTGATCTGTGCTCCACATATCATCGCTCATTAAAAACTATCTTGTGTCAGTGCTGTAAACCAGAACAAGCACACAAGGAAGAATGGAAAGAAGATGGGATGGGAATGAAAGATGACGCTCTATAAATCTATATTCAATCAACACTGTTAGTAAAGGTCCGTTAGATGAGATGTCTTAGTCTGTCACATGATAAACATAATGCGTTTCACAACATTTCTCCAGTCAAACAAAGTGGTTTTTGTGAAGGACATTTCCTACAGGCTGAGTGATAGTAATGGAAAGAGAGAGTTATCTCAGAGGAAGGGAATAAGGGAGTCAGGTGGGATATTTTTATTATCTCCATAGGGCTCTCTCTACTTTTATCTTCACTTCCCAATCTGTTATTCTGCTTTTCCTTCCATGGTTCATTGTTCAGGATTTGTCTGTTCAAAAACAAACTAAAACTCCAGAGGGTGTAAATCACAGAAAGCGTTGAAGATCGGATAAAGTATCAAAGGAGAACAGAGGAGGAAAACAAGAGTGAAGCAATGTGAAAAGTGAGTTATGGAGCTCCTGAAGGACTCAAAGTCTGACCACATCTCATTTCATCCATCCTTGTGCTTTTCCCTCCCTCCCTCATTTTCATTCCTTCTCCATCACTTTCTGTCTGGAATGAGAAACCCTTCCCTGAGAATAATAAAGCACCAAATGGAGGGATTACCAAAAGCCCCTCAAAGTGGTTCAACAGACCAAAGGCCAAAGCACATACTTGCAGTGGTGAGGGTCTGGACCTGGTTCATGACCTTTAACACCCAGGGCTCAGAAGGCTCTTTGGGTGTGATTGGTTTTTGGTCCTGTGTTAAATAAGTTATGAGTTATCAGGAGCAGACCATCTGAAGGAAAAACATTTCTCAATCTGGTCCGAGTTGCAGTAAAAGAAAAATATTATCCCATAAAATAAAAGGTAATGGCATCTAAACGAGTTACGGATTGTAGCAGAGAGGTATCAGTATTCACATGGCAACCCTCACACATTCACAATCCCTGTCACATGATTCTTTATAATGCTGATCTTTGAACTATTTAAATCACTAAATAATATTCAATTACACGAAATACCACCTGCTCATGAATTCTCAAGGACTGGCAAAGCACTATAGAGGTTGGAATTATCTGTAAAATCTAGAAAAAAGATGAAAACAAATCAATTTTGTTAGAAGTGGAACACTTAGACTTCGACAAGGGCTGGTGCAATATTTTCAGCTTATAAACAACTGAAATAATTAAAAAAATTGAGTATTACATTTCACTGAGCAGTATACTGCAATAATGCAAAATGTAAGAATGTAGTTCCCTCATCAAAAACTTACTCAGAGTGGTGCTTTGACTCCCGTGGCAGCCATTCATAGATGCCTTAACGCATCTATGAATGGTCCGCCTGTTTACGCAAAGCTCCGCCTTACCACACAGCTCCACTAGACTAGCGGCAGCAGAAATGAGCAAACACCTGGTGGAAGTTCGCATCTGCTGAACCCTCCTTTGAAAATAATGTTAGCCATGAGACTGGGGCTAATCATTCCTTCAAATCACACTTATTTGAAGAAATATAATTGTTTTTTAAGCTTATAAGACTGCGACAGACTGGCGACCTGTCCAGGGTGAACCCCGCCTCTCGCCCGGAACGCAGCTGGAGAGGAACCAGCAACTCCCGACCCCGTTAGGGAGAAGGGTGACGGAAAATGGATGGATGGATGAAGCTTATAAGAAAATACTATGGTAAACAAAAAGATTAATTAATTTCTTTCAGCAATTAGATTTGTTTTTGTTTCAGTATTTAGTCAAATCATTTAAAATTTTAGATGCGACTGATCCAATTAAGACTTCAAAAGATAATATTAAACAAAACCAACACAGTCAGTTTAAAAACTACAAAAATAGGTAAACATTTAAATCACAGCCCTGTGTGATGAATGTCTAACAAGCCTATTGATTATAAGATACGATTGTTTCTAATCATTAGAATGTCTGGCTGATCAAGGTCTCTCACCAAGATGTTGTTTGATACATTTTGCATGAATTTCTCTCTTTCCTCCATTAAATCCAGACATTACAGCATCAAAACAATAACCTCTGGTGAACTTTGGCGACCATCGTTCTTCTTTTGTCAAAGATCACACAGCATTTCTGCAACATGAGCACAGAGCTCACAAGAAAATGCAAGAAGACAGTTTTAATTTATTCTTGTGAAAGCTTTCAGCATGAATAAAACATGCTGACTTCAAAGGAAAAAATAATAAGGCAAAATAACAAATTGGCATTGCATGATTCCAGATATTTCTCATCGACACTAAAATGTGGCACAGTGGTTTATCTGGTTGGAATCACAATTAAACTAAACTAAACATTTTCTTTACATCTTACTCTAAACATAAAAGGTAGGATGAGAGTTTAATTTTAATTGTCTTTTTTTAAAAAAGAAGAAAAAGCTTAAAGAAACAAAAGAGAAAAAATGAATTAAGCAACAGTTCAAAAGGACTAAACCTACAAAAATCTCTACCTGATCCGATGACTTCCTCTATTTTGACACAAGAGGGGTCGATTTCTTTGGCAAATTCCCGCACCGCCTCGTTGGGGTCTTCATAGGTAAAGGGGTCAATGTAGATCTTGACCCCTGGTGAACTGCGACCCTCAGATAGGGTGGGAAAAGTCACAGTCGGGGTGGGGCCACTAAACATGTCTGGCCTCAGAGTCACTTCTGTGAAGAAAGTTTACAAATAAACTTTTTTACAAAAAGGATACCAGAATTTTTAATTATTTTTGCAATAATAAAATATAGATTGTGTGTCTACCTCCTCCTGTGTTGTACTGCTGCAGCTTGTCGCCATACACACTCTCCTTCAAATGTCTCCTCCTACAGTGAGAGGAGAAAAAAAGACAGACAAAGCTTCAGGGGAAGAAGAGCACATAAATTTTACAGAGCAGCTCTAAATGTTGCAGGAGTAAAATGCAAATTGGCAATTTTCTCTCAAACTGGGTTGAAGTAAAATAGTTATCCTGTTAAAAAAATCTGCTGCCGAAACAGTCTGTCTAGAACCAGTTAGGTTTGAAGGATTGTTACTGCTCTGTGTCATCAGCCCTCATTTTGCTGCTTTGCTCTGCAAACGGAACAAGTGCAGAAACATCCTGCAGAATCTCCATATGCCACTAGATCTTCACAAGATTCATAATAAAGGAGAACCTTAATAAACTGTTGAAATCTAAAAGGGATATACTGTACTTCAAGTTAATATTTTAGTTAATTTTGACAATTACTGCTTATAGATAATGAAAACTCAAAATTCAGTTTCTTAGAAAATGACTAGAGCACGTGAGACCAATCAGATAATATCATTTATCTGATATTATACTCTCATTGTATGCTTGCCTGATTCCCCTTTGCAAGCATTTGTCGCGATTTCCTTTACAAATGTGTGGAACGTCCTGTTGATATCCCACTAATGTTGAAAAAACAATTATGCAATTGCAATTTCCATAAAATAAGAAATAAAATTGAAATCACATTTGAATAAGTGTGTTCATATGATGAGCCATTAAAAATCATGTCAGTTGCGGACGTAATCATATTAATATTTCAGCATTTTCTGCAGTAGTAACATTCGGCTGTTGATCATGTGTTTCCATTAAATCTACTTTGCTGCAGCCCAAAAACTCCCTCATCCTGGCTTAAAAACGTTTTACCTAACAAACGTGAATTTTTTTGGAAGTTGCCTCGTTTCCCCTGAGCAAATTTATTTTTGTCATTTTAATTTACACACTTTTATGTGCAACGGAAATGCAGTTGGTCTGCCAGCGTCTTCCATCTCAGGTCACCCTGATGGTCAATCATGTTCCTGGTTGGATGACTCGACGTCATCCAACCAGGTCCAGGTGTAGTTGACGGGTAAAAAGCCTTGCTAGAAAGTGAAACAAACTTCTCCCTACCTTTGCAAATAAGAGGTGAAGAAATTTCTAATATACCTCTGCAAACCTTTGTCTTAACAGTGGACTAAACACCAGAGGACTTAATATCTGGTTCAGAATTAGTTTAACTCAAGATATGTCCATCATTATCTTCTCCTCCAGACTCTTCAACAGGCGACTTGATAGTTGTTTCTGTTGCATGTGGACCTTTTTCATACCACATGTTTTCCCTTCACTCAATATTTCAATAAAATGCTTGGATACATCTGTGGACAAACAACCAGCTTCTTTTGATGTGGTCTTTCATAGTTTACTCTGACCAGAGTTTCCTTGTGATTTTCTAAACAACAAGCCATCAAGAATTAAATATTCATGCAATGAAAATAATTTTCTTTCAATATTTTCTAAGAAACCAAATGTTATGTTTTTCCTCCCTGTTAGCCATGATCATCAACATTAAAAAGGAATAAAAGCTTAAATGACATCACTTTGTGAGTGATATCATTAATATATGAGCTCCACATTTTCAGTCAGAGCTGCAGTTTGCAATTTGTGTAACACCTGAGAACATATCAGTAATTTAAGACATTACTTTACAGGGAGCTAGAAATTCAGATGTTGGCCAGAAAACTATTTTTATAGGGTCATACCATTTGGCACACACATAAATAGAGCAGCGTAAATGAACATAAATCTTGGTCTTTGTTGTGAAATTGATTTCGCTTTTAGGCTACTGAGTCCAACAACACAGTCAACAATCAGCGACAGCAAACCTTCAACAACATTTCTGCGAGATGAATCCCTAATGCCCACTGGCCAGACAAGATCAGCAGCTATAATCTGTGGCTAAGCATCCAATAACTATCAGCAGCTGCTGAAATTTGAAGAGGACAGACATGGGGAGAGCAAAACCAGATAAGTTTGGTCAGAGACCCTGAAAGTCAACTGGAAATGGGACAAGCTAGAAAATAATGCCTCCCCTGAGAACAAGTCTGCGGGGAGAGATTAAACGCAGGCGAAAGAAAGAAAATATTGGCTCAGATCTCAGAGGCCTAAACATCAAGAGGAGAGGCACACATTAATGAAAAAATCTTTATCATGCACATATTATGAAGGTAAAATAAAAATTACTGCACCTCTTAGAAGGTGCTTTGAGATATAATCAATCTAACATAATATTTCCAAGAATCTGTTTATGTTTAGTGACCCACTTCAGTTTTATCCTGTCCAGCAGACAATAGAATAAACTGTTAATGTTGCTTTGGATAGAAATATTACAACCAAAAAGTATCTTTTTATATTATTGTCAAAAGAACAAAGCATCAAGAAAAACAAAAAAAACAAAAGTTAGTTTGGTTAAAAACTGAAACGACAACATCCACTTGTCAAACCTTTCCATTTCCCATTTCATCTCAAGATGTGGTGCCTTTGTTTTGCTTGTTGGCTTTTTTTATTCTTTTAATCAAAATGAAACAATCAATTGAGTCGTCCATTTATATATTTTTATATAAAACCTTTAACCATTTACCATATCACTCAAGATCTCTGCACTTTGAAACCATCTTGTGATAAAATCACCTGATCTGAAATTAATTTAATTCAAAAGAGCAGCTGAATGAAGAGCTATATAAATGTATTTTTGTTAAGTTTCTAGTGTAAATATCTTAGAAAACACGAAATACAATAAAACAACCTTACAAGTAACTTTTCATCAAGAAATGTTTTTGTAAATCAATAGTTTCTAAATGTTGATGAAAAAGTATTAGTTCCTTTGGGACACATTTTTCCCATAAGTAAAATAATCTGCCAATAGAACAAGTACTCTTTTTTTATCAATATTAAGGAAATACTGACTTAAAACAAGCTCCAGTATCTTCAAATCAAATCAAATATGATCTATATAGCGCATTTAAGCAACAAAGCAGTAGAAAAACATAAATCTAACAACAATCAGTATTTTGTCTTATTTCAAGTTTCCACTAGAATCTTGCCAAAAACATTCTTGGTAAGATTTAAATTTTTTGCAGTGTAAATGTGTTTGTGTGTCTGCTGTGTGTTACCTGGTACATACGATCACCAGAGCTACCAGAGAGACGATGCACACGCCGCCTACTAAAGAACTTGCAGTCAGGTAGAGCTGCTGTCCAAGCTCTGACTTGTACTCATCTGCAGAGGCACACACACACACACACACGCACACCCCCACACACACACACACACACACACACACACACACACACACGCACCCCCCCCCCCCACACACACACACACACACACACAGGCACATACATAATTTAGCAATGCTGAGATAGGCATAACTGTTTTTATATATTTTTGTCTTTCACTTGCACAGAGCTGTGCCTATCTGAAAGTGAGTACATATAATACAGCTAAAATCTTCCATAATTCCAAAAAAATATATTTTACATCACTCATTTTACATGACTGCACACAATAAGCCTCACAGCCAGGTTTGCACTTTATAGCAACCTTTTCCACTCTTACAACCCCTCTCCTCTCCAACAGAAAACCTCCACTCACACATCTCCACACACTCCAGCCAGCCACCCACGCTACGCTCTTACCGTCTGTGAGGGTCTGGAAGAGCATCTCTTTGCTGTAGGCTCCGTAGCCTGCCACGGTGCGGGCCCTCACCTGGACCACGTAGCCGGTGCCGGGCCTCAGGCCCTCAAGGACCACATTGGGCGTATCGCTCTGGACCACTGAGCTGTTCAGCAACGACGACTGGAACTGGAGAAGAGGCAGCGCAAGATGTTAATACACTAAACTTTATTTTGACAACTGCCAGCTAATACAGGTGCTTTCCCAATAAATTACAATATTAGTAAAATGTTACATTTAGAGTGATTTATTGATGTGTATGACTGACTGGTGTTTTTGTGACTTTATTTTTGTCTTTATAATGTAATGCACTTTAAAAGTACTAAACAAATAAGCTTTAACTGATTGAAGCAGCACAAAAAAACTTAAAAATTCAATATGTGTAGTACCTGCGTTACATTAAGATTAAAAAGAAATTAGATAAAATGCAATCACAGAATAAAATTGAAGGGGAAGGTTATTTTCAATGGCTATTTAAAATAGATATTGTAAACAGGAAAAAGCTCTTAGTGAGTCTTGATTCAATAGATCTATGATGCCTATTAGAGAAGAACAGTTCAAACATTTGGTCGCCGGTATATGAAGCGTCCTTAGTGATGTTTGAAAGCTAAAACCTGCTAGCAATTGTTCAACAGAGAAGGGAGAGAACATCTTTGTCTTAATTACTCTCTCCAGAGATGTTTTTTTTATTTTTTATCCACAGTAAAACATCCAGCAAATCAAACAGAAATTAAATACACCAGAATAAACTCCACTGTTGATCTATAGAAGGGCATCAGCAGCTTTGATTCAGTTTTTCTAGATGATTCTCACAAACTGGAGATGCTGCTGTACCTTTTAAACAATCCCTAAGGAGTGACAGACAATCAGAGATGAGAACATAAAGAAATGAATGCACCATCTCAACACAGACATAATTTATGTAGAGGTTTGGGATCGTGTTGCGTTTTCTGAAGTCGAGAGAAGGTTGTTGGTGGAGAGCCATACCGACATTTTCTGCACTTCTTGTCCAGAAAATTATTATCATTATAACTTTGAATTATTATTATTATGACAAAAAATAGTTTTATCAGAAAAAGAACTCTGGATCACTAAGTAACAATCTTCAGTCTTTTTTCTCACTCCTGATGTTTCAGCTGTGGCTCAACACAAGAAATGCAACACTTAGCGCTCAAACCACCGACTCCAGCAGCAGGTCACGCCTGGTGAAACGACCTCCAAACTCTTGAATTAAGTTTGCTTCACAGTCCTCCGTTATTTTTCTGACATACTTTTTCTTTCATTTGATTTTCCATTAATATGCTTGGATGCACCCAGTGACGGATGGGTGATGATGGATGATTTGATACAGCAGGATTCTACCACCTTAGCGGCTCTCATTCACATATACAAAAGTTTTTTTCTTTAGAATGCAAAATAAGTATACAGTATCTGATTATAAAGTCATCCATTTAGACACTTTTAACCAAAAAGCTGTTACTTTAGTCAAAAACACATTAATAACGGCCAGATACTAAAATTTAAAGTTGTTTTAGAGAAAGAGGCAGAAGCACAAACTTGCTGCACTTTTGCTGATCCATGTTGCCCATGCATAATTTTGTCCACATGGTTCTTAAAAAGTCAAAATGTTCATCTTCTTCTTAAGAAGATGAAACTCTTCCATCGATGCACATGAATGTTATTTCAGCTGCTCATCTGCCTGAAAGAAAATTGAAAAGAGAAAATTGCAGCATCGTTGTTGCATCTTCCACCCGTAGACGGCAACATCAGGCCGCAAACATTCTGAAATATATGTCGACGTTTTTGATTTAGAGCTGCTTTTCTCCATTTTTTCGGGTCTCCTCAATGGTTCTCATTTACATAATCCTTTATGATGTGACATCAACATCTATGTGGATGTCACATCATAAAGTTCATATTTCTGTTCATATTTCATTCTCACCGTCTTTCAGCTTATGGATGATTAACATTTTTATGTCAATTATTTCTCCAACACACCTAAACTCTTTCCTGGTGACCATTTTTCTTCCTCCTTGCTCTTGAGTCGTTCATCTTTCCATTCTATGCAAATACAATAAGGGCTTATTGCAGTTAATTAGCTTTTACCCACAGAGAAAGACGAGCGTGTGGACTTCTCCCGTTCCATTCGCCTCCACATTATCTGTCCCATCTCATAAATCCAAGGCTATCACCTTTTACCTCCATCTATGCCCCCTTCTTCTCATTTTAGACTTCCTATGTTCTGTCATTTTCTTTCAGATAACAAGGTTTTACAGAGGCTAAATCTAAGAGCGGGCAGCAGAACGAAAGGTCTGCTGTGGTGGCGGCGTGAAGGTATAGGCAGGGAATCGTGGCACGAGAATGAAGGACGGCGGGGTGGGGAGGTCGACGGCAGAGCAAAGTGGAGAGGAAAAGAGATGATGGCGGTGATGAGGAACACCGCCCAGGAGGGAGACGAGTGGGTGGAAATTGCCAGTAGATTGGGGAGAAAAAGGGCGGGTTATCAGAAGAAGACATGGGGTTAAAGATGATTGCGTTTTCTATCATAAATATTCATAGCGAAAACCCATTTTCCACATGTCAGTCATTAACCCATTCTCTTCTATCAAAATACTAATCATGATGAGATCAAACTTTTTACTCCTTCTTTGTCTTTATAGGTATTGACCTAAATTATGTCCATATAATGTTGTGTATGTAAAATGTTATTGCACATTTATGCCAGCAACGTCAGCTGATAATGAAACTGTGGATTTTGGATGATTTTAAAGCTTAAAAAGTAGGTAAGTTTTGGAAGTAAGTAGAGAAAAGACGTTGCGTCAGTGTTGGAGTTTAGATTCTGGAGTTGTGTGTGGCGAGGAAAGCTCGACTCCATGCTGACTGGAGTAAAGAGGTTAGGGGGCAGGGCGTCTGGGAAGGCCTGGCAGACAGAGATAAGTATTAGGGGAAAATTTTGACTTTCTCCACCATATCAAATTTACTACATTAAAACTCATTAACTATAGAGTGGGAGTGAGGGAGGACGGAGAGAAGAGCTGCAGGAGATGAGGAAGGTGAAAAAAATGACAAAACTGGCAGAAAAAAGGGTGCAGCACAGCTGTGTGTCCTCTCTCACCAGGCTTATCAAACTGCTCCCACAGGACATCTTCACTTAAAGCTATGAGCTAAAATTAGTCTTTACGTGGTTGACTGCTTCACAGTGGGAAATGCAGAATCCTAATTGACTTCAATATGAGACTTTATTAACGGAAACCTAGCAGCAAATAAGGCCGACTCAGGGCGCAGTATGAGTTTTGACTGCAGGTGTAATAAATATTTCCTCGGCTCATTGTAATCGTCCTCACAGTGTTAAAAGCACATCATGTTATGCGACATCATGCCTGCTGTTTTCCATCTTTTCCTGGATCAAAATGGAGGAACACGAATCTGTTCGGTTCTGTTCAGAGCTGGTTCCAATTCAACTCTTTCACGGTTATTTCAACAAGAGATCGAGTAATTATGAATTTGCTAAATTTGCTGTGAAGGTAAATCTATTCATGTCAGTTCCATGTCTGAGTAATTCATCATGTTTTACTTTCTATGGATCTATTCAATATTCAAAATGAAGTTTTGAATTTTCTGTAAATAAAATCTGAATCATTTGCAGTGTATACAAGTCTTTAGAGATATGTACCTAACAGCCATCCTCATCTACAGACAGAAATTGATCTTTTTTTTGTTTCCAAATATCCCTGACCTTGGACATTGTTTTGGTATTTCAGATCTCGTTTGATTCAGGTCCATGCTATTTTACACAGCGCATCCAGGATCTGCGTTTACTCCAGTGTCCCTCACCACAGTTATAGATTCTTGCAGCTTTTATCAGTGCTTCTCTAATAATTGCTCATTTTGCAGGGCCTGTTGTTCAGGTTGAGGGTCGGGTCAGGTCTGCAGTTGTTCCAAACTAAAATCTAACACTAATCCATAATACGTTCAAAGCTTTTGGATATAATTTTATGGCCTCCTCCTCCTTCACTTTTCTTTTCAATAATGTTCTCCAATAACCCTGTGAGCCCTTTATGCTGAGATTATATTACACACAGATGGTATCTGCTTACTAATTCCCTGGATTTTATTTCAGGGCAAAAGAGCAAAAAGAGGCTTAATACATATTTATGGAAAAATGTTCAAGAGGTAATTATTAGCATCTCTTTATGCTGAGAAAACTATGCAAAGTTAAAATGTATTGTTTAGTTTATGGAGAGTTTACAGGAGCTTTTGTTTTACCGTTTCTGTTTATTCCCTCTAAAATGACAAAAAAAAACATAGTTGTGAAGTAAAAAAGAGCCTTTTCTTATTTGCTGGCATAGAGGACTCAAGGATGTGCTTTCAAAAATAATTTGTTTTCCAATATTACAGTTCTAACCAGTGCAACATCACTTCTGGTTTTGCATTCAAGTGCACACTTTTGAATTCCAGACTAAACATATTCAATTGTCTGAAACACTTGCTCAGTTTTATTCTCCTCCTCAAAACAAACATATGGTTCTCTTTCTGCAGAATTCAACCAACAAATCTGATCCACTAACATGTTGCAGCATCCAGTACTAGCTGAAAAGTTCACAAATCATTTCAGATCTATTTGTTCCTTCTTTCTGTCTCAATCACTACGAAGAGTCCCACTGAAAAAGTGCCACATGAGATCGGAGTAATCCTCTAAAAACAACAAATCAGACAAAAACTGATAAAGATGTGATAAGTGTGTCATTCTAATGGATAAAAATCAAGAAACTGTTTAAAAATGTCACAGGTTTCATGTGATTCTAAATTAATGGATTTGACTCAGAAATGATCAAAAAGTATTGCACTAAAATTTTACATTAAGCCTGTACAAATCTACCAAGTCGCCAGAAAAATGCAAAACAAAAAAACTTTAGGCAATCATTTGCAGGCCATCATCATATCTGATAATAATATTTCAGCTGTGGCAGATGATCAATGAAATATTGCTTCTTTTCACACCATAAAAGCACAACCAGACTTCTTGCATAACCTCTCTGCTCAAGTTAAACACCTGCAATCCGTTACTGCATCACTGTTATTGTGAGATCCCCATCTTCTTGCTGCAACCCTCCTCAGTTCTTATTGGGGGGACGTGTTGTCTGAAAACTGCAATAAACTCTGAATGTTTTAAGTAAAGACAACTGCTGAAATTGAGCCTAAAAGAGTCACAATTGGCAACGTTTGCAGTACATAATGAAAAGGGGGTCTGGAGAATCTTGTACACCAGCAACTGCAACCAAGAAAAAAAAGAAAAAAAGCTTATTTTGTATATATCTGTTAAGCAAAAACAGGTGGATTAGGAGTAAAGACGAGTGGGTAGATAGGAGGCTCGTGTTCTGTTCGGTGTATCTTACACAATTCCTTGTAGGTGATGTGCTTTTTGTTTTTCATCTGTCTGCAGCAAAGTGTTTTTCCAGTTCTGGGCTCAGTTTCAGAAAAGACGGGAACAGTCTTTGCTTTAAGTGACAGATACTCCAGTAACTTACCTTTCATGCTCACAGCTTAACATTCAGCAAATTACAAGGACTTAGTGAGAGATCCCATTTTCTTTCATTTAGGCAATTTTACTCCCGACAGAAACTTAGCAGCAGCCTTTCACGGGAAAGCAATCTGGTGCCACAAGTTTTACCCCTGAATTAGTTGCTCCTAAAATCACCCCGGGTCTGGCATTCGTTTTCCTGCCTGATTCAAAATGATCGGGAATTTCTCTGTTATCAGTCAGGCAAGCCGGCGGTTATTTAAACAGTGACTCCATTTATCATCTGCATTCAGATATTGAAAGCTTGATAGCTACATTGTTAACCACACATAAAAAAAAAAAAAAAAACTTCCACTAAGAGGCTGGTATGTTACCTTTAAATACAGAGAAAAACTTAGATACCAACAGAGAGCATCGATAAAGACACTTTATGGGCCTTTGTGGAGATTTTCTGCAAAATGTATGCGTGCTAAAAAAAAAAAAAAAAACCTCTAGGATAGTTTTAGAGCCTGTTGGAGGAATTACATATCAAATATGGCTTACAAACACATCAGGATCCCCCTGAAGCAGCTGGAAAACCTGATGGGAAAAACTGCATCTGGACTAACTGACTAAACCCAGGGAGGAGGGACAAAGAATCTGGACATTGTTAACTTATTGTACGAAAGCTAAAGCTAAAGTTCCACTAAGTTTTGAAGAAAGTGCCTAAAAATACTTTTCAAAAACATCTTTTATTTAGCCTGCTGTTGATGCCATTAAGGTTTTAAAGAAAACTGAAAATGTTCAGCATATACACCTTAAGGAAACGTTGTTTTGGTTGAGGAAAGGCTTCACTTTGTGTGTTCGAGTCGCTCTGGAATGAAAATATTGAATCCTTCCCTGATGAGAGAAGCTGTGTGATCCCAGAGGTCTTAGAGTCCACAGAGAGAAATGAACACATGAACACAGTGAGAGGAGGACAGGAATCTGGGAGGCAATCTCCTTCAGCAAACACACGGCCAATATTAGTCAGTACTGTCCACAAACCGGGTCACAAAGCACAATCTGAAATATGAAACCAGAGAAAAGTAAAGAAAAATGATACTAAAAATTATATTGACTGAGATTGTGTTTACTACAACATCTCTTATTTCTCTTATTCGAGCTGCACAGTATATTTAAAAAATAAAATAAATAAAATTTAATATGAATCGATTTTAAAATGTTTCCATTTGTGTTGTTTTGGATAAGTCTGAAACATCTGAACCAAATGAGCAACATATCAATCATTTTACACTTGTTACACTCATACTTGTATCAAAGTCAGTTATTGTCATTTAGGGTCTTTTGGAGTTTGGAAGTGAATTATACTTTTGCTCTGGTTAATATCCAGCACTTGTATCTGGTGATTGGACAGATTTGTGTTTCTGAAACATCAGTGATTGTTGCAGAAACAATTTTTAAAAAAATTAATCCAAATGCTAAAGTGCTGTTCCTAAAAAGAGCAGGAAAAACTTTGCTTTGACTAGACAAAAGTTCTTATATGTTGTAGAAAAGCTTTAAGTGTTTAGTTTTTTTCTTAATCCTGCTGTCTGATGGAAGGTCAGAGTTTAAGCAGTTGTTGGTCGGCGCTGAACACCAATATTGTGAATCACAAAAGATTAATCATCTGTATTTTGTTGGGCAATAAAGTAATTAAAATATGAGCTTGTTATAGCTAAGGACTAAAGAGTTTTATTGTACCTTATCATTGCTTTACAGTATCTGACTGTTATCACCATAATCTAAAATTCCCCATGTCTGCTGTTTTACAAGAACCAATAGTTAAGAAAAGTGTGCGCTCATTTTTAATTGTTGAAAGGAGCCTTTCACTCTTTGTGTGACCACAGACTATAACAAATGATCTGCCTTTTACTTCAAAAATCCATCTTCAATAATTACAAGATGATTCTGTCAAAGATGATGCATCGACATGACTGGACATCTACCACCAGTGAGGAAGAAAATGCAACAGTTAAACAAATCACAAACATGTTGACAGCTTTCCGCCAGCAGCTGTCCTTAATTAATGATCATGCCAAGTGTGTCAGCCAGCGAACGCAGCAGCAGTTATTTTCATCAGCAGTTGGAGCAGCAGGCATGTTAAGTCAGAGGAAAAAGAACATGAAAATAAAGAAATAAATGTTTAAGAAATTATTAATTAAGTAATTTTGCAATACACCGATATGTTAAAAACATCTATTAAGATGTGACATGGGACAAATTGAAAATATACATGAACTTTTTTATCCATTAAAATGTTTAAAATTTGCCTCCTCTAATAAGTTTGCCATCTTATAACCATCACTGTTCCGCCAGGTACAAAACAACATTGTGCTTGGTTCTATTATAAATCCATTTACAGCAAATCACAAACACTTCCTTTGATTGATCTGAAGTAGACAATCAATTCATTCAATTAGCAACCTTGTCAAAGCTTGAAAAAAAGACTTTGTACTGAGGCTTCTGGAGGTTTTCTTTTTAATTAACCTTTTCATAGCCTGGTATTCAGAGACTGATGGTGTTGAAGCCTCATTATATTTTTAAATGCATATTTTGAATATTTTAAGATGTCAAGCATTTTTCTGCACTCAGTAATATGTAATAGATTTCACCACTTTTAACATTTTATTCTTATTATTTTCAGTGTAACAATATAAGTCTTTATCTAATTAAAATCATTACTTAGATAAAGTTTAAGAATTGAAAGTGTGAACATTATAAAGACTAGAAACGTAAACAGATTTTACTGTAAGAGTTTAAAAGGTGCAATAATCACATCTGGAGTACACAATCACTCTAAAATTTTCTATTTGTAGACTTTGAGGTTTGATGTAGAAAAATTAAATCTACATTTCTACAAGACATCAATGAGGAAACAAGCATTCAGATCTCAGAGAGCAAAGGTGTTTGCAAAATAAAGCAGTTTCTAGTACTTACTAAGAGTTAATTAAATGACATTAATGCACTTCACATTGATTTTCCTGTTTTATCGACTCCCAGCAGATTACTGGCTGAGAACGAAACACCAAAACGTTCAGCCACACACACACACAAACACACACACATTTATCATTCCAGTCTACCTTGTCGTAGTATCTGATCTCGTAGTCGAGGATGATCCCGTTGGGCTGCTCGGGTGGCGGCCATGAAAGAGAGAAGCTGCGGCTCGTTGAGCTCACTTGGTGCATTATGGGAACCTCAGAGGGAGCTGGTATAAAACAAACATTCACACACGCAAACGCAACAACACACAACCGATTAGGAGTTTTACAGATTCACCAGGATGTTTAGACATTATAAATATGCAAATAGAGTGAAATGTAATGATAAAATGCTTCAAATGCTTGCAAAGAAAAAGGGAAAAGGTTTCTACTTCAGTGGACGTGAAATAAAATTGCAGTTTTTCTCAATGATGTGGGAACGTATGTAATATTTTAATGCATTTTTATCTGTGATTATTGTGGATATTTGGCTGTAATAGACTTCAGGATTTAGCTGCTAGGAATGTTTAATACAGTAGTTTTCTAAATCATATTTCTGCAATAGTCTTTTGTTAAGAGAAGACATGAAGGAATTATGGGGGCTATTACTGAAGATAGCAATGAAATGCATTGCAATGGTTCACCTTAATGAAAAGTATTTGAGAGAGGAGGAAAAAAAATTAAAGTAATTTCATTTTCTCTCTATGTATTACAGTGACTCATCTTTAGCTATTGTATCCGAAAAATCAATAATTCATCTTAAACAGCCAAGTAATCTGTAGATTTTGGTGTAATTTAAGAAGTATCAATGCGTTTAAGTGCAACAGTATGAATGAGCTGTGATTTGAAAGCCTTAGTCTTTCATGTCAGTTCGTTGCTTTACAATTTTGTTTCTAAGTGCATTGAGTTTGGTAACTCATAAAGTTCTGCCAACGACACTCAAACCCTGCTGCCTACATAAAAAGCCCCTTCGATCATAGTTAACTCGATGATAAAAGATGATATTGTTGTGACCTAAAATATTTCAGGAGCTTGAGGAGTTTGCATCAGACATCAGCTGAAAACGCACTTGGTAAGCGGCAGAGTGGCAGTGGATCAGGTTTCGATTACGAGTGAGTGGATACAGTCAATTATATTTTTCCATCAGAGAAAAGTAGCTTTCAAATATAAATTTAAGTAGAAGTGGAAGTATTACTTATGTCTGACTCCCTAAGATTTTGATGGGGCAATAACTCGGTTATGTTACATTCGAATTACACAGCAGCAGGTTGAGTGGGAGAAGGAGGGCAGGGTACGGGGAGATAAAGCTCAGAAAAGGAAAAGAGAGGAAGAAGCAGAAGAGGAGAGTTGAAAAAGGATTAAAGCTGCGAATGTGCAGGAAGAAGTGAAGGGGGGAGGAACAGAGGAAGGTAAAGAGATGACAACCCTGTAGCATGTTTTATGAATTAAAAGGCTGTGGCTCAATTTCCTTTATCTCTCCAGCCATCCCTCCCGCATTTAATCCACTTTGCCCCGGGGTATGCTTACACACACAGATGCTTGGAAACACACACGCACGCACAACAGTTTATTTTTTTTTCCCTTTTCAGTTCTAACTCACCTGCCTGATTGGTTGTAATGTTGATTGACAGCTGTTGGGCGGGATAAGGACTCTTATTGGACACTCCATTGACTGCCTGCACAGTTAATACCAATGGTCAGTTTTTAAACAATAGAGACAATACAGAACACAGTTACATGTTTAAAGGAGGTGATTTACAGAGGCAAATACATAAAACAATTGTTAAAAAAAACTACTATCAAGGATAAGTTACACAGCTCGATTTCTAGCTGGCTATCTTGTAAAGTTTGTAGACACACAGATTTTCTACCTACTCAGATTTATTCAAGTAAAATAAATTTTAAAATCCATTAATTATAATTTTCTTTGCTATGTATTAAAAAACCTGGCATTCAAACTGAAGCCTTTACACTTTTATACTGTATAATAATGGGAGAATGATTTTTGGATTTGTCCTTGACGGCACAAGCCAAATTCTGTCACTGTCCAGAATTATTTATCAACTGCATCACATTAGAAAAGCAGAATCCTTTGACTGACATGTCTGTCTAGTACAAAAACTATCTGCATTTTAAGCCTGACAGAAGAATCTGTTAAAATTGCCACAAAAGTGAATTGTTTTTAGATTGAATTTCTTATCTCTGAGACAAAGACAAGCTGACCACATTCTCTGTGGGTTCCAAAGACGAGACCAGTTGCTATATATTGTTTGCCAAGTGTGCAGTTAATCATTCTGACAGTGAAACCAATGCTTTAGTCGGGGCAAATTAATGTTTTAATTTATGATAATTTACTTGAGGCTCTGCTAATTTAATTTTATGTTTCTGCCTTTCCTTAACCGCTAAATCAGCTGCTTAAGACTCGAACCCCCTGCAGAACAAAATGGTAAATCCAAGACCTTGACTTATTTATCTTTGGTTTTTCCGTGGAATGTGGGGGAAATAAAAACAATTTCATTCAGTATTTTCAGAATACACTAGTTTACATTCAACCCTGCTTTATGGGAAAATCTCATAAATCAGATAATTCAAATAACTGTGTTTATATGTGGAAATATTATTTTGCTCAGGATGTCCTTGGATGTTACAATTCAGAAACAAAATTGAGCTCTAAATTTTTTACAGTAAAGGAGCCAGATGGGGGAAGATTGAATGTTTATCCCTATAAAGGCTTTACAGACATTACAGTGACCTTGTAAGCTGGCAGAGATAATTGCAGATTTTGCATAAAACGCTGCAGGTCAGCAACTTTCTATGTAGCGCCAGTATCTTTGAGCATTTTAGTGAATAGGTGGCAGCAATTTGCATTATAAACAAAAACTGACGAGAACAAGGATGTTTTTAAAGTGGCTTATCAAGTATGAATGGAGATTTTTCACAAACAAAACTTGAGGAATGTTTCTTATAACACACAATTAATTTTAAGCTTTTAAACTATTTGGGTTTTTTATACTGCATAGTAAAAATCGCCCTATGCTTGCATTTCCTTGCAAATCTAATATAACATCTGCAGGCACAAACCTGAATGTCAAAGGTGTAAGAGGTGTGAGCACGAAGCTTGCTGATTTCCACCCTTGTTCCCTTCAACGCCTCCTTGCCCGGAGTGTAAACCACGCTGTCCTCGCATGGCTGGCATGCCCGCCGCTCGCTGCTGTGGCAACGCCGGCACACGACGTTGTATGACAGGTCGTCACGGTGCCCAGTGTCGCGAGGCGAGTGCCACTCCAGGATCACCGACGTCTGATTCACCACTGAAACCACATTGCGAGGAGCAGAAGGAACGCCTGAAGACGGGGATTGAAAGGGAAATATGAGTCAACGAAGAAGGAAAATACATGTTTGTAGTGTTGGACTTTCCCCTCATTTGATATTAAAACATGCTTTTAAGGCACTGCAAATGTAAAACCCATGATTTTACATTACTGATAATAGCAAAAAAAAATTCACAAAGCATTTTCAAAAGATGACTGTTTTCTGAGCTTGCCATTTACAAAACACAAATACAAACTCTCACACAGGCCTCATAAAGGTAAACCAGCATAGGATGATGGAGATGTGTCATTGTGTTCTTCTTTTTTAAACAGTCATAGCAGGCAGACGCTGTGTTATAATTCTGTTGTACACAAAGCAAACGCTTTAAAATTTAAATATTTATCTCACCTTCTTGTTCTTCATGTCAGAAAATGTTTCTAATATTGCAGCTGGTTGGTCGCACAAAACATTTGTCAGTCTAGAAATATTCCCTCTATACACAAAGATTATTTGTCCTCGTAAAAATCAGCTGATGTGGGGCTATGACCACCTTACTGCATTAGTCCTGTCACAAAAAACAATAGGACAAAACTGTGCCTTAAAGTCTATTGTGAAAAGAGATTTATATTCCAAAACCCAAAATAGGCATGAAAATGAAGGATGAAGTGCTGCAAATATGTATTGCAATTAAAGCATTTATTTCAATACTTTAATTAAAGTATTTAATTAAACTCACCTAAAAAATTTGGTGAGTTTTTTGTATATTTGTAGTCTTGCTAAAAGCCCATCCATTAGCAAACACCAGGCCTTCACACCATTTTATCGGTGAATCCCTGATCTGATCTGCTTCCACTTTGTGATCTGATTATATCTAAGTGTTAACATGCTGGAAAAGAGTTCAGCAGATTACAGGAAGGCTGAACTGGGAGCAGCACAATTGCATTTTACTAATACTAGCCACTATTGAAAAATGTTAGATACTGTTTAAAAAAGTCAACACAGTAATCATATTGTCTGCATCTGCAGCTCCTCCTCTGTCACATCGATCTTCCTAATAAAAAGAAATACATCTCAGAGGAAACTTTCTTTCTGAGATCAGCATCGGCTTAAATCCCAAATGGCAGGTCAAAGATTTAAACCAAAATTGATGTCAGCCCCATCAAAACTCTCATCAGTTGTCATTATCAACAGCTAACATAACCAAATCGTAAATTTGCTGTCAAATCTTGCAAAAGAATTGTGCCCACTGAATTGCCACTTTAAATCTCCTCTTGTGGAAAACTGAAGCCTTGTTCTGTCTTGTCTGAAGGAAGAGGAGACTTTTGTGTTCTGGGCCATCGGGGACTGAGCATCAAACAGACAAAACGGGAATTGGGGTCAAACAATTCAGCAACATAGTTCTGTTTTTTTTTTTTTTTTTTTTTTCTTTGTAGAAACACTCTTGTTTAGAACCAAAGAGGAAAAGAACAGGCCACCTCAAGCCAGGATCTGCACAGACTAGAAGGTAATTTAGACTTTTAACATGGCGCAAATACAGACATAATGCAGAGAAGTTGGGCTGCAAGACGTCAAGGTTACTGGGACAGCAACCAACAAATCCATGTTTTCCTCACTCTTCCAGGTTTTTGACAGTCACTGACCTTTAGCATCTTCGACGCTTTGCTCTGTCAGGGCTGGAAATTTACTGCATGATCTTCATTTAACAGGCTGCATATCTAACTAACATGCAAAATGCTTACAGTTTTTCTTAAAGTCTTTTGCAATGTTAATATTACACACACCAATGTAATGACTATTACATATAGTCACTATACTGTCCTGCACCAAACAAATTTTAAAGCGTGAAACAAAACTGACAAATTAAAGTCTAAAGAGATACAAAATAATCAAAACATCTTTTCAACAAATGAGGGTTAGGATGGGCTCCCTGTGCTTTCATCAAAAGAAAGAAAGTATGCGTATTTTTACTACTTGGTAATAAATAAAGAATTGCTTACGTTGGTGTAAGTAATTAGAGTTTATTATGCTCTGGAACTTCAGAAAGCGATGACTAAAACTGACTCGTCAAACAGCTTGTTATACAAATTAAAAACAAACCATTTGTTTGGTACCAGACAGTACAGCCATTAATTATCATAACCTTTGGCGCAAAATGCTTAATTTGTGAAGCAGGAGACCAACAGTTTTGTCATTAATTGGAACCGCAAAATCATCAAAATAATCAACATGCCGAATCAAAACTGAAAATAAACAAGCTGAAACACAGAGCTGAAACAAAGGCTACAAAATGTTCCTAGCCTTTGTTTTGTTTTGTTTTTTTTAACAAAACCAAAGGCAATTTGCTTTTAGAGGCATGAATAGCAATTAAGTTAATTAAGTTTAAGATGAACTGTCGTAATTTCTAATCTGTTATGCTTTCCTGTCAAAATTAGTTTGGCTTGGGGTCACAAACAATCAGATGGAGACTTTTATTCTGCTGTAAAAAATTAATTTGTTCGTTACCAGTTGTTCTGGACCTTTAATTGACCATCCTAACAATTGAAGTTCACCTTTTTATGATCCAGTCCATACTCGCTGTCCAAATTTAAATCTTAAATGATGTGATTATTGATCATTTTTATTCACTCTGACCTCTAAAAACGGCTTTACCAGTTTGTTTGATACCAACTTAAATGGGTTTTAGTCATCACCGTCCTGTGAAGATCCGCCACTTCTTGCAACTCTTGGACTTCAGCCAGCACCTTCTTTAACATTAATAAAATGTTCATTGTCCTTTACCAGTCCGTCAGTCTCAGTTTTCACTCGGTGTCAAAGTACGTCTTCAAAGCTCAAGCAGTTTTCACAAGGTTAAGCCTTGAGGGGCTCACTTCTCGCTGACAGTCCAAACACATCACACAGAGTGTGACACAGATGAAACAAGAGCGCTTAGATAAAATGGATGTTTGGCCGTGGCGTATGCTAAACTAGAGTCATAAGATGAGACGACCCTGAAGAAAATGTCTCTGTATGTAATTTGTAGACAGCCAAGGACAGATGTGCAGCAAAACCAAAGTACAAACAGCAGGGGGTTAAAAAATCCAAGCACTGCATACAGTTTATTTACAGTTATGCACATCGTCACCTTCCTAAAATAATGCAAAAAGTAATTTTTGAAAGAAAAAAAAAACACTTTTGGCAAAATTTGACAACAAACTTGTAAGTTCCAGGTACGCCACATGGTGAGTGTATTTTTTTCTGTATAAATATGCCTTCATTTAATGATCACTGTAAATATTAAAAACATTTTAAAATGCAAAGTTGCCACAAAAACAAAGCATCTAGCCACACTGCTGAAACAATGGAGACTGGTAAGAGACTGACACATCATCTGTTTTGTTTTTCTTTTTTGCTCAGACTGAAGAATTTAAATTATATTCACTTACCTGCAGAGAGACAATGCACCCAACCACCTCCGCAGTCGGGAGGCATGTAACCACTGGAATTTTTTTTGTGTGTGTCAGACAACAATCGACAAACTGAGCAGTCACTCTTCCACTCCGGTGACCTGATTCAGATCAGACTCCGAATCCCTCGTCTGTATCCAAGTTTAATCCTACTGTTTTTGTAGTTTGCCCTCTTTGATTTTTTTTTTTTGTTATTTCTAACTGTAACCCGATTTGTTTTTGCCCATGAATAGAAAGCGCTCAAGTAATTCAGAGGATGAGTGGCTTGACATCTGACACGCTCTCACTGGCAAATTAGATTTCTTTCCTTTCCATCGTCATCATTTTCAGAGTGCTACAGGTGTTGAGGTTAGGCTTTTTCTGTACCATTTCTGCTGTAATAAAACACTGACCCAGCTACAGAACATTCTGAGAATCCATCTACAATCTGTTTCAGTGGTATTGAAGTGAGAAATGTTTGCCTTTATAAAGCACCACTCCTGTTGAAATCAATAATAAAAAATAAAAAACAGCAATTTACTATAACCAACTCTATAAAAGAGTCAACTACGAAGGAATAGAGTTTCTTTAAAAAGGAAAAAAAAGTAAATAGAGGGACGGACAGCGCAACAGAAGAATCCAGAAAATAATATCTGTGTTTCCAATTTGACTTGCTGGAAATATGACAATTTATAAAATTGAAAAAAAAAAAAAAACTAGCTAGAATATGGTGTTTTATTGGCCACATTAAAATTTATTTTGAATAAACTGAAATGGAAACACTTTTTTTGCATCAAACGAGTCACATGACCAACAACCAGATATTGCCGCTGGCGGAAACCACGAAGAAGACGACAGGAAGCAGTTGGAGAGTCATGGTGACGTATGTTTGGTTTTTGCTAATGACTTATTACAAAGTTATTCACATGCGATTTTAATTGTGTTTCTTATTTAATGAAAACATCGTCATTCCAAAATTTTGTTTTTTCAACATTAGCAGAATATCAACAAAGTTTTGCGCACATTTGGAATGAAAAGACATCTGGTGCTGCCAACTGCAAAAGTCTGCAGCCAATATCAGATCTGAAAATGTATAATTACATTGAGAAAGTAAAAACTAACTTCTTTGCTTCCAATGTTTAAATATTTCAAATTAATCCAACAAAAATCCTCTTGACCATGAAACTGGAATCATAATATCCATAAAATGTGAAAAATTTAGTTTTTAATGGTTAAAAAAAAATGCTATTGGTGTTCATGGTGTTTTATGTATTGGTGTATTTTTCTCCCATGAAGAAGAAAACAACAGGAAGTAGTTGGAGGAACATGGTGCGGCATGTTTTTTAATACTTATTACAAAGACATTCATGTGGGATTTTAAATGTGAAACATCACAATTGCAAAATTGTGTTTTTTGAAATGACTCTATAAATCAAGGGGAAAAACAAACAAGGATTTTTGAGTTTTGGTGTGAAAACTGATACAACTGATAAAGAATCCTACAATGCTAGAATGGAAAAACAGCGTTTGCTCCGAAGAGGATTAGAAAACACAGATCCATCTCTCCTGTTCTGTAACAGTCTGACACTGTGGTAAACAGTCTGTCTACCACCACAACTAAAAAATACCAACTCAGTCATTTAAACGCCACAATATACCTGCTGAACATTTCCATCTCTTGCAACCACAATATGCTGATGGACGCCACAGAAACCAGATCTCGGTCCAACTGAGATCATTTCAGACATGATGAAATAGGAATTTTATCTTAAAAATGCGCAGTCAACAAATCTCCAAGAAAAGCACCAGGCTGTTGAGTTAATATATTAAAATTGTCTGAGGATTGCTTGAGACAACTTGTTGAATCTAGGACACAAAAAAAGCAGCTCTGATGGCAAAATGAGGTTAACGAGGTATGAGCAACGCGTGTCGCAGAAACTGGCCAATGACAATAGCTCTGAAAATTTACAAATCACACATTCAATGATTTACACAAGCACCAGTTTATATCAAATTCTGTGTGGACAGTGATATAAATTATTCCATTGAAAGCTTTGCTTGTATTTTCTGAGGACTATAAATGTTTAAAAACACAATAGATCCGAAATATGACTGAACCAGAGCTGTTTTTAATCCCTCAAAATATGAAGATGTATTCAGGTCACCGGGAACAGCACAAAAACCCATGAGTGATTACATACTTTGTACAGCTGCACACACAATACACACTCAGTTTCAGAGTATGAGTCCAAAATGATTCATGTTTTAACCTACTTACACTATATCTCTGAGGAACTGAATGGCTGCGTTACTCAAACTCACTGCTTCATCTTGCATTGAAGCACAGACTCTTCGACACAATAAACACATACTCAACTGGAATGGAGAGCCTCGGCAATGTGGCGACATTATTACTTGCTACTCCCAAAATCCCATAACAAGAATGCGTGTGTGTGTGTGCGTGTGTGTGTGTGTTTTGGTTCTGACTGAGGAGCATAAATTTACAGGCAGAATTATAAATCAAGGTGGATGCTGGATTTTCATTTAATTATGAAATATTCAGCTGCCGCTGTTGTCAGTTTGTGATACGCTGTAATATGTCACCTACTGGGATCGTAAGCCTGGACCCGTCATTTTGACACCTTATTGAAAGGTGTACTGAGAGTGTAATTATAGGTGTTGACTCACTGGTACACATGTCCTCTGGTTTGTCCATGTCTCCACGGTAATATCCATTCCGACAACCACAGAGGGTGGCAGCTTCAATGGTGGAGCGACTGTTGAGCGGACACTGCTGGCATAATCCTGCCCCCTGGGACGACTTAAAGGTGCCCTGAGGACAAGCTGTGAAGAGATTACAAAGCAAAACTTAACTTGGACCCCTGAACATGGATGAAAAAAAAGCAAATTTTATCGGTGAGGTTTATGTCACATCTGTCTTGACTTTTTACATCAAGTTATTGTGTGTATCTGAAATTATACAGAAAAGCATTTTGACATGTCCGAAACGTAGCATTGGTGACGAAACGCATTGTGTGTCTTCAATATGATAAAGGACACTTAAAGGTGAAATATTATGCTTCCTTGATCAGATTAGAATAGATCTATGGGCTACACAAAACATGTTCATTCAATTTTTTAAACAAGATATTTATAGATAATGAGACTTTTGTTTGGTCAGTTTTGCCTTCTTTGAGGCAGAATCAGCTGCTTTAGGGCCTCTTAAGAAATAAGCTGCTGTTGGCCAAATCAACGTTTACACTCACACATGAAAATGTCTGCAAACAGATGCACAACCATGAAACTGTACATCTTTGAAAAGCAGAAGTAGAGCCTTCTGCACAACCAACAAGAATACAGCAAGTGGCTTCTGAATGGTAAGTCAACGACAAAACACTCGTCTTTTCCAGCAGTCAATGTTCAGCAGTAAAACTAGCTGACCAAACGTATTTATTCATCTTTTGTGTTTTTCATGCTATAAATTCATGATATATATTTTCTAAATTTCTCCTGATTTCTCAAAATTCTCAGGTATATTAACCAACCATCTCCAAAATCAGTTAAATATTTAGAATACTGTTGGTTAGGTTACAAAAAAAATAAAAAATTGACACTTTAGATAAATCAACCATTTGTTCATATCCATTTGTTCATTCTAATTTTTGTGCTGTCAAAAGCAGAAAATCCAGCACAACTTATCTTTTCTAAACCGTGACCAATGTGATAATACACTTTCTGTTTTTGGTTCATTTGTTTAAATTTCAACACTTTGCAATCCACCCACAAAAAGCTAAGGTAATGCCAAAGGAGCTTTGTGTAACCAGACATTTTTTTGTTGAAAGCACAATAGCAGGCTGAAATCTCCAAGCTTTCAAAAGGATGCTGGTTGCTGGAGTTCCAGCATAAAGGGACAGAAAACACTTCGCAATCATTGAAGTCACAGACAGAACAACAAATGGGCTACATTTGCCATGGGTCAGCATAGTATGAAAGTGCTGCATGATTTAGCTGTTAGCAACACAATGCTTTCTGTCTGCATGCAGCAAAAACATTGCAAACATCAAAGGCATTTATCCAATTATAAATAACAACCTCTTGTGACTGCGTAAAAAGTTGGGCACACACCTGTTGTCAATACAACTGAATATATGCATTGCCACTAAGGGAATTCAGATACAAATAACAGGTTTTCCTCCATTTTCTGTTCCAGTTCTAGATGGATGCCCCGTGTTTTGATCTACTGGGAGGAATTTTTGATTTACTCAGAGACTTGAGCTGAACCAAGAATATTAGCTTCTTACTCAGTCACATGTTTGATTATATACCTTGTCGTCCAGCAGGACTGAGACAAATCATAACAGAAAATTATAATGGGAAAATTAATGAGTGTAAAATAAATTATGGGGAAACATCTGAATGATTGGCTTTAAAAAGAAGCTACCGGTTAATAAGTCCCTGCAGCCCTTTAAAAGTGGTACAGCATAAAAAAATACACACACAGGAATTTTGTGACTATTTCTACCACATGGAGCAGAAATAAGATTGTGTGAAGCATAACACACTTTGTGTTCCTTTTAGGAACACAAAGTTCATTTATGTGCATCAGCTACTACAACCAGAGTCAAAGTTCACACATTCCCCAACAAAAATGCTTTTCATGCATACATAATCCCAATTTCTCAGATGAACTGGCAAAAATACTGTCCCTTTTTTTATCTTGGATATGCATATTCAGTTGAAACCTCCCTGACCAAGCTGCTGTGAAACTACAACGTGGTTATTTACAAAGAGGATTTGATTGTCCAACTTCAAATTTGGTCTTTAACTAGGTACAATTGTCTTCCTTCTCTGTAACAAAGCTTGATTGTGAACCATGGCATGTTTTAGACACAGGAATAATGTACAAAGGAAGCAATCTGTCCTAAGAAAGCAAGAGTCAGGACAAAAATTACAATAAAAATAAACAAGGAAAACAGAATAAGTGTGAAAAGAAACTCAATTATCAATGTTTTCATTTCTTGCTCCCAATGTTATCATAGCATGCTTCCTCTGAACAAAACAACAGGCTGATGCTTTTGTTTTTAGTTGATTTTTAAAGGGGGGGCATATTCCCAGAGGTCTGATTTTACACCATATTATGTTGCACTCAGTCACAGAGCTTTATGAAACTACAACAATACTGCCGTTTAAATTATCCAGTGTCTTAGATTCATACTGCTTGAAACTTTCCACATGTTCTCTGCATCACAGCCACAAATTGCAAGTCATTTCACTAGAATTATGTGCAATAAAAAGCATAACTGTCAAGTGAGAGGAGTAAGACATATTTAGCATAGAGATGAGAAATATGGACAAAAACATTACCAATTCTTTTCTCCTTACTGAGCTGTTTTGTTAATACAGAGAGTTTCAAATGAACGGTTCAATTTCTAAGATAATATCTGTTTCAGTGAAAACTGTATTTGTGGACAACTGATATCTATTTTCCATTCCTTCAGATTAAACACACATATTCCATAAGTAAAGTGATACATTATAGTAAACCAATAAAAAGTTGCACTTGATATTTCTAAACTTACTTTTTAAATCCTTTGTTTGTTGTTTTCTTCTGCGCTTTGATTAAATAAAAGCGACTGTAATTTTCTTCTTGCTTGGCACTTATTTATCCCCTCAGAGAAATTATATTACACAACCACCTTTTTCCTGAGATTACAGCTGCAGGTCTCTCTACTCTCTATTAGCTTTGCACATCTAGACGCAGCGCTTTCAGTCCGTTCTCCTTTGAAAAAGTGTGTGCTTACTCAGACAGGATGAAGAACATCTACGATCCTCAGTCTTTAAGTCGCAGATTAGACCTGGGTTGAAATTTGACTGATGCCTTAACATATAAACGTGGTTGGATCTACAGCTTTCTGGTTTTGCTGTTGTTGTTTGTTCAGGGTTGTTGAAAGTCTGGTTTTCTTGAAGTACAGACCAGATTTCCTAACCAAGCTTAAGAAAGAAAAATCTCCAAAGCATAGTACTGCCACCTGCTAACGGTACTTCATCAACTGTGTCATTGTGAAATGCAGTTAGTTTTCTGCCACACTTCAGCTCAAAAATTACATTTTGGTCACCATCTTCCTCTGCGTTTCCTTTATGGTTTGTAGCAAACCATCATTTTGTCTTTTTTTTTTTGTCTCTTGAAAAGGCAGAAGGGCATCTGGATCGTCAAGGTCATTTATTCAACCAGCCTTGTTCAAACACATGAGGTGTGTCACCATGGCAACAAGTCTTGTTCCCTCTCTTTATTATTTACCTCTTCATACCTCTCTGTACAGCTATCTGTGCATATCCAAGTGTGGCCATATGTCAAGCTAGTGAAACCTCAGAGGCAAAGCAGGTGAGTGCAGGTTAAATGTGCTATTCCACATATATTTTTTTTCCGAAATAACAAGAATGCATAACATTCAGTAATCTTTTAATATCAGAATAACTAAATTGTATTATTCATTTTACTTACAACCTGTCCATCCAGGTGGGTCTGAAAATTTAGCCAGAGTTAAAATCATATAAATGTTGCAATACATATCAATTGATAGTTAACTATACTTTTTAATTTTTATATTAAGTTTAGATGGCTTATATTCTAGATTTCTAGTGCAGTTCCAGTCATATTGACCACTCAAAGCGGTTTGATATGCAGCAACTTCAACTTGTGGTAGGAGGACACTGGACTCAAACTCATAACTATCCGATTAAAAGATTACCACTCAAAACAATATGGCCAAAAAACTGAAGATACTCTGAACCAATCTGGTTAAACTAGGCTTTGAGATAACAGTGAAGTAAGAGAGATTTGGGGAGATAAAGAGTTAAAAGAGGTATTTCTTCCATTTATCTCAAACTTTTTACAAGTCGTTTATGCACATATGGGATAAACTACTGCATTTTTGTTCTCCAAAAACACTGAAAAAAGTATGTAGACACACTGCTTTGCTTTTCAAGAATAAATACAAAAACACACGTTTGAATATGCACACAAATGACTTTGACCACGAGCCAGTTACGCCGTATGGTTTGCACAATACGCGGTTTTGGTGCAAAATAAACACCATGCTCAAACCCTCACAAAGAGATGACCATCTGTTCCAGTAGTGAGTCCAGCTTTCTGCCAAGGTTTTATCAGCTGATTGGCAAAGGAAGCCAACCAAGAAGATGCCAGATTGGGGAAGACAGACAGGACGAACGCTGTCCCTCGACACCGTAACTCGCTTTTTCGGAGATAAGAGCATCAAGCAGGTGCATGCTGACACAGCATCAGAAATCAGATATATGTCAGTAGAGGCTATTTTTAGTTTGAGTACTTACACTAACTTAACAGTGAACACATTTTTAAAAATCTTTCAGCAACTGAAGGAAGAGTTATTTCATTTGATAAAGTAATTTAGTCCCATCTCACAATCAGTAATATTAATCCTTAAATTTGGCAGAAGTTTTTATTTCACAAAAAAGCACAGCATGGTTGGTAGCTGAAACAAACATATGCTCTTGCTTTTGGAAGAATACTTGGAGACATCATTTATCATCCCAGCAAATATTTTTCATTATAGAGTAGTTTGAGTTGCATGTCCTTCAATAATCTTTTAATTTTCTTTATAGTTTATGATTTCTATGTTTTTATTTTCATTTTTTAGTTTTGTCCAGTGTCATCAGCGAGTTTTACAGATGAACCTTTTCATCCTTTGAACTTGTTGTCATGAAGGGTGAAATCCAAGCAGAGCCAAAGTGCAGAGGGCTGCTTAAACTGTGCACTTTGAGGATTTAATAAAAGCAAAACTTCAGAAATTCACCAGCAATTATTACAGACACGTAGCAGAACATGAATGTGGAGCCTGAACATGAAACCGACAAGCAGGACTGGAAACAGAAAATGCAGCCAAGTAAAAAAAACTGCTAATTTGTCTTTTGTTCATTTTGTTTTATTAAAACAAAGTATCTAACATTGTACTTTTACTTTTCCAAACTTAAGGTTTTAACAGCAAAAGCACTTTTTGTTGTTAAGGGAGAAGAAGCAAGACATTACTTTGAGCTTTGAGACACCTTGCAAGCTTCTTAACAGCAAAACTGAAGACATTTGCCGTTAAAGTAATTGAGACTCGATGCTTTCCAGTGTTTGGTGCAGACTCACAGTAAAAGGTTCAATCATTCCCACGACTCATGATTGGTTTGCATCGTTCAAACACTCAAATGTCACATGATGAGAAATGTTGCCAGTGCAAAACGCAAACTGACATCAGTGCCCTGACAAGCATTTCAGTCAAAGTATTTAATGTGTTTAACAAGAGGCAGACTAGTTACTATGCATCAGTCTGCTTCCTTTCTGTCTGTCTTCTAATTTGCAGCAGACTGATCTGGCAAAAATACGCTAAAGTAATTAACATGGGAGGAAGAGGTCTCACTTATTTCACCACATGAACATACATCACATTTCCCTCCCCCCAAAGACACACACACGCACACACACACACACGCATGCACACACACACACACACACGCATGCACACACACACACTGAAAAAAATGGATGAGACTCTCTGGGGAGAATAAGAAATGATGAGTACTATTTCTGATAGGAAATGGGGAAGGAGGCCAGATATAAAAAGGAGGAAAAAGAGGTGAGGATATCTGGAACACTGGGGGAAGAGGAGTTATTTTTGTGCCACATTTATCAGAGGGTGGCGCGGCAAATATGAACATATGGTGCTTTGCGTGTCCCCCCCTTGGGCAAAACTACATGGTATTGTGTAGTTACAATATATGTGAATCATTCAGCTGGGACTGCCAAAAAGTAATGGTTTGTCCAACTGAACTGTGAAAAAAATAATCACATTTTAAATAGAATCAACATTATTACCATGCAGTCTGATGAGGCCGTTATAATAATATTTTGTAAACCAAGTCAGGATATTAATAAGGGCTTGGTAATAATGTTGATGATACATGTATGATTACAGCAATACTTTGAGTAGTTAAAGCCCATTTGCATGATCTGTCATTTCTTGCTGCTTTCAGATGCTGATTGCTGCCATTACTATGACAGAATATTGGAAACGTGTTTGCACAATATTGATTTGCTGTCACTCTGCCTTGTTAAATTGCATGTGCAGCATGCAAACATTTACTGTGCCAGCAACTTCAGGACACACTTGAATTATTTTCTGAAAAACATTTTTTCTTAGGCATCGCGACTTCTCTAAGTCGAAGACTTACCTCGACACACGTTGCCGTTGTCTGGTTCGTAGCCTGCCTTACAGCTGCAGCTGCCAATCGGGACCATCCACTCTCCATCTCCGTTACAGTAGAGCTTTATAGGCACGTCTACCTCCTCAGCGTTTGGAATGCAGCTTCCTCTGGAGATAACCAACGATGTGGACTCTGCTCCTGTCAGCGTCTGGATGAAAAAAAAAAGATTGATAAAAAAAGAACGCACCCTTTAACAAGAAAGAATGGAAAGATAATTTTTGGATTCTTTAGCATACCTCAGGGAAAAAAGCAAAGTTCTGTACAATGCTTGGACATTTCTTGTAGAATACTCGAACTGCCAAAAGGGACATGCAAGCACCCAGATCCTGGAAAGCCAAGTGAAAGCCTTTGCCCTTGGAGAGAGGTCCAAAACCTCTAACTTCAGTGTTCACCTTCATCAGTCTACCCCCAAAATCCACCTGGGAGAAACTCTCATCAGCTGCAATGGTGTCCACCTGGAAGAAGTAGATGGTTCACTGGGAGTAAATCCAATATGGCGGTTAAAGAGATGACTGAGCATTGGTAAATTTGTAAAGGTGTTGATTGACTGCATGCACATCAGAACTGCCAATATACACCAAACAGGCATAAGACAGCAAACACTAATTGGTGATGTGAATAAAACTAGTTATATTTCATTGCACCTAGTTTTGGGTGCAGTAATCCATACATTTTTTGATGCAGTCATGGACAATTCTGACATAATAAACTCAGAAATAAACACAGCTAAGAGCCTCTTGGGGTCTTAAAGTCCGGATCAATTGGACCCCATGAACATTTTACTCTATGCATGTTCCAGCATCACAGTTTTTTAGCGCAGAGCTGCAGAAAAGTCAGTAGGGAATGAATGATACTCCCTCAAGGCTGTGGCTTCTTTTAGTAGAAAAACACTCCTTACAATAAAGCAAAAATTGTCTAAAGATGGTTGGTGAAGCATGTACTATTCACTTGACCTTCAAATACTTTGGATGTCAAACCAATGTAGCATTTGCAGGAAGTGCTAAACAAACTATTTCAATACATGGAGGCCCCCAACTTGCACCTTACAGGATTTAAAAAATGTGCTGCCAACACTGTTAGGGGTCTAGCAGAGATCATACCTTCACTGGCCATACTGGTTTTGCCAGTTAGAGGGGATCAGAGCATGATTAGGCAGATGGTCATCATGTTGTGCCTGGCTGGTGTATTTGACTTTTGTGGAATGAAAGGTTTAACCTACTTCAGGTTTTTTTTCACATTTCTCATTTCGAAAAGGTTGATATTGTTTGAGGTTACCTTTAAAAAAGGGGCATTGGCCCAATACTCCACCCCGTTGATGCTCTCTGACACAGTCCTGTCAGTCTCCAGGTAGTAAAGATTGAACGTCTCTTTGCAGGAGCCCAGGACGCTTGGTATGGAAGCACAATCCCGTACCGTGAAACGGATCTCCACGTAGATGCGTTGTGCGTTCCGCCGGTCGATGTATGTGGTGAGCAGCCAGTTGTTTTGACTTGGGTCAAATACATTGCACACCTGGTAAGTCCTGATGGTGTTAAGGTTTTCGTCGTAGCCGCTCACCTCCTCCCACTGGACAATGTTTGAGTGAAGACGGGGGAATGGGGTGCAAGATGGCAAGGAAGCAGAGGAAGAGCCAGTAAGAAAGCAAGATGATTAATGGGTTTACGAAAACCAGACACAAATTAAACTTTCTCTATCACTCCTTCCCAATTTTCTCCCATCCTCTTCCTCCCTTTTTCATTGGCTTTTTCTCTGCTCTAACCTTCTCTGCTGCACAGGGACATCCATTCATCACAATTAGAGCAACTCACCTCAAACACACTCCTCACACACCAGACCATTGTGACCAGCTAGTTGCCAGGCTGAATTTTAAAGAAATCACTAGATTGTAAGGCAGGTAATAGAAAAAAAAACAAAAAACCTTTTTATTTCAATCATTCAGTTCCATCACAGACTCATTTGCGGTACTGTTCTCATCTTTTGGAATGTATTTTCTTTCTGCATCAGTAGTGGTTAATTGATGTCACCTTGGCACTGTAATTAAAATTTTGACTGACTCGTTAATGGACCTCTGTAAAGTGTAGTCAAACTGCTTCCCCATGGGTGGCTGCACATACACAGACCGACGCACACATACAGCTCAGCTTTTCCACATTGTTCTTACTCCATTGGCAGGGAACGATATCCAGCCGAGCTCAGCTGTCGCCGTCCGTGTATCCATCACCGTCTCTGTCAGACAAAAAGGGAGACAGACAGGCAGAAAAGGGTGAAAAGAATGCGCTGCAGAAAGAGGACAGGTATGGGTTTAATTAATAGTCTGTTCATTATTCGCCAGCTTTGCCGCCGCTTTGTGGTGTCTGCCATTCAAACTCATAAAAGCTCACCTCACACAGTGTGTGCAATACATTTTCCTCTATTCTGTTAACACTGTGATGAAAATTAGATAAGAATCCATAATTAGGAGAGGCCTTTGGGTAACACAGTACAAACAAAAGTGGAAGTAATGTAGCCCAGTAATGACGAACGTAATCCATTTGATCTGGGCTGCAGACTAACTTTTGTTTTTTAGCAGATCTCTGTCTGGTCTGAAAAATATGGAATTTGATTTTGATATTTGAAAATATCTGTCGATCCGTCCATCCATCTACAGCCACAACCAGCAATAAAGGAAAATTTAACTAATCTATATGTTGTGTAAAAATAATGCATGTCCCAGTTGCTCACTCAACTGCATTTCAGGCGCACTACTACATTAAGATAGATGTTTCAATGTCCTCTTGAAGACAGAACAGATAGTTTGTTGTTGAGCTACTCATGTAAAAAGCTGTTTTGTCGAAAGCATTAAAAAATCTTGAGCTTATTCATTAACATAGCGTCGTGTCTATTCATATTGCTCTTTTTGTGATCAGGGATAAATGCTGACCTAGATAACAAATGAGATTGTGAGGAGAAAGGCTGCTGCTGCTGCTTCTCCAGGAAATTTGAAAATGTGTGGAGACAAATTGGAAATCTGAAACTGTTTTAACCTACAATAGAAACTCAACTTTCCCTAAAACAATTCTTGAGTTTAAAGAAGAAAGCTTAAAAAGAAAATATAAAATACAAATTTCCAGGACATATGTTTTACATCGAGTATTCAGAATCATCTAAAGAGTTTATGGTCACATTGTACGTTATATTAGGATCTTATAATAATCATACCAGCCAGCTAAGCCATTTCTTTCTAGAAACTGTATTTTTTTAACCCCTTAGCATGACGCTCAGGACGAGTGTAGCATGTCATAGACGGAAAGAAGGGAAGCAGGGGGTTGTCCTATCAGACAGTCAAGTCACGAAACAACACACACACACACACACAAATAATAAATAAGATCATCAGAGGACACACAGGGTCAATACCAGCCCACTGCAGACAGAAAAAAAACTCATGGAGTCCAACTACCCCTGTCTATTAAGACCAACAGAGGGTTAAAAGACAAATAGAAAACTTAATAAAAATAATATTTTATAAAACCTATTTGAAAACCAATAATCTGCAGAAATTTGCATATTAATCCAAGTACTGGCCAGTAGAAAAACTGTCAGAATTTGGTCATACGACAACATGCCAATATTTAAAAAAATTAGCACCAATTTTAAAACACCTTCCAATAATAAATGTTGCTTTTTTTTAAAGAGAAATCCTGTCTTCCACTTTATTTGCTAAAGTTTTTTTGTGTCTTTGCTCCTCTGACGCACATTATTATGGCCTCAAGTTCAAACTACTGTGCCTTTTTGACACCTCTTCTGTGGTTCTTGGGGTTGAATTAAACTAAATGCACAAAATTACCAGTGACAACGCCGTAAGAAGTCAAGATGAGATGTTCCAGCCAGCATAAGTTAGCTGGCAAGTTGATAAGCCAGACCCTTACACAGCCCTTTGTAACAAAACATGGTGTGAAGATTCAACGACATCACACCATGAGGCACCCTCAGGCAAACAACTCCCCCTCTGCCTTTATTCTTGACACGCATTCCTCTTGCAGGCTTTCATATAGTCATCCTTTTCTCTCATTATCAGCTCCCCTCCTCCTCACATCGTCCCCAGCTCCTTCCTATTCCTTATTTTGCCTCTCCATCTTTCACTTGCCCTTTACTTTCATGCTTGTCTTTTTTGCCAGGAACTTCATCTAATTTTTTATCCAACTCTTTCTTCCAGATTGTGTTTTAATTGTGTAGTTTTACTTTCATCCCAAATGTCTGCTTTCAAAGTTTCCTACTGAAGCTTACAAAATTTGTGTCGTTGTCTAATTTGCAGCTTTGGTGCGATTTTTCAGTAAGAATTTTTAAAATGTTTTCACAGGAAGCCTTTTTTTTGCCTGCTAGATCATTTTTACCTTTCAAAATATTTTTATACACAATCCAAATACCTCTTAAATGTTTTCACATTTTGTCACTTTGAATCACAAACATTGGGATATTTAATTGGGATTTTGAAATAAACCAGCAGAAAATATTGTGTGACAGGGAAATCAACAGGTCTATGGTTTTCATTTTTCTTTTACAAATAGAAATTTTAATTGTATGCCTCCTCGATTCTGGTGCAGTAAATAAAATCTAGTGCAATCAACTACCTCCACAAGTCACCCATTTAATAAATTTCAGTATAAATACAGCTGTTCTGTGAAGATCTTGCAGGTTTACTAAAGGATACGGCAGAACAAATAATACCAATGAAATGCCCCAATGGTTTTCATTCAACAATTATGTTTCCCTCTATAATTATTGGATGGAAAAAATCCAATAATTATGGAGAGAAACTTATCATTTTAAAAGTTCATCAAGTTTTTTGTTGAACTTTCAAAATGTCACCAAAAAAAAAAGCTAATTCTGCAAGTTTCCATCAACTTGTTTGGATCGAGTCAACCAGGCTATGCAAAGCATGATTTCATCAGTTGCTGACGGTAAACATTGCTGTAATGAACAAGATTTAGTAATTACAAACTAGCCTGGACCACACATTTCAGAAAAACAGAGAGTTATCCACTCTGACCTGGAGGTTTCGACTGTGATTCGTTACGTCAGCGCTTATTTTTCAAACATGTTCCCATCTCCGTTTCAGTGCATTAACTAAAAAGGGAGAAAACTTTTTCATAAAATTGAGGAAATTATTTCCAATTTTGTAATTTCCATCAACCTTCTCTAATGCAATATTTCAAAACATTGATAAAAACATGGCTTAAATTACCAAAAACACAAAATTTCTTAAAAACTGTTTGGTTATCAAAAATACCCTTAGCTTTTAATATCTGAATTAAAACTAAAGGATACAGTACAACTACATACCTACCAAGAGCAGCCAAGAGGCTAATGGCATCTTTTAGCAACATGCAGAGATGTGAAGCTAAGCGACAACAATGTGCCAACAGGGCAACAGCATTCTGCTCTTCACAAATCTCTATTTGAGTCCGAAGTCTAGAGCAATTGTTGGAACAAAACTCAAGTAGAAGCAAATCCAGTTTGCCATTAGCTGCAGCATACATGACCTTGAAACCAGGGTGAAAATGGTTTAGAGACTCTCCATCCTTGCTTGACTTATTCTGCAATCAGAAATTGGCAGAAATTTACCATCCAGATGCACAAAATTGGTAAAGACATATCCCCAAAGCTCTGCAGATGTAATTCTAGAAAAAGATAGTTCTACAAATGATTGATTTACATTTATGCACAACCAACCAAAACAACATTTTTATGGTGCATTCTTAGGAAAATTCACTACAAACTATGTATACAGCATAATACATTTGTTGAAAATTGATTGCACCACTCTACCATAAAACTCTTGGGAAGGCCATATAACTTGTCATTTTGTATTATTAGATCCAACAAAACAGCTTGAGCATCATGACCCAGTGAGAGGTAATGTTTAAACACTGACAGAAAGTTTTATTTCCTCAGAACATCCGACATCTTGTGTTATCTTTTCAAATCAACGTAATAAAGGGGCTTTACAGATTCTCAACTGGGCTTTCGAGAAATCTATTCATAAATCTGATTGCATTTTCTTCCTTAATGATGAATGTAATGAGCTGGTAAAAACAGGTGAAAACAGAAAATTAGCAATACTCTTATTTCCACTCGGCTCTTATTTCCACTCAGCTTTGAGACTTGGTGGTGTGGGCGGGGGTGGTCATTCAATAAAGAGGCCTAAATCTTTTTTACTTACCTTGTAAATTTCCCGTTAAAGAAGAAAAGAAGCCAAAACAGAACAAAACCAGACAAGTGCTGAATTTTATGGTCTGAGCTCGCCTTATTAGAGTCTACTCATCATTCTAATTAACGGCACACAGCACACACCTCTCTGCGCATAATAGGGTATGCTTTCCGATCACCCTAATTACTTTTGACACATTGGAGGATGTGATCGCAGTGTGCCTTCCACCCCCACAGAGGTGCACCTCCTCAACCAGCACTACATCCTTGAATAAAGCCAAAACCCATTTTATGGCAGAAGAAACAACAGGTAAATCTATAGCAGTGAATGAGGCTGTTAAATCAGTCTTGTGGCCCATGAGGGAGAAAGGAAAGTATTTCATTAGCAGATGCTGGAGTGGAAGTAAATCTGCTATTCTGGCTTGTTCCATTTCTTTCTCCCTTTCCTTCTTTCTATAAACATGATGTATAAGTGCTGGAGGTCAAATAGTAAGTGAGGTCAGTTCATCTTTTGCTAATTAGCCGAGCGTGTTCTAACCAGATTAGTCTGCAGCTCAAACACTACAATTAGACCTGATTTGCATGTCTGCATGAGGGTTTAAGTGTGCTTGTGAGCGTGCATTCAGTGTCCAGAGACACAGGAAAGCCAAAAAAAACACTTCAGGCCCACCATATAATCAAATAAAAATAAATAAATACTTGTATGTTTTACTGCAATAGCATATTTGGATGAGAACTGACTACTTAAATAGTCATTCCAGCAAGCAATTTTGACAATTTTAAACAAAAATTCATTGATTTTTAAGTCCATTGTCACATCTGACTGTAATTCTTTGTTTGTACCACAAGGTAAAGAGAACAAACTGCTGCTGTAAGGCCGGTGTGCTTGCATTAGCTACCACCAGACAGCTGCAATGCATTATTGAAGACTGCAAAGAACTGTTGATCAATGGTAGAGTTAATTGTCTTGCAATCAAAATGTTGTAGGTTTGATTCCAGCTTCCTCCTGTGACATCTCAACCTGCCATCAGGCACTTAGCCCCAGTTGCTTACCAATGTGGATGGAGTGCAAAACGTATCGGCCGTCAGAATTTAGTCAATTTACTTCACCTGTTTGTTTCCAGTTGACTAAACCGATATTTTTGATCAAATCTTGCCTTATAGGATGATGTCAGAGCTTCATAAATAATCATTCCTTTGCGTTGCGCATGCTGCAAAATGCTCAATTGGTGTCAAAATGGTGTCAAAATGCTCAAAGGACACCAAAACAACACAGATGCACAGACACACACACACACACCCAGTGGACGTTAAAAGCCCTCTCGGGGAGCAAAGATGTCACGGTGCCCGCAGTGAAACTCGTTGACCGATCAGGCATGCACATGGAATGATGGCATCACGCTAGAACAAACAGTCATGGGGGAACGCTTTCACATGCAGACTTAGCCAAATTTAGCACTTTTATACAGGTGTGCATGCACTGTCACACAAAGTTTGCATGTATTGTGCAGAAGTTGTGAAGAAGAACAACAATATTACAACAGAGATTATGTAGCACAAGACTCTTTTTGGAAACTATAAATAACTAATCACCACACAAAAGCATAGCATCCTTCCCAGAGAAACAAAAATCTGCACTGGTTCCCCATAAAATCAAACTAAATGTTCAAGCTTAGCATGACAGCATATTGTTGAGTCTCAGAACTGCTCTAATCTGCACAAGTCCCCATCATCAAAACACAGGCTTCAACAAATAGCCTGTACAGTTCCTCCCAATAATCTCCACATTCAAACATCGCTCAGAAGAACTGCCTAATTGGAGGACCCTGCTGTCTCAAAAGAGTCCGCTCAGCAGTTTAAAAACACACACTTTCAGCAGAAATAGACCCAACCATACAACTGCAGTTACATGAAGAGCTGCATATGCAGGCAAAATTTAAATTCTGCCTCTAAAGGTTAAGTATATTTTGAAATATAAGAGTTTGAATTTAGAATCTTTTCGACTAGAGTTGAGGGTTTTCTTACCGTTTAATTACATTAATTTTGTTATACTTGTGTTTAGCTGAACATTTCATATCTTTTGTGAGCTTAATGTTTCTTCTATGAGGTGTTGGCACATGCCAAGTCATAGCTTTACAGGTGATTTGTGGAAATAAAACATCAGATCGAATGGCTAACAAATAGATTCATAAGCACAACAACAAAAGGTATTATACCTCTAAATTCAGTATGTTTTAGTTAGCTATAGAAATGTATGTTATAATTTATCCATTAATTACCATTTTATTTATTTCAGTTAACAGAAATATTTTCCCAATTTAACTTTTTGTCATTTTGCTTGATCCAGTTAAATATCATATTGGTGTAAAGTGTGGAAATGAACTGAAGACTGAATCCTTGAATTGAATCAAATGCCGATTAACGATTAGCAGATTACAAAAACTTCTCTCCACAAACTTATGTGTTTTTCAATGGAAAATTACAGGATACATGTCACATTGCAGGAGGAAAAAGTTCTGTAATAATTATTCATGATCTTATTGTTTTACATCCCCAAAGCTCTTTTTGTTGTGTAGACTTTTTATGCCTACTGTAAATATCCCAGCGCTAGGAGGAGGTAGCATTCTAATGAGCTAGGATTTCAAAAACAAGAAAATATCACTGCAAAGGCTTAGCATAATTATATTGTCCTTATATATATTATTTAGATTGTCTTGCTTTTAAAAGAAAAGGTAAACTCAGATAAATCTTATTTTTAAAAAGGTGCTGAAAAGATACTTTATCAACTCAAATAGTCAAAAAGGCAAATTGTATCTTTGTAGAAATTGTGAAATTATACAAAATCCTAGAATCTCTGTCTCCATTACTCCAGACAATAGGTCAAAAGCCAAATCTATAAACAGGGAGACACTGTACTGTAATTCTATTTTATACAAAAAAAATATTTTTTTAAGTAGAGGTGGTATGCAATAAAAAAAAATAAAAACTCATTTAAAAACTACTTGTAATGCTCTGTGGGTTTACATTCAGTGGTGTGCTTAAATGTTTCGAATGTTTTAAGGTATTTTTTCTGTATTTAATAACTAAAATGAATGGCTTAAAGTCATAGTCCTCATTATAACATCAGAAGTAAACAATAGAGACATAACGAGCCTGTGTATTTCATGACGCGACGAGGAAATGGTCTTGTTAAAGCCCAGTGATGAGCTCTGGGAGCTTTAATAAAGGTTTACACACCCTGCAGGAGGAAATTAAGTTCGAAATGGAGGAATATCAACTCCAGCTCATTTTTGTCTGTAAACTTGCCGTTTTGCCCCAGCAAGCTTTAATCAGTAAACAGTTTCACTCCAATACATCCTGATGGTTCCCTGAGGTTCCTGTGTTTCATTAGGTTGTGTGTCTAAGTAGTTTGTCATTTTCATAGAAATTAAACCGCAGTAGATATTTCACAACATCAAGCAGAAGTTCAAGTTTTAAAGGTTAGTGAAAAAGTTTAAACCATCTCTAACTTCTTGCTTTTAAGAAGCCATCCTTTAGAGTTAACTTGATCAATTTGGCCTCTTTTCCTCCACTTTCTGCAATTTCTGGCCATTTTAGTCCTTGTAACTGACCATGACGTTACACTCTGCAAAGAGTGCAGAAGGAAATGAGAAAAGTTGAAAAGAGAATCCTGATGAACAGCATCTGAAAGTAATGCATCGAAGACAAACATGGCGCCCAGGAAAGACCCGACGCCTGACATGATGCGCATCATTCTTCATTTTACCATTAACTGCATGACAAAAGTTCATTGTTGGAAATCTTGTTCTTGGTGTTGTCTGATCTGTTCTCCTTGTTATTTTTCACGTATTCAATAAATGAAATGGGGGGGTGAGAAGTGTAACAGACTGCAGGACCTGAGAGATGAATCATTGCAGCTCGTCCGTGTAGAGATGCCAACTTTTCAGCCAATAGCTGTTTGGGAATCATCCTGTCGATGCTGTAAAACTATTGCTGTCTACCAAACGTTCTTATCTCTGCTATTCTTTATAGAAAAATGTAAAGGATTCAAAACCATTTTTAATTTTGTGACATATTACTAACAAAGTGCTTAGATGCCACATATAATTGGTGTTTTTTGTAAGGTTTTTATTTCTTGTTATTGATTAGGGTATGCATACAGGAGCATTTATTTATACCTTACTGAATCTTAAGTGCAAGTCATTTAACTTAGCTAACAAAAAAGTAGAAAATATCTAAAGAAATCCTCGCCGTTTTAACAATAAGTCAGGTTTTGTCTTAAGTTTGCTGTCAGCATGGTGAAGTGTGTGTGAGAGTTATGAATTAATGTAAGCACTTTACTCTTGACACCCTGCTGTATTTATTTGAGACTCTTTTCTCTGGAAGCAGAGTGCTGCCTCCCAGGTTAAAGAAATACAGCTATATTACATTATAAAATGAAAACTTTATTACTCTAACAATATGATTTCGACATTATAAATCATAATATACACATTTATTACATTTTAACAATAATGTTTGACTTTCTTGCAATATAAATATTATTTTATGTGGCAGTATTTCAAGCAAGCAGCAGGAAAAATAACAGGTAACAAAGTAACTACAAAAGCTTTGCAAGTAATATGAAAATTCAGGAATTAGCCAACCGTTAGCACCAGATTGACTCTAAATTTACAGTTTTATTCTGACCTAACTTTGTGGACTGAGTGGCTTTTTCACATTTTTGTTTTGTTTACACATCTAGTTCCAGTACGGTGGCTGTCAAGACCCAAACCTGATGATTTTGCACTGACAGGCATCTTTTTAAACAGGTCTATCACAGGATTGTAAATTTTGACAAAGATGTTTTCAGGACTGGAGTAGCAACAGTGAAGCCGACTGCAAGAAGTAGATTTAACTTCTTCACGAAGCTTTTGTCCTTTAGTGTTTGCAGTGAAAATGCTGCACTGATTTGCAAAACCCCCGAAAGGAAGAATTGTGATTTTTTTTTTCTAAATTAATAAAAATAGAAATCTGGTGAATTGATTCCCCCACAAGAAAATGAATTATTTTAGTTGTTAAAGTCAAGTTTGCTGGGTTGATGCAAGTATAATTTATGGAAGAAATTATCAAAAAATATACAAGATGTCGCCTGCAGTCTACTTTTTTAAATCATAAAAATACACACGATTGCTAAGTATATTTTAATTTAATAATCTACTTCCCCCTTTCATTTCATTTCACTTTTTTTCTACTTCTTAGACAAAAAGAAAAATCTAATGTACTTTTAAACTATCAAAAAGGACATCTTAGTCACTACTGTAATAAAACATTACCTATGTGTTTTCGTCTAAGTTTTTTGGAAACAGCAAATGGCCTTTTAAAACACCTTTTTTACCTTCACCTTCTTACAATTTATTGCTTTCTCCATCATTCACGTCGCTGCAGGAGAGGGCTGAGAAATGCTCCTGCCAAAGCTCCTGTAATGTTGAATTTCTTTGGTTTGATGACTTGTCACTGTGACATATTATGTTAGATAATTCAATACAACAACATGAAACAGGGCCTTTAAAAACACATGAAATGTATTGTCGTTCACCAAAACGTGAGTGGCTGTCACACAGGGGGCTTGTCGCTATAAATATAACTACAATATATTGGGAGTTTTTTTTCCTTTTTTTTGACAACAGGGTGTGCTGTGCATTGTGAAGTATGAAGAAATCTTTGAGAAAACAGCAACAATAAAACCAGAAGGTCTTATTTTTAGAACTGAGCCTCACTGAAGCCTGTCTTTCTTTTTATCTAAAAGAAAAAGTTAAAACAAAACTGCCACCGCCACAAAAACAAAAAGTGCACACGTTCGCGCAGATTCTCATGGGCTGTGAGAGGCATCCAGCCTGTCACCGTGGAAGAATCCATTGTGCCTTTGTGATGAACACAAGAGGAGCGAGCCTCAATGTGACATGCTGGGTTTTGATGGAGACTACAGAAAGCAGATGCCACATTAGACACCGTCACAGGCTGGCTCATTTGTTAAAGTGATGCTCAGTGTGTTCAAAAGGAGGGTAATTTTAAGAGTTTTAATGGTGAGCATGTAATATAGCTTCCATAGGCACAAATTAAAGGTTATGTGTTCACATATGAATAGGATGGGATGGGGTGATATGAGGAGGAAAATGCTGTCAACACTCTGTTAACGTCGATAATTACTGGTGTCAAGTTTCAATCGTGTGTAAACTACACTGGGGAAGACCGACTAGAATATCTGCATGCAAGTTACACAGTGAATATAAAGGAAGACATCCTGCTTTTAAATGGGAGTTCTTCACTCTGCAGTGTTTGGGTGACCTACATACAGTTTGTGATGCGATTTTAGCATGTTAGCATTGTTAAGCTTAGAAGAAGCAGTGCATCAATTCTGATAAATGTGGAGTTGAATTAATTCTCAAATATTGTAAATTAAAACAGTATTTGTTGGCATTAAAGTTGGCAATTTAAGGCCCTTTGTAAAAGAAAGATGAAGCTCTGGACTATAAATAAATGGCATATGTTGTGATAGAAACATGATCGATAGCAAAAGAAAACACTGAACCGCACAGCATTCTGGGGGATGTAGGCAGAGGAACGGCCTCATCTCCTCAACCAGCTAACAGTTGGTTGATGTTGGTGACATCAACTAACTCTCTCCCTCTTTGGTTACCTAGCAACAACTTGTTAAATAACTTGCGCAGCAGCACTTTCAGGTTTCACCGCTGTACCTCATAACTGCTTAAAAACAAACAGTGTGGAGTGAAAACTGTGCATAAAACAGGAAATGTCACTACAGTATGGAAGTATTTCAGATACTTAAAGCATAAAACCAATTGATAATTATTGATAGACGGATATGAATTGCTTATTTTATCGTATGTTTTTCATCCATTTCGTTCAACGCTACAAAAGTGTTGAATTCATATCCTGATAGAGTTTTGGTGAAAAGCTTGAAAAATGAAACTGTTAACGTTGATTTAGGATCAGGGAAATTACTCAACATACTTCTAATTATCCAGCATTCTATATTTACTCAGCTCAACCATAAGTCTCAGTCTGAGACGTTCTTTCAACGCCGCCCTCCTTCTCCCGTATGCAGGGCATCGCTTCATCCCTCATTCTCTTCATCCATCTTTCTCTACTTCCATCCTTCACTTCTGTTCACTCCATCTTGTTGTAGGTTTCATCTGAGGGGTCCTAAAGTCAGTTCCCTGAGACGATTCCTCCCACACTCAGTCACTTCCTGCCAAGTCTCTTCTGATAACTTATCACTTCCCATGTGACTCGTGTCCAAAACTCCTGCTTCGTTAAACTTTTAAACTCATCTGCTTTTACTTTGGACATAAATCTCATTCATTTTAGGCCTCAATAATTTTTGAGTATTAAGGCAAGAATTTGATGTGCAAGTAATTTATTGCCGTGTTTTCTGCATGTTTTCCTGAGACAGGCTCATCATAGTCTGAGTTTTCAAAATTCTAATTTGTTCTTTCCGAAACTTGTTTAGACCAAAGTTCAGGATTCCTGTTGGAATGCCAAGTTTCTGCAATCTGAAACCAACAGTCAATCACGGATGTAAGGACAGAAAAGCCATGAATGGAAACTGCTGCACCAGAGACCGACGGGACACCAACCAAGAAAGATGGAGCTGCTTCAAAATGGACTCCAGCTGAAACGTGGGACAAGTTAAATGACTTCTGGAGATGCTTCTTAGTCAGACAAGGCAAAGATTAAGCTGCTTGGCTTTCACAGTGAACTGTCCAACATAAGATGGACATACAATCAAAAGTAACAAGATGCATCTTTATATTCCAGTATAATTTTGACTTGTCTGTGTATTACAGGACATTTTTTAAATTTGTTTTCATGTCGTCAGCACATGCTAAGAAAAGGACTGAAAATACATTTAAAGAAGCGAAATAAATTTGGTTTATGTGAGAAATACAAATCAATAGAAGCATCTTTTTCCTCTGTGGAAGCTATGATGCATGCATTTCATTTAAATCTTTCTCCAAGGCTGCTACTTTATTCTAGGCTCAAACTGCAAAAGGTTTATTCTGATTTAGCCCTTTCACAGTTCACAGAGGAAGGAAACAAAGACCTCAGTTGGCACAGATGTAAGACCAGATTATCTGGGAATGAGAGGAGTTTGCAGATCCCGACTTAAACTCACAGTGCTGAGGGCTATCCTCGCTTTAATCAAACATATGTAGCATCTCAGGATTTAAAATCTAGGTTTTCTGCAGGCAAATCCATGGAATCCCTGCCACAGCAACAATGTTGACGCAGTTATTCGATTATGTAAAAAAGTCGGACGTAACAGAGCAACATCAACTGGATCAAGTTGATCAAGTCACGGAGTAAATCAAATTTCTGTTTTTTATGATTCTTATTGAGCGACCAGATAATATATTATCCATAAAATAATGCCTTTTTTCAAAGACAAGAAAGAGAAACGTGTTTAAAATGTCCATGTTCACATACTGTTGAGGTTATGACCACCATCTATTGCTCCTTTGCTGTAAAGCAACATGAATGACTGAGGAAATTGGCTTATTTCTTCAAAGAGGATCCTGCCTCCTCAGTTTGTGTGTTAATAGTGGTTTATATTTCCTTCTTTGCTGCAGGTAAATCCCATTTCCTTCAGCCTGTTTCTTATAGTCCACTCACATATACTGTCTCCCATTTCTACCCATTTGTGTTTTTTATTTCCTTTCTTGTGTGTTTTGTATTTTCAAGGCACATTCCTTTGAATTTTCTGTCGGATGCTTTGATGTCTTCCTTTTGTTTTTGTTTACTTGTATATTTTCCTTTTACAGACTTATCATGTTGTTTGTACAGCACTCCAAACTGTTGCCAAAACTAACTGGGAACAAGCAGCAGCTTTTGACCCAAATTGATTTTCCTTCTGCAAAAGTTTTAGATTCTTTCTGTTGAGTTCATTCTGGTCAGACAGACAGTCTTCAAACTGAGTGCCAATTTGCAGAATTAGACTCATGAAGCCATTTGTTTTAGAAATCCAAATTGCAGCCTAATTGCATAATTTTGATCTGAAAGTAGAGAGTTTAGCTTTTCAGTCCTTCAATAACTTTAAAAAAAATATTTTTTTTCCAAATCTGAACAAATTGCCCATCATTCTTGTAAGAGCACATATTGCATATTTTTGCCTTTGTCCAATACTGTCGCAAATTCTTTATCAACTCTAAGAGGTAAAAATCTGGTTCCCTGAAAGATCCAAGATGACAGAAGACTTTCCACCACTTCCTGATTGTTCCCTTCGACACAAAGATCTTCAGCATCTTTTCACATCTGATATGCCACAATTTTCATATCATGCAGTTTATTCTTCACACTACAGAAATACTGATGCACCTTTGTTTTAAACCCATCACAATTGAGATCATTTTCATATTTTTCCACAATAAAACCAAAAAATTTAAACAAATTTTACTTACAAAGTTGGGGGGGAAACAGGTCTTTTAAAGTTTAGGTCCATTTGTCACAACTAAAAAGAAAATTGCCATTTTCAGAAGAGCGATGAGAAGAAATTACTAAAAGAAATTGTAGGGATGTAGGAAATGCAATAAGTAAACAAGCTGCTCTCATTGCACATTACATAGTAACTTTATTGATCAGCCAACAAAAACTAACACTGCACATCACACTGAACATGTCATCTCCATGGTGACAGACAGCAGGGCCAACGTCATGCCATGGGAAGACTTTTCTCCCAACAGAGAGAGAGAAATTAGTTTTTTGTGAAGACTGATGGAGCTAAATATATCAAATCCTGAACTAAACAATTTGGATGCTGCAAAAGATTTGAGAATGTCGGACAAACCAAAACATACAAAGGGAAAAACAAATGGCCAAAAATAAAAGTTTAATGTAGAAGCACTCAAAATGATTTACAACAAAATGTCATCCTGACTAAAAGATCCTGACTATATGATTTTCATATTTTTTATTTACACTTATAGGATACATTAGGCAGTATCCTATGATTGTAAGGAAACTAAATTAAATGTCTGCGTTTTGTTTGTAATGTAACTAATTGTAAACAAAGTCTCAAGTGCTGCGAATGATTTCGCAAAGCAGTGTTACATCTGGAAAAAAATATGAGGATCTGGAAAAGAAATTAATTTACATATTAATGTCCACAATTTTTCACAATGTTTCCCTGTTTCCTAATTAACTCTGAGACGTTTTCGATAGCAAATGGCAGTCGTCTAGATGTTTATAATGCGGAGTAAAGCACACAAATTAGGAAACTAAAGCTAAATGCAGCATGAAGGCAGAGTTATGATGCCCTGTCTCTGATCTTTCAGGTATGAAACTGGGATTTTCTCTAAGCAAAAAGTCAGAAGTAAAGTAAGTGACAATAAAAAAAGTCAGAACTGCCAACCTCATTCAGTACAAACCTCCAAATGCCAACATGTAATCTTTCAGCCTCATCGCAAAGCCTTAATCACCCACATTTTTCATCTAATCAATCTTGAATAAACATACTTCTATTTAATATTTCTTTGACACTTTGACATGGAAACTAATAATTTAGAAATCCCCAGGAGTCGGTTAGAGGAAGCATAGGAAACCGTTGTGCTTCATCAAAAGACATTGAAGCAATATTGAACTGAGTTGACAAGGAAATAAGTGTATTGAGCATGAACTGCAGTGGCATCCACACTTTACAGAGAAACGGTGACAGACTGATCCTCGTTAAAAAAAAAAAAATCCACTTACAGCTTATTTGCATATTGAACTGAGGTGGGAAACCTCTAGACCAGCTAATGTAAACCAAACTTATATATTGTATAATTACTGTTTGACAGGTTCTTGGGTCATCAGAAATCAGAAATGATTTATATGTTGAATAATTAATTGCTTGATTGTACTGTAAAGTAAAATCACAACAAGTTATAATGAAAAGGGAACATGAATTTGATTTTTGAGTTTATTATTTAGGAGGAAGTTTTCCTTTATTTCACCTATTTCTGTTGACAGGCCGACCACCCGGTCCAGAAAACAAAGCCTGCCAGTTTTACCATCCCCCTCTTCACGTCTTCAGTATTATTTCTCCCCTCCAGCTCCCTTCATTTTCATCAAAGGGGTGGTCTGGTTATCTAATTTGTTTTCTAAAAGAAGCAAACCTTTAAAAATCTGTTTATCACAAAACAGCATACGACTTAGCCCGCCTCCTAGGAGACTGCTGGAAATAGATAAAATGTTCAAAGTGAGAAAAAGATCTCAGCAGACCGTAGAGTCTGAACTCTATCTTCCCCGACAATCTTCATCCAGCAGGTCAGTCTGTGCACAGAAAGACATCCGCTAGCTCAGTGAGACACCTTATGCCAACTCAGAACCGCCGGTGCTGAGGCGCACATGCTTGCACAGTTTGAAGTTGTACCATGTTGAGCCACAGACGCTACCAGATACTCAGCAGACCCCAAAATAATGGCAGAGCAGCTTGTATCTCGGCCCTGCAAGAGGAGGAAGATTAGCAGAAAGATAAAGGAGGTATTACCTATAAGGTCAGGAACACGGATTAGAACGTAACAGGAAGCTTTTGGCTACATCTCTGAATAATGGATTTAAAATTCTCCACAATATTTTGTCTGCTCTGTTCCTTGGTCTTCATTTTGCTTCACAGAGGATATGATTTTCATCACTTTGTAAGAAAAAAAGCTGCTCAAACACATAAAAAATAATAATCTTAGGCTTCCAACCCAAAGTTAAGCTCTGTTTGACGTAATACAAAATACGAAAACACTCAACATCTATGAACACATATTAAAGACGTTATAAAAGAGCATGTGATTCCTTGAAGGAACAATCCTAAAACCTCATATCTTCTAAACAATCCCCAGTTTCTGTTTGAACCAAAAAGTCCAACTAAACTAAAATACAGAGATGTTTTTAATACAAAACAAGCAGTTTAAAGTCTCGTACTTTAAATGAACAGGTTACATAAAATTTGAAGGTGATAATTTTCTTTCACATAGAGTAATACTTGTTTTTCACAGCCGTTTGAAGTGCTTTGAAATGTGCTATGTTAGACCTGCTGTTATTTAATCAAGTGCTAAGAGGCCACTTTTGCACATTTTACAGAAGTGCTGGGGAAATCTAGTGCATGAACGCTTATAACTTGTGTTTGTTAGTTATAAAATCATTCAGATTAGAGCTGGAGTTATAAAGAGGTAGGTGGTGTAACTCAAGCATTACAATTCATCACAGGCAAATCTAGGATTTGTTTGTTGGAGAGGTTGGAAGCTGACTGTGGAGCTGCCATGTTTAATTCAATTTTAAAATCTCTTAACACGCTGAAACGGTTGTGATTATCCATCATTTACTCTTCCACGTATTAACAGACAGCTGGATCGATAATTTAACTAGAAAAAACTATTTTTCAAACTGAAAGTATACAGAACTGATAGAAAATACATATTTGAAGTCAAAAAAAAAAAAAAGAAAAGAAACTTTACACGCTGTTTAAATCATCGCCCTAAAATGACCCACAATTACATTTTACCAAAAGGTCATGTCTTCCATTATTTAGTAGTACAGCTATTTTTTCTACCAGGAAACAATATTCTGCTGGCAAGTTAAGCCAAACGAACGATTCTTAAACAACTTCAGCCCAAAGAAAGGACCTTTAACTTTCTTTAGTCCTTGAGATAAGAACTGGAAGAGGGTCAGGCGCTCAGGGTGGTTTGGAGAAAGAAAAGCAGAAACACAGTAACAAGCTATGCTCACTGACACAAATTGAAATAAATGAAACTTTCAGAAAAACTGCCCCGAAGAAGAAAAATTTCATCTGCTTCTCCAGTTTCTAATCTGCAATGTTATCCATGTCATTCTGATTTCTGCTGCACTCGTCATCTTTGCCTTAGAGTTTGTGAGTTTCCTGCCACTGTGTGGGTGTCTGTGTGTTTCTGTATGTTACATGCATTCAAGTGAATCAACGTAACAAACAACAGCACTCGACTTTGACTCTGGCACAAACTCACACACACACAGAGCCTGGCTGACTGACTCAGAACCGTTTCTGTCTTCTCCTTGAGCAACCCTGAGGGCTTCGACACAACAGCTCCTCCTTCAATCTCTGTTTTCTTACTTCTTATCTTGCCCTCTCTCATTTTGGGGTATTCAGGCTAAATTTCTTGGCATCAAAGGAGCTCTTGTGTCCTTTTCTCACTTCAACTCTTTATTGATGCATTTAAAAAACTCATATTGTTCACAGAAAGTTGTGAAAAGTGAAAGACAGTGCTGCCACTCATTTCCATTCTCAAGACATAAAAAATACTGAACTTTCCATGAAATACTTTATGGGAAATGTTTTTCCCCTACTAATTTAAGCCATTACTTTCTTTCAGAAATGAACAGCTTTCACCTGCCTCATTTTGATTTTAAGAAATAAACATTTATGAATAAACCCAGACCTTTATAAAATGTTAATGGGTAAACAAGTCTAGAACCGCGTGACTTTATTCTGCATTAATTAGAACAATGTCTAGCTTTGTTCATAGCCATTTTGTCCTCTGTTAAAATGTCTCCTTGTTAAAAGGAACATGCCGAGTTGTTGCACTGTGCACATGCTTTCTCTGGTTTAGGGACTGATGCAAAGCCAATTCGTCAATACAACTGATTGGATATTCTTTTCTATACATTTACTTAGGAACTAGAAACAGTCAATCAGCAGAGTTTTACGGTCTGAAGTCAGTCTGACCAAATTCTTTTTAAAGAAGCATGAATATGTCAGGAAAATATATTTATTCGCATTAGGAGAATACTAAGAGAACAGTTCAGTTGTAAAATGACTGCATCAGTAAATGCAACAGATTTAATGTTGGATGTGCAATGGAGTATTTGGGCCATTGCAGATTTAAAAAAAAAAAAAGAAAACATGGAGGAGTACATGTATACCAAAAAATTGTGATAAATTTTCCTCAGTTTCATGACAAAATGAGTAAAATTAAGAAAAAACTTCTGTAGAGTCAGAACGTCATAAATTTGCCACCAAAAAATGTTCACGATTAAAGGCAAAAACTATGTGAAATGAATCCCAAAATGTTTGCGTTTTTGGTGGAAATGTTTTCCTCAGTGGTCATTTTTTCTTTTTCTCTGCAATGACCTTCATAATCTGTTATTGTGAAAACACCAATATACAGATTTATTACATGAGAAAACAAGCTAATGTGAAATTTTACGATTTAAAAATTGAATTCTGCAAAAAGTTGTATAATTAACTTTTCGGTGAAGAAGATTTAACTCAATCTAATGATCTTTCTCTGATCTTTTTCTTTATCTTCAGTTTAGGAGCAATATTTTGATATCTAGACACATAATTAAACTGTTCTAATTCTTACAGCTTGAGATAAAACAAATTAAAGGTGACCTTGAACACATGAGGACAGGCCTATTCAGTACATTTTTTGCACAAAATCAGTCTTAGATAATGAGATTTCAGCCCACTCAGTTCTGCCTGTTTTCAGCTCCTTTCAGAACCAGCTGTTTGAGGGGCTCTTGTCACTTTAAATCCAAATAAGCTGCTGCTGGCCACGCAGCATAACATAGTCATACATCATAACATAGTCATACAGCTTTGAAAAAGCATGTATACAACAAAAACAAAATACAGAAAGTAGTTTCTGAATGGTAGATCAACAAGAAAACATGTGTATTTTCCAGCAGCCATTGTACAGTGAATGAAAACCAGCTGACCAAACATGCTGGAGCTGAGCTTGGGTTGCTAGGTGACGGGCAGTACCTGCTGATTTGTGATTTTTGAAATGGGTAATTTTTCAGACACCAAAAACGTTAACTAATCAGAACCAGTGGAAACGCAAATGGACGTACAAAAATATGCAAATTTATGCATCCTCCTTAAATTTTTGTGTTACTTCTCAGAAAACTGGCTTAGGTCACTTGACCTGTGGTTCTGAATGTTCTAGCTCTTAACTGAGTGGACAAATAATCTCTGAATGACTTTTCCTCAACCCAGTTTCAAGGTTTCCTCTCAAGAAAGGCGCTGATTGTTTGTCTTTTCACAACAGTCCAAAAAATAAACCATCTTGCTGAACAAATAAAGGACATTGCAGTGAATAGAAACAATCTAGAACACAAAATTCCTTCAAAGTTTACGACCTGAAAGAAAAACTACCTACTTTGCAATGTATTCCTATCCATTTAAATGTAACACAATTATCTGAAACAATTTATAATAAAAATATAGCGTTTTGGAAAAACTCAAAGAACAGTCAGGGGAATTAAAAGATTATTTTTTAACTGCATAGGTCAGAACAGTGAAGTGTTTACAGGTATGGTCAGATTCAGAGAGTTTTTCTTAATGCCACAGTGTGAATACAAACAATATTTTTCTTATGATAATATTTCAAAATTTAAATCTGTAAATCTATTAAGGAAGTACAACTTAATTTTAAATAAATGCCATCTTTGAAAACTAAATTAGCTAATGGCATCTAACAGCCAGTGTAGGTGTAAGACAAAAAGAGGTAATATTGAATATTCTCGCTCTTATGGTGCCCAAGGTGGGTTAGATATTGTGAATAAAACAAAACAGATTTATCCAAGAGAACGCGAACTAATACAAGATCCAAATAATTAAAAATATATTTTTCTTCCTGAAATTGATTTTTCTAAGTAAGGCGAGGGATGAAAGGGTTGATTAGCAATGCTGCCTCACAGCAGAAAGTCATTAATTGGAATCTCAGCTATGCAGACATTGCTGTGTGAAGTTTGCTCTTGTGGATGTTAGGGCTCATAACTAGTTTATGACTAGACTGTTGGGTTAGCTGCTGCTGCAAAAACGGTTTGTGGCTTTGCTTGTGTTTAACCTGACACATATCAGCATGTCTGCTGCACAGAAATCAAATTATGAGGCTGATTAGTGATCTATAGTTTCGTGACTTATGTTACACTGTACCTAAAACACAAACAATCTTACCAAGTCATTTTGGTCTACTTTTTAGTGCTAATATCAGAGTAAACTTGAAATAAGACGAAAATTAAAACTGACTTGTTCTCAGTAAATATTTCCCCAATATTAATGAAAATGTACTTGTTCATTTGGCAGATAAAATGACTTATAACGAGGGAAAAATACGTTGCTATCAGTGAAATAATCTGCCAGTTGAACTCTTAGTTTTTCATCTATTATTTACTTAAAACAAGCCTCCATATTTTGCTGAAACATCACTTGTAAGTTAGTTTAGCCTTATTTCAAGTTTACGAAGATATTAACACTAGACCCATAACTCTTGGTAAGAGTTTGTGTTTTTGCAGTGTAGTTATTGAAATGTTATATGTTATGAAAATTGTATTAGTGGTGTTGCACAAATAAATTTTCCTTGCCAGCATTTTCCGAGCGCTGGTGGAAATCCTCTTTACTGTAAAGCTGCACAGAACCAAGATTCATTTCCATTTCTTTCTGCCTCCAATCTGATGCCCATTTTGCTGAGTTTGTCTGTTTTCATATTACTCTAAAAATATAAAAAGTATAGTTTAAAATCACAGAAAAGCTGATCTGTAGTCCCACAATACATACACAGCTGTAGTTTGTGACATTTGTGCTAGACAAATGGCAACACGGGGAGTACATGTGTCAAACATGAACAGTGGTTTTTTTTTTTCTTTCCTTCTGTTCCTGAGCAAAAACACTGAATGTCTCGCTGCTCCAGCAGAGCGGCTTAGCAGCCGACAGAACAAAAGTCTGCGGCTGTAAAAGGCCAGTGTCAATGAAACCGAGTGAGTGTGAAGCTGCTACAAAAGAGCACAGATGCTTGGTCACCCTACTGTGAGCTGATAAGGTGCTACCTGAAAGTAGAACAAAAAGACTGCGGAGGTGCAGTGCTAAAAACTGAAAACTACACAATTAGAGCACAATCACAGAACTTCCAGAAAATCCAGGGTGTTATTCATCTTATTCTTTCCAAGAGACGTTAAAATACTTCATTTGTGGGTAAAAACTGTTGAGTTATGTCTGAAACACATATTTAATTTGAGTCATGATACTAATAAAAACTATTTCAACAACTGAATCAAAAATGATGCAACACTTTTAGTTTCTATGAACCCTAATGGTAATCGGTGCGTTGCGTTCCCCACTTCCATTTGGTGCCATGGTTTTCTATCATTAGGAAAAAAAATAGGCTTCACCAATAAAATGCAACACATCGACTTTGATTGCTCTACACAACAAGATTTTTTTTTCACCATCTCACAAATCATGCACAGTGGCGCAGTGGGTAGCGCTGTTGCCTTGCAGCAAGAAGGTCCTGGGTTCGATTCCCGGCCCGGGGTCTTTCTGCACGGAGTTTGCATGTTCTCCCTGTGCATGCGTGGGTTCTCTCCGGGTTCTCCGGCTTCCTCCCACAGTCCAAAAACATGACTGTCAGGTTAATTGGCCTTCCCAAATTCTCCCTAGGTGTGAGTGTGTGTGGTTGTTTGTCCTGTTTGTCTTTCTGTTGCCCTGCGACAGACTGGCGACCTGTCCAGGGTGAACCCCGCCTCTCGCCCGGAACGCAGCTGGAGATAGGCACCAGCACCTCCCGACCCCATTAGGGAGAAGGGTGACGGAAAATGGATGGATGGATGGACAAATCATGCTGGAGGATTGAAAGAGGTCCAACTGTTTTCTGTCATTTACCTGTAAGTGTTTCTAAAAGTCTGTCATCATGACCGACCCATGTATGTTTATCAGACTGAGCTCCCACTGGATGAATCCACCATTTTGTTGGATGAATGTGTGATTACTGCTGCTGTCGGTAGAACTGCAGCTGAAAAGCACCGACATTTTTAACCTAGCATTTCTAAGAAACTTGCTTTTCCTTTCACTGGCTTCATGGTTTACACTAATACGTACACAGTTTGGGGGAAAAGTATCAACCCTTAGCAGTTAGAATTGCTAATGTAACTTACAACCTGAAGTCTTATTCACATCTCTAGTTGATTAAAAGTCTCCCATCTTGACTGAATATAATGGTGGAGGTGCAGAAATATCCAAAACAAAGCATCATAGTCAACCGTCCTTTCATCTAGTTTCATCACTAAAAATCTGAGGTTGAGGTGAAGTTTGAAAAAATTAATTGGGGAATTACTTTGGGGTTTATGCAGCAGAAAAGCTTCGACGTGTCTGAACCTCTGAATCTGAGTAACTTGCAGAAGAAACTTTATTTCATCAAGTTGTGTAGTTTCAAGTGAATGAAAGCCTGTTCAAAAAGTTGAAGAATCATTATAGCAGAATAGTAAAAGAGGCTTCAAGTAGCCAACAAAGCTTCCTGAAAGGAAATAAAAATGTTGTTCCATTGTAAATGTGTTCATATATTAGAAATGAAAAACACAAAATAACCAGAACAAAATAAAAAGGAAAGGTAAGAATGGTTATGGATATTTAATTGTCTATTTAGTTAAAATCAACTTTGTTTAAAATGCATTCAAACAGCATTAGTATATTTTTTGTTGAATCAAAAAGTTTTCTATTGAATACTAAAAGTTCTGACAACTGGGATCTTAAACAATAATTTTTTTTTTTAAATAACTGAAATTTTTTTTAATTGATCAGCATTTTAGAAAACTTTTTAAGAGCATATGTTATCAAAAAGGCTAAAATCTGAGTTTAAATCAAAAGGAAAGGCATGCACAACAGAAGTGACTGCCAAGTATTTTTACTGCTCAGCCTTAATATCCAATAACAAAAGTGATTAAAATTCTAGATGAGGCTCCGTTTCCCCCACAACCTTTTCAAGGTGAAGCAAAATAACTGATGTGCAATGCCTCCTCCGTCATGTCTCTCCCCTTTTCTTCTGCTTCGACTGCAGCACACTGCTTCGTTCCAGTACGGCTATCTGTGAGACCATATGGCCACGGCAGGAACCCTGAAGAGGCTGGCAGAGGGCCCACTTACAACCAGCAAATAAATAATGGGCCATTATGTTCAATCATATGCTGAGCTATACAGGTCTACAGCTCAGAGCTGCAGCATGCAGCCCGCAGCATGGAGAAAACTGGAAACGGTGTAATACATCTGGGAAGCCACAAAAGGATCCTGAATGTGGTATTTTCTATACAGCTGAGGTCTTTTGTAGTCGGAGTATTGCTAAAAATGGATCTTCTCTGGCAGCGACATTATTATAGTTGTTGATTTCATGTCAGTCCACAATCACTCTGTTAGTATCATGTCTTAAACGTAATGAGAATAAATCCAACATTTCATGCTATCGGAATTTATGTCTGTTTTCTATAAGAAAGAAAAATCTGAAACATTACCTCATTTAAAAGGAAAGATTATTTTTTTTCTTTTAATGATTTCTTTCAGTGATTCATTGCAGTATTTTCCTCATATGATTAGGTGGGTTTGCAGATTACTCAGGATCTTTAGCAGCAATCCCTTACGCTGGCCATGCACGTGGTGACAGCGGAAAGAAAAATCCCCTCCAACCCTCCAGCAGAACTTGGTACAGTGTGAACCAACATCCGACTGTTGTGATCCAAAGAAAAGACTGATTTATAAACTAACATCCATCAAGTCAGAGCATAACTTGAGAATACCATATTCAGGAAGGAAAAAAAGTTTTTCCTACAAACATAAAAGAAAATCCTAACTATTTTATTGAAGTTACTCAGGTAAATCTTGCTTATGTCCTCTCGGTCCCCCAAAATCCAACTGCATGTTCTGAAATCACACTTGGGACTCGCTGACTAAACTGAAGTAAAAAGACTAAAGTGATCGACAAAGAAGGAGTTGAAGAAACCGAGAACTACTTGAGGAAAGTTTATTTCAACCCATCATGACAAAGTCCTCATGTGATCTGATCTTCCTTTTCCTGAGCATTTGGACTCCACCTCATTTGGTGATGTAGGTCAACATCAAACCACTGTTCTGTGTCGGTCCTCAGTAGAACGGAGATGAAGAATTGAGATGAATGATTCATTTGAATCCCATAAACAAATCGAGGCTCGACTTGAATTCAAACCTATCAAAATATTTTAGAGTCAAACGTAAACAAATTAGTAGGAGATTCAATTGCAAACAATAAAAAATAGATAAACATTTGCCTTCACTTTGGCTTTTAAAACATTTTTTTTTTGTCATTCCATGCAAAATTCATGCCTGCTTACAAAATACGCTAAGAAATAAAAATAAAGATTTTTATTTCAAGTTTGCTTCCAGGCTTTTCCTTTCTAAAATTAAGGTAATCATGTTTGCTCTTATAAAATTTCTTCTGCAGGACTGTCAGGAAATAATTTTGTCTGAAACAAAGGGTAATTGATGCCAACACTTACCTTGCATGTTGAAAAAGAAAATCAATACGGGAGACAGCAGAACTCAAGGAGCCTGCCATTGCCATCTCCCGAACACAGTCGAATATTGATGTGACTCTTTGAGCTGCAAATTAGTTGAAGTGACAGTATAATGGACCCCCAGTGAAAGGAAAGGAGAGAATTTAGGTGAAAACAAAAGATTCTTTCATTCCTTTATGCCCACCAACTCTCTCTTCTGTAACACTATCAATTATACTTTCATATCAGAGAAATATAATTTATTAAACTGGTTCGTGATGCAAATAAACCGAATCATTTTATGAAGCTCAATCCACCCGAGTCAGTCCTGCTGCTGAGATCAGTTTGTGCTTTTACAAATGGCAGCCTCACAAGATAAATTATTATTATTATTGTCCATATTTATTGTGATTTAGAGGTTTATTAAATATGTCAATTTGTTTCTTCATATTATAAGTTGTGGCAAGGAAGCCTTCCAACTTAAATAATCAAAATGCCACTGAAAACATGAAAATTACTGTTGCAATACCAATAAATGTCATTTTTAATGATGTATAAAGAAAAAATGGAACAAAATTTAAACAAAGAACTGTTTTTTTGTTCAAAAGGAATTCCATTTTGTATTTTTTTTTTTTTAATTCTCTTCTGAAATATGTCCATCTCATTTCTTACCAGAAACATACTTCTTGGTTAATTAATTTATGTAAACTTAAATCAGTCAGAGTTGTAGAACTAACTTACTTCAATTGGAAATCTGACATCAAGTAAAGAAAAGCAAAAGATGTCAATGTTCTAAAAATATCAGTGATGAGAACAAATGACCTACGCAACAGCTCTAAAATGTCAAATTATGCAAATTTTCAGTCAAGTGATTGAATGAGAGACTACCCAGGCATGCATGTAAAACCAGAGTGCTGTCATTTGGTGTTAGTTATCAAATAAATGTCACAAAAACTAAAAAAAAAATAAAAAATTGGCTGCTTAGTTTGATTTGATTCAGAAATTGGAACTCAGATCTGGCGATCACATCACATCCTTTAATGCACATCCCTCAAAATACATAATATTCCCAGAATTTGACATATTTTCACATGTTTTGATTATAGTCAGTGCAAATATTTTTACAGGTAATGATAATATGGGTAGCAAACCTTCTAGTTTTCTGTCAAACAGGAAGACAAACATGTTTAAACAAGAAGTTAATAAAGCCTTAGGGGGCAGGGGGGCTATTAGTTATTTTCAGTGGTTATTAAAATAACCACTAAAAAAGCTGCGCACCTAAAATATGATTACTATAAAGTCCTGATTGAGTGCGCAGTTAAAAATCACAACCTTGAAACCAATCTGTGCAGCCCAGGAGTCCAGCAGGGGCTTCGTTTTGGCACCAATGAGACTCTCTTCTAAAAGTCATTAAAGATGTGACATTTTTCTTTATGTCATTCACTATACCTCTCAAACACAAAACAATAATGTGTTGGTGTTCCTTACTGAGAACTGAAGTTCTCAAAAGTTGGCAATTCGACAACCAAGTCGGAAACACCAACAGGCTAACTGCGCTAACTGCTAGCAGCAACACAATCAGACAATTTCTCTCTAATTGTTCGGGTTCCAACCTTGAAGGAACAACGCCAAGTATAATAAATTTGATAAAACACAAATCATCAGAAGTGCCAACATGTAAGCAGCCGTTTCATTCCCTGACATGTTATTTCTGCTAATTTTAAGAAAATGATGCATATTTGTCCCAGTTATTCATCTTCAGCTCCAGGATTCCAAAAACACATTTGAACATTCATCAGAAAACAGATTAAATTAAATACTATGATCCAAAGACATTAACCTGATTTACAAATTTATCTAAATGGTTTTCACAGTGCATATCAAACGTTTACTTTAAACAGAATAAACGCTACTGTACTGGATTGTAATGTAATGCATTGTAATGCTCTCTGGTAGGTAATGTACATTTAACAAATTCAAGTAAACTAATAATGATTCAATAGTGATACTTTAAAAGAAAAAAAAAACATACGTTTGGTTGTAAACTGAAGCATAATGCTCCCACAGACAACCCAGAGATACAATACGAAGCAAAGTCACAATAACTGTGAAATAATGTGCAATAAATATGTGAATAGACAGAAATGTGGTGAACAAGTCTCAACCACTTTGTCAATAGTTTATAGCCTCAACTTTTACTCATTCTTGAAAGTGCAGCAGCCATTTTGGATCTCAAACTCAAATGTAAATCAGAGATCAATTCTGATCCATTTCTGATTAGAAATCTGGAAAATCTGATTTCTGAATACAAATAAAATGCAGTTTTTTCAGAATATTTTTATACAGTGGAGTCCTCACAGGACATTTTGTCTTTATTGACGGCACTTTTCTTTATTTTTGCCAGTTGACTACCAGCTGTAAGCAGCTTCATTTGCTTCAGAATGACATTTATTGATTTAAAAAAAAAAAAAGTATTTGTAGAGATATTCAGTTTGACATTATGTTTCCTTCTTCCAGAGTCCAGAACATGATGTCTAAGTGCATTTACAGGTATCACTCTAATATCGGCCAAAAAGCTTAGTTTAGACATGGTGCATACCAAAAAAATAAAAAATATCTTTCCCTCCATGTCTGACTGTGATAAAGTGGACCAAGATGTTCTTCTTCTATGTTAGAAAGAGGGAACTGATACTGTGAAAATTAACAGAAAATGTGTGAAGTTTCATAGTTAAGGACCAAATTTCACACTAATGTACCTAATTAATAACATTTCTGTAAACATTAGGCATTTTTTGTTAGAAATGACTTCCTGGACCAGTGAAAGCTGTGAAAGTGACGTCTGAAAGCCTCTGGGTACGGAGTGCAAAGTCTAATATTGTACTGACAGATCGAAAATTGCCTCTTAATGTCCAATAGGCCATGAAAAATACAGCAACAGATTCTGGGCCTCTCAGCCAAAAGTAAATATTCCCACTGCTTCCAAGTAACTCACAGAAGAAAAAAAATGAATATATTCCAACACAATCTAGACGCTGTATGGAGATAAATATTAAAAAAACGAAGGCAGTCCCAGAGGAAAACTTAGACTGGAAAACAAACATGAGTAAAAGCCTCAGGACGGGTCCAAAAGCTCTTCTTCCAAGCCTGTACTTCTCCTTTCAACTGTCTTTCTGTCACATTGATAACCTGTCACGAGATGAATATAGAAACAGCATCTTTAATACATGAGCTAACAGCGCATGCTGCACACTACAGTATGTAAGCATTTTTGGAAGCCAGCCTGTTAAAATGTCACTTGGCGTCTGCGTATCTTTTCGCAATGAGAGCATAATTGATTTCCAAAGTCGAGAACATAATTATTTATGTTGCAAATGCCAACACTAACTATCACAGCTATTCCTGCTAACAGCAACATCTAAGGCCAGATCTGATGTTTAACCTTTAGCACATCACAGGGTGACACATGGAGTGGAGCATGTTTGTGTTTGGGCTCCAGGGAAAAGCCCTGAATCGGGTTATTAGGAGGGAAAGAAATGATGCATGCAGTGCAATCAGACATCCACAGTGCAATTCACTTTTAGCCTCCCTGGTATGGACGAGTAAAGCCAGTTCATGAATTCTCAAACAGGCCACAATTAGAATCTCTTGGATGGAAAAGAAAGAAAAGAGCTAAATTATGTCTCCAACCCTTTGACACTCAACACTGGCACAAATCAGCACTTTAGGTGGCAGAGTCTGCTGCTGACTGGACATTTAGGTCAGAAACAGAGTGACTTTGCCACCTCTCCCAGAGCTTGTTTGTGGAATATGCAGCACTTATACTAAATAATATCCGCTGGGTCAGGCGTTGCATTGACTTTCAGAATAAAAGGGTCAAACGCAGGATTACTGAAGCACCATTTAGGCTCGCTGAGTAGGTGAAAATCCTGGAAGAACACAAAGGTCAGTGAACGAGGCAGCATTCTCAAGCTACGATGGTGAGCAGACGTAAATCCTGCTTACAGCTTTGTTTCGTTTACAGTATTCAAGTATGCCGATCTCAAATATACAGAATTCAACTCCATGGCATGAAAAACACTGCTTGGAGATCTCATTGTAAATCACAGATACGCTAAAGTGAACCAACTCTGCAATGAACTACAAAGAAAATCACAAACATTGAGAAACAGGAGAACTCTAGGTTAGAGATTTCTAAATAAAAACCAGTGGTGTGAGTAACACTGGATATGCGGTTTGCTCTGCAATATTACATGTATGCTACTTTGGCAGAGACCATCGGCCCATCTTTGGCACAGACAGGGTGACTACAGTTCTTCTCAGTGTTGCAGTAATTCTCTGAAAAGACATTTCTGGGACACCTTTAGAAGCGAGGGCACTTTTACAAGGTGATAACACCGACTGAAATGCTTCGTTCACATCCTCCAACCTTGTCGCTAAAACTACAGGAAAACAACAATTCTAAAACGGCAAAGAAAATCAACGTCTTCTGTTCGCTGATTGGCTGGTTAGAAAGTCTACAGGATGAATCCAAGTCAATGGGAGAAAGTTCAGACTGACATGTGAGGTGATATTAGAATCAAGCAGAAAAGCGTAGGAGGGTAATGGTCAGCCTATTCTGACTTTTCCTTCTAAGAAGCTTATTTGTCATTAATTTCATTGCTAAATCATCATTTGTAAGGAGTTTTAGGTTAAATGCAAAAGGATAAATAAAAAAAAAAGATAAAGTGTGGACATTTAAGACAGTTAAAGTCAAATTAGATCAATTCCATCCATCGAACCGGAAAACCTCAAATACCTGAACCAACTCAAAGCAGAGGCTCAACTTTGACCTCATCCAGAGATTACAGGGCTCCTCAGCCTATTGCTAAGGGTCGAGTCCAGCCACCCTCCAGAAGACGCATTTTCAGTAGCATATTTAGATGAGCTTGTTATTTTGTTATTTGTAGTTTTTGTAATGCAATACCTTCATAAACCATACTGGATTTCTTCCATATTTTTTGTAACAAGAAGAACAAACTTGTGCAAAAACTGAAAAAAAGCAAAAACACCTTACAGAACTATTACACCATTGGTCCTTCCTAGATACATGCCTGACATCAGCTGCAGTCAATTTAATGAACCCAAAGTTACATTTAAATGTCGTCACTGAATTTTCCTTACATTCCCTCATTTGCTTCCTTTACCGAAAGCCATAGTTTGGAGAGAGTTTACAAAAGATCTCTTTGTCTGAATGTGTCAAACAGAAGAGAGGTACAAAAAAAGAAATTCACCTCATTATATATAAATATAGACACCATGGTACCGTGAACACTGCCATCTGTAATTGGAGAAGATATGCGAGACAAAACTAACCTAGAAGAAGGAATCTGAAGCAAAATTGCTGTGAGGACAAGACAGAAACTGATAAGGGCATCTGCAAAAAGGCGAAAGCAGCTCTATAGAAACGGCGAGATTATCTCAAGTTCTGCTTGTGACAACAATCTCCTTTGCGCTCCTGATGCATGGACCAGAAGCTCTTCTTCTTAATAAACCAAACTAACGTTTGGGAGAAAACTAATACTCCATGTCACCAAAAGAACACCATGCTCAAAGTGAAACATGTGGGGCTAATTTTTTCAGATGGCAAAGATGTTTTTATAATGGTTTGAACAAAACAACATGGCTTTTACCCAAAACATTTAGGTATCTGCTGGAAAGATGGAGATTAAGAGATTTTGTTTTTCAAACCGAGTCCAAGCATCCATTCAAATCAACAAAAAATTCATTTATATGGAGGAATCTCAGAAATAAATCTAACCCAAACAATCTGTGAAATTAAGTGACAATATGTTTCAACAGTAAAGCTAGATTTTTCTTATTTTATATATTTCTCAAACAGATCAGATAGCTTCAGTTAAACAAAAGATTAAATAAAAAATGGAAACATTTTGAAAGCAGCAATATCATTGGTCAACTCAGAAGTGGAGGAGATTACATCATCTACCCACTACTTAAATAAACTTGAAAGAAATATTAGTTAAAACAATAAACAAAGACTTCATTTGGCTCAAATAATTACAGCACAATTCATTATTTTCCTGAAAACAGTGAAAACACGTTGGCTGCAGCCCAGTGGTCCACGCATAATTAAGCAATACTCTAATTTTAATTTGAGTTATAAAGCTCAATAAAGGAATTTATTAGCCATAAAGTTGCAGGGTGTATTAATTTTACACCTCGTTTCTTCACAGTTTACATTTCAAACCAAAAGACTTTTTTGGATTTGGTTACCAGAAACAAATATAACAGCTTTTTTATTCTGCAAAATTGTCATTTTTAGCACCATTTGTCAAGATTAATATAAATATATTTAGCAAATCAAATTACTGATAAGTAAGCATCAATATATTTCAAATATTTATCTAGCATTTCTGATGGTTCTGGCTTATAACTTCTTAAAAGCAAAAATGTTCCTTCTTAGAAAAGTAGAAATACCAAAACTAAAGATGTTATATTGTCTCACAAGGACAGTAAACCATAAAATGCCACAGGCAAAATGGCTATTTTCTGAACGCTGTAGTGAACATTATGTTGGACGAATCACATGGAAGAAAAAGGTGCGGTAAGCAGCAGGGATAACTGCAGAATTAAGAGGATTGTGAAGCAAAGCTCAAGAGTTTGGGGAAATTTACAAAGAGTGCCGCCGGACATGGATGTATCCAGATAAACGGTTAAAACAACTGGGGCTGTTTTAAACAGTTATTTTAGTCATCTATCCTTTAGTCTGATGATTGAGGAATTGAATGAAAGAATAGATAAACTATTGGTAAATGCTGCCATAACAGCAGCCCAAATTTTCATATTTGTGCATCCCTAACAATCACATTTCATTTTCATTTTTTCATTTTCATTTAGAAAATGAACCTCTAAAATTAATAGTTCACCTTTATAAAAAAAAATATGAAATTCTGTTCAGTGTAATAATAAAGCAGGAGGCTCAGTACGACGCTGTTTTAGATTATGTATTCATGTTGCATCAATTTAAAAGATAAACTCTCACTTTGTCCTGCCATTTATAGCTTTTATGTCCACATTAACAGAATTTGGCTCCTTCGTCTTAATGAAAAACACATCTGCCAGCCATGTACCACCACCCATTTGTTGTGACCAGCATGGAGGTAAATTTATGTTTAAATTAGTCTGTAATGCTAAGCTAATCTCAGCCGTTATAGCCTGCTGTGTCCTGCGAGTCTCTGCTCCAAATATCTACATTCACCTCCACTTCGCCACCGTTTGAGTTGAACCAGCCACCAGGCAGCATCTCCAGGAGGAGAAAGCTCATTATACTCCATGCATCGCGTCAGTAATTTTAGATTATTGGTTCCCCGAAGAGCAAGAAAACCCCAGATATTTCCATCTGACCATGAAATCTCCCCGGATGGCCCGACCAAACTTGAATGTTATGCTGCTTAGCAGAACTGAGAGCGAAGTGCAACACAAATAATCACCCGGCTGGTCTGGTTCTTCTTCCTGGTTCTTATGTACAGGTGACAAGAAAATCCAAGTCGAGTTACAGCCTCCTACTGATATGGAGTGTGGACTGTTTCTTATATAGCAATCACATTAACCAGTATTATTCTTTTGTATTTTAAAAAGTGTTTAAGTCCTTTATGTGCAAATTTCAGTCCTGCCATTACTCCTTCTACCATCTTTTGAATTTTATAGATCTTCCTTTTCTCTCTTTTATAAACAGTGTGGCTAATAGCAAAACATAACTTCATGAAGCGTCGAGGCAGATAATTTTCCTTTAAGGATTTTAATAATCAAGATACTCGATTCATTCAAGGAATCGTTACAGTTGCAACTCCTTAAGTTAATCTTTAGCCACAATTATCAAAAGTTTACCAATATATCAAAAATGTGTCTATAAGACTTTATTTGAATTTGTGAAATATGATGCACCAGTAATGTGGTTTGAAATTGTAAGACGCATAAAACTGCCAATGTAAGACATAAGATATGTAAGGGAGAAAACAAAGAGCATCAGAGGGTGCTTTTTATGCCAACAGTGTCCAATAAGTGTATAGCTCAGCTCATTAGGCACCTACTTACCATGAAAAGGCCACTGTGATCACAAAACAATCCACCACCCACACTGTGCCTACAGTAATTGTCTCACCTCTCTGGCTAAAACCACTTACCTTCTTGTTTTGCCACGCCAACAAATACACAAACTCCAGCAAACACACACACACACACTGGGGGATCCAAATGGCATTCTGTTTAATCAAAATAAAGCTGCCCTTCCACACATTTACATGCCTCATAATAGGTGAGACTAGGCACCGGGCCCGTTGTTACACGCACCATTAAAACACAGCAGTGGACTAATCTAGCACTTCCATAAGCAACAGCAGAGGCAGCAGCAGCAGAAGGCAACATGGGAGTGGATGCTGTCAGGGAATGCAGCAGGAAAGGAAATCAAACTATGCAATGAGCAAATATTCATTTGGGAAAAACTAGAAAAGGTCAGAGGATTGAACAAGAAATAGGAAAAGTTGGTGATGTTTGAGCAAAAGGGAGAAACTGGTGATATAAGAGGATCATTTGGACTTCAGCACTTTGAGTGGAGGAGGAACAAGGAGTTCATGCTTGAGAAGCAGACTGAAGAGACAGTTTTTGATATTATAGCATTTGGAGAGCCTCAGAGGTGAAGAGTAACACTGAGAGAAACAACAGAAGAAACAAGCTGACCCTGTCTGAGGACATAAAGGGTGAGCAGATGTGGAGTGGTGCAAAGAAAAGAAAAAGACAGAAAGAAAGAAATGAGAGGAAGATGAAACACTGGCACAAAAGTAAAACAAAAAGTTGCAGCAGGAGATGTTTGTTGGAGACGAAACAGCAGAAACCTTGCTTGGCAGGGAAGCAGCAGCAGCACAAAACAACAGCGGCAAGAGAAGCAGAAGCAGCAGGAGCTACAGAACGCGATGCTCTGAAAATAACAGGAGATTAGAGTTGGAGGGGCATGCAACATAAGAGGCAGAAGGTGGTGTTTGGAAAGGAGCTGGCGGGGAGATGACGCTTCTGGAAACAGCGGGTGGAGAAAGAGGTGATGCTGGAGAGGGGAAGCAGTGGGGGAGGCAGTAGCATGGGGGCCACCAAGCACCTGTGAGCTATAATTATGATTCACTTTGCTGCTCCAGCAGGCTGTGATAGCAGAGCTGTGACGGTGTACTCAGGAGAGAGGAAACATGGGGATGTTTGAAACTAAACAACACACACCATTATCATAAACTGTATTCACATCACGCATCCAGGAGGACTGCGTGCAACATGACCTGTAAAAATCACACAAATGCACTGAAGAATGTTAAAAGTGGATAGAGGAAATTATAGTTGGCTGCAAATATTGAGCATAAAATACTGGATATGTAGTGATAACCAATAAAACTCAATAATCCAATTAGATGGTTGAAAACTTAATGAGAAAAGTCCAACAGTAGGTCATCAATATCCCAAAACTATTTCTTTGGAAACCCAACACGAATTTCAACCAATTCCTTAAACCAGCTGAGTTGGCATCTTTTAAGTCCCCAGCTTTAACATCTATTAGCGCGTTAATTAACTCCAGGTTTTACCCTGCATCAGTTCCACATCAACAAATGCCCACCTACCTTCCACTGCGCACACCAGAGTAATCACACATAGAAGCAGCGCAACCCAAGTGGCCAAGATCCCTCCACGCCTGTCCGCTCCCATCATCCGGCCGGCAGAGAATAAAATAGAGAAATCCCAGAGAGACACGCTGTATTCCTCCGGTGAGCAGTCACATCTCAGTCCTCAGTTCGCTGCGCACAGGAACAAGCAGCAGAGTCAGTGGAGACAGAGAGGAGATAAACTGCTGTTGGATCCGTCTCTTCCTCCGCTCAGCCAGTTTTCTCCGACACCTTCCTGCCCAATCAGGAGAGAGGATGTCGGCTTGAAAACCAATAACCCAGTCTTCCCAACCTGACCCGAGCTGCGTGTCCAATGGTCAGGTTCCCCCCACACCGCCCCGGGACCTCGGTAGAAGTGGCTAAACAGCGGCACTTAGTGGCGAAACGCAGGTTTTCCAAAAGCGCACAGTGACTCTGGATTCCTCTTGATTTCAAGATTAATCTCAGAAATGTTCTGAGTTCATAAGGGGAAAAAACTTTTGAAAATAAAATGGACTTTTGGATCTCAGAAATTTTCGAGATTTTTCTAGAAAATTTTAGGGTTTTTTTTTTTTTTACTTTGTTTTCCTTGGTTCAAACATTTTAATTTTCAAACATTTTCTAGAAAATGTTTGAATCTCAAATTATTATTTTTTGCAGAAAAATAATAATTTGTCTCTTATCTACAGTGCCCATAATATCCCATAGTTTTATGAAACAAGTGTGTTTGCTTTGTGAAAGACCACAAAGCACAGCATGATTGAAAAAACAAATAGGACTATATAATTTTGTTTTGAACAATTTGCAATTTTAGAAAATAATACATCTTAAAACTATGATGGATTTCAGCGCAATGGGACAACATTTTGTATTTTCCCCTGCAGTTATAGCTGAACCTGTTGAAAAGCCTTTGCATAGAAACTGACATTTTTGTCCATTCATCTGTAAAATAGCTCAGGCTTTTTCCAAGTTGCTTTGAGAAAATCTGCAAACAGCAATATTCACGTCTTCCCACTCATTCTCATTTGGCTCTGCACTGGACTTTGACAAGGCTCTTCAAATCCCTCAGTATCCTCTGAGCAAAGCCATTCTTCTTTAACCTTAACTATAACTACAGATTTTGTGTTAGTGAACAAAATTTTATGTCATAAACTCTACAAAACATCTGTGGTTTTATTCAGAAATGAGGCAGGACAAAAAACATACTGCAAAAAAAAAAAAAATACAATTAGCAAAACTTACCACACACAAAAAAAAAAAAATCACAGGGAGCCAGAGCAAAACAAAAACAGGAATCCAGGGAACTGATGGGGAAATAAAAGGAGAAACCAGTAAGGAGTTATTGATAATATACTGGTGAGATTGATCACTTGAACAAGGACAGATTGGAAACAGGTTGCAGGTGTGAGAGGAGAGAGAGGAAACTGCACAGGGGGCGAGAGAGAGCAGGTACACAAACTGGGTAACAAGGAAAATGAATTTAACAAATAACTAGACATAATCAGCATAATATTATGTTCATGTTGCAGTTTTGCTCTTGTGTGGATAAAGTCAATTCCCAAATAAAAAAGGTTTCATTCAAGTTTATGTTTGTAACCTTTTAAATGTGGAAACGTTCAAAGAGTGTGATACTTCTGCAAGGTCCTGCAGTCAGTGGACAAAACTGGATTGCTATATTTTTATGTGATCAATATTTGTAACATTTATGACAAAACTTTGGATGTTTCTGCAACAGGCTGTATTTGAAGTCTGTTATTTCAGTGTTTTGTGTCTTTGTCTCCCAGTCACTGCAGCTTAAAATGAATCTTTTGAAACGATCAAAATACAAAAATATACAACAAAGAAAAAACATTTTACAAAAATCGAAGAAAATTGCAGTGAATAGAGAAATTCTGTCTGCAAAATAAAAATAAAAAACTGCAGAAATGTGAGTTTCATTGTGGTTTTGTACAGGCAACATGTCTTAAACATCCATTTCTCTCTGCTTTGTTAATGTTATAATTCAGTAAATATTACTGTCCCTTCTCTGCAAACCCTGGAGGAATATGAGGGATTATTTTTACTGACATTGTGCTTACCTCGGAGGTTCGCAGCTGTTCCGTTCGGTGACTAATCTTCTTTCTCCCTGGAGTTTTGGTCACTACTTTAACTGCTGAACGAAATTGTCTTATTTTCAAAACAATGTCTGCTTCCTGCATGTAGAGAAAAGAAAGCCTTACGAGAAACACATGAATGTTTAGCACTCTAATTTATTGCATTTTTAAATTTTAGCAATTAGCAAGTTAAGAGTGGAGACCCAGAGGTTAATTTGCTTTTTTTTTTTTTTTTTTTATAAAAAACAACAACTTGGAAGTGTTAAGAGAAAGAGCCATGACTATATTCTTACATGTGACCATGGACTGCAGGGGAGGAAGGGGATTAGGTTAATAACACCTGCACAGGTGTTTTTACTTACGTTTACTTCCTTCCTCCCAGGACCACATTGAGTGACATTTTCCTAAATACCCTCCTCGCACCTTTTAGAAGGGGAACAATTTCTATTATTCTCCTTGGCACAAGCTTATCCTGAACATGGGTCTAATCTGCAGGCGTGGAAACATCGGTGCCACTTCCTGTGCCGCTTCAAACTCCCACCTGATGGAAACAAATGCATTCAGTTTGGAACATGAGACCTTCAGATGAACTTGGGCATGATGTTTTAATACACTGTGGGCTGACCATGTTGCTTTAAAAGGTTTTATATGTGGCCACACAGATTACATGTGCATTTGTGGGTGAGTTGTGTTTTTAAAAGCTGTGTGTAAAGAGACTATGTGGTCCTAATGTGTTTGTCAATTAAACTGTAAGAAAACTGTGCAAACACAACAATCCCTATGGTGACGACAGTTGCAGCATGAAGATTATTGTAGAGCAATTCAGTCGTTATGTCTTCAATGTTTGTTGCCTCCTGATTCTTTCACACTTCACGTGTTCGTTTGTGTTTTCAGTAAAAAGCAACCTGTGCCAGTGAGTTCATATCTTTAAAATGTGCTGCTGCAGGAAGTTAAAATGTCCTCACAGCCTCCAATGTTCCCCCAAAAATCAATAAAAGATCTGCTGGCTGCCACATGAGCAGAGCAATAACATTTAAAGTGTCTCCAGCAGCATTAAGGTTGCTCTTTTAAATGGTGCTGCAGGAGTTTCTTAGCTGTTTTAAGGAGTAACTCTGGCCTGCAGGGGGGTCGGGTCGGCCAAACGCTGCGATGAGAACGGATCGATTCTCTTCACGCCAAGGAAAAACGCAGCTTCTCAATAACGTCCTTCCATGTCACTGTAAAAGACACGTTTAACTTTCAAGCCCCTCATAATCTGTTTGAACACGTTTCAGATCAGATGGGATTACCACAAATATTTCTTTTTTCTTAGCATTTTCCATAATTTCCCTCTATTTAGCTCTATTCATCATTCCTGCTTCTCCTGAAGCGGAAAATCTTCAGGACAGACAATTTTGTCTCATTTTAATCTGATTGTTTTTACATTTTTTTCCCTCAAATTCAGAAATCTACATACATTTTTAATATTCGTATGACAGTATAGGAAATATTTTTGTGATCTCCTCAGTCATACATTGATTCTTGAACATCTACTTTAGTCCTTTACACTGTTTTTTCTGTTACATTAATTATGTTTCTCTTTTTTGAGACTTTGACCGTTTTGAAACTGTAAAGAAATAAACCTAATCTATATAAATATCGGCCATAGCAGCAGTATTGGTTCATACTGGTGGATTCCCATTAAAAGGCTATAAAATTGTTTCTAATTAGGAGCACAATTCAATAGCGTGATTACAGCAGGCTAAGATAACTTTACCAACGAGTGGAAAATAATTAGGATCTTTTATGTTGACACATTAAACGGTTAAAAACTAAAACAAAACCAAACAGGCCTTAAAGGGCCGGATTTACAAGGATGGGGGCCTCTGGGCTGGAGTCAGTTTTGGTTCCCTGTCCACTGAAGAAGAAGAAGAATTTTACTAAACCAAATTACAATACAGTAAATTAGAAATTAATAGCTTAATATGTCCTATAGCCAGTTGATCCATGTTATTCACAAAAAAAAAGAAATAAATTTATTTTAGCTTCATAAGTTTCAATACTTGAGAATTGTATATGTTCTTAAAAAATAAAAAAAAATGCATACAGGCCACCTGACATGGACCTATTGGTTTTATAAAGAAAGCAGTTGTTGCTAAATGCACATTTGTTTAAAAAAAAAGGGGGGGGGGGGAGTTACAGTCATATATTTACAATTTGTGAAATATTCAAAACAACTCTTACACTGAGTGGCTATTAAACACAGTTTGAGCAACATCACAAGATCATTGCTATGAGTATTTATTTAAATCTTCAGAATTGTAATATTTTTTAGCTGAAAACTAAGTATGTCGTTCAAAGCAACAAAACTCTTGCTGCCCTTGAGGAAACGCCGCTTTGTGCAGCTAATCGCTCAAAATCCAAACCAAAGAGTTTGCTAACAAACTTAGAACAGACCAGTAGTAACATACACAAAACAAACCAAAACGATTTATAATGGACAAACTTCCAAAACAATCCAAAGAATAATGGAGTGACACTCTCATCTGCTACAATCAACCAGAGTTTAATGGATGAAAGGTGTGATTAAATACACTGATGATTAAAAACCCGCCGAATACAGAGTCCCACACTGCATAAGTATGTGCGTATTTAACACTGCTGCTATTTGTGTAAATTAACAAGTCTGTAACAGGAAAGTAGTGTAGACTTTAAAAGAAGACATGCCAAGGTAAATAATATCACCAGTCAAATGTAGAAAGAATCTTGCAAAAATTCTGTATATATACACAAACCCAGGCAGCTTGAAGAACTGGAAAATCTTTACTTTTGTTGTGACAAATTGGTTTCATAACAACAAATCATTACAAAACCTCAGTGTACAGTGATGTGTGCAGTGTATTAAGCTTTGGTTTGATGTACGAGTTAATCAGATGAGTTAAGTACCTCTGAATGCATTCATTAAGAAATCTTCTCCTGCAGCAGCAGTACAGCAGCTTTTCTTCTTTTGTTTGTTTGTCTAATCATTATGTTTTCTTTAGTGGTAATTGGAAACAGGATACTTCGAAATTCCTCGCCCTCAATAAGCAATTTTAAGAAAATGTGTGTGCTCTTGCTCATTGGAGGCTTTGATGAGGCCATTCCTTTATTTACAAAGGTAACAAGCCGTTGAAAAACTGGACATTTCATTTCCGGCTTTGACGTAAAAGTAAGGTAAACTGATGCAATCACAAAAACTCAGGCATTTCAAGAGTGCGATGACTTCTCTGCATTGTTTTTGACTGAATGGACCACTTGTCAACATCACAGATAATGTGGATTTCATTGCCAGTAGAGTATTACGTTGTACATTCATGGCTCAGTATGGTGCCAGTTTTTAAGGTAATGTACACAAACATTTACAGCGTACATGATTTGCTTAAGTCAAACAAACTTGAATAACTTTTTTTTTTTAAATCCTTGGTGAATGCACCACAGATAAGGTCACCTGCTGGCTGGAAACTGGAGCTACAGACATCTTCTTCATCATTGTTACTGTCTTCTTTCAAACATCCTCATCAAAAGATCCACTGACCTCACACTAATTCACATTCAAACTAAAACACATCAAAGCGCAGCAAAGTAAAGACTAAGGTCAATTTTTATTCCTTTAAGTCAAGGAAAATGTTCATCCATTCAACAAAATGTCTTTTTGGCAAAGTTTCGTTCCACTTTTTCCTCCCATTCAACCCCATTTCCCATGGTTCAGTCCTCAGGCCCCTTCACAAAAAGCAGTGAAGGGGGTCCATCATCGCTGGAGCAGCAGGACGGTGAATGGCAGCAGCAGTGGGAGGCTGCAGACGGCGATGCGGGGCGTGGGCGCTCCTCCGACGGGTTTGGTCTCCGGCGCATAGGCGTAAAGTCCCGGCCTGTTCCGAGCACACTGACCGCTCAAACACATCCCGCTTCCTGAGCCGCTGATATCCTCACCTGCAGAGTTATCGAGGGAAATTTAAATAACTTGCATCTATTTTTACAATGCAGCCGTGAAGGAGTCAATTTGACTCCTGGAGAGCGTTCAGCCTCGGTAACCATTTTAAATTGAACTTTCTTTGGCTCAGACTTCATGACTTTTCCTAAAATGACTCACTTTAACAACTCTAAAGTATAGGACATTTGTCACATAAAATGTCCTGCTGGGGAAGTTATTTTTACACTTTATAAACTGCATCTGGAAATTGCTATGGCAACTGTAATTTAGTGCAAGCGAGTTACAGAAATCATGACTGACCACATAAACAGAACAAATATTTGCTGTTTGTTTACTGGTGGAATAATAGAGAATTGGAAAAGAAATAGCAATTGGATTGTAAAGTACACGGCTTTTTATTCTGCAGGAATCCAAACATGTGTAATCAGTGATTAATATTAGATAGTAACACTTTAGCATTGTTTTTGCTTTTAAACCTTGTGCCTTTTCTTACCAGACATAATTTAATCTATGAGCTTTCCAGATAATTGTGCACTCAGTACGTCTTCAACATGACATAATCTGTACCGTAAAGTGCAATAAACAAATAAAGTAATCAAGAGTAGAGTAAATCAACTAGTAGGAGGAATGTAAAGCCAGTTCATGCAGGTTTAAACTTTGTTTTTTTTAAAAATTGTTTTCTCAAGAAACTTCAAACTTTCTATTCAGGTTGCAACAGCTGCCACTTGTTTTTCAGTCTAAGCTGAATTATTTAACCATTTTTTTGTTCTCTTTCTTCCATATTTGCAAGAATATGATGTCAGTTTAGAGGAATATATTTCCCACAAATACTATTTTCTGTTTAACTGTTACCTGCAGTAACAGAAATGTAGAAAATGTTGAAAATATGTAAACCTACGAGAAACATTTTGAAAGGCTCTTACTTGCATCCTGGAAGTCCACATCATTGCCTTCCAGTGCATCTTTTAGTCTGTTGCTCATTATTTTCAGTTCCATGATCTGCTGTCGGATTTTCATGATGGGTTTTGTGATGTCGAGATCCACTTCTGGGTTGTTGATCTGATTTGCCAAACCGTCACCCATCACCCCTGGAAGGTACCTGATAGGAGCAGAATGCAGCTAGTGCACCGAGTTGAAGGAGAGACACTTTACATGCAACATCCTGTTCTTTGAATTTGGCTTTTCATGACATTTTACTGCATTTTTGCACAAAACATCAGCTAATGAACTCAATACGTCTGTGGTATTGAGGTGCAGATCTAATCATTTCTCACATAATTCTTAATTCTTTTCTTGCCTCTCGCTTGTTGTGAATGCAAAACAATCCTGCAAAACTCCAGTAACTGCAGGTCAGAAACATGGCTGGTTTTAAATAACTAAGAATAAACTGCAAACCCATACTTTTCATCAGTCGGCAGCAGATATGGGCTGCTGCTAGAGGGCGAGGTGGATTTAAAAAGTCATATGAAGCAATTTTAACATAATGCAACAAGAAATGATTCAGCGACTTGTATTAAAAAATTGTGAAACCACTTTTAGGCTTTAACAATGTCACTTTAGTTACTTCATTTTATCTCTGATTGGAGAAAAATGTTAAAGTTCTTATAAAATCCACCAGAGGGAGTCGGAGATCTGTAAACAGTTCGTCACACTGATAGTTCACACTCACACAAAATTCATACATCCTTCAGCTGTCACACCCAGTCACTGATTCATGTATATTTCATGGTGCCTCACGTTATTCGGATAAGGAAAACACGTTTAAATGAATGCGTTTTGGCTGCAATCCAAGCACTTTGCACACAAGCAGATGCTGAGTGTGGGTGAATAATGCACATATAAGCACAGCATCACTTCGCTCTCTAATCCATTTACTCGTGAACTTTGGGAGGTTTGCTTGTCTGTGTGCCTTTCGATGCTTCAGCTACAAAATCTGTGTGCAACAAACTGTTTTTTTAAAACCATAGATGCAATTTTATCTCAGTATAATTTTAAATTTGGCAGAATTGAGATTTAATCTTCTTGTATTTAAGTGCAGCAAATTGTTTCTATCATAACATAATAGGAGTCGTCTCTTCCCTTTCTGATTGGTTTTCTTCTCTTCAGAACCTTTTTTTATGATGCGATTTAAATTATTTTTTTTCCACACATGCAGAAAGACTGCAGACAAACTCTGGACTTTTATTTCTGTAGAGCGTAATACCAACTGCACCACTTTAATCCTTTTTATTCATAAAATTAATGCATTGACGGAAATAAAATGAGCCTCTTTACATAAGAGACTAATCTGTAAAATTAGGGAACACAAAGAGAAACTCTTGACCAGTTTTATGAAATTAATTAAAGATCCCATCTTTCTTTTGATTCGCTCTCACCTGGCTTTGGTCATCCCGTTCCAGCAGTTGTCCTGACTGTTGCTTTCAGCCGCCAGTTTGCTGCACAGCGCCACCGGCAGCTGGACCCAGTACTGACGCATGTCCCTCAGTTTACTGGACAGATCTGACACCTGAGGCCAGAACAAAAGCAAAAACATTTTTATGAAAATCTCAGTTTAACTGTAAGATTCATTGAGAGTTTCTTGAGTTTCTCTGCACTTTCAGACACAGATTACATGTAAACGTTGTCATTTGGCTAAATTCCAGTTTAATTAATTCAAAACTGGCTGTGAAATATGAGCTGTGTGTGTGTGTGTGTGTGTGTGTGTGTGTGTGTGTGTGTGTCTCTGTGTGTGTGTGTGTGTGTGTGTGTGTGTGTGTGTGTGTGTGTGTGTGTGTGTGTGTGTGTGTGTGTGTGTGTGTGTGTGTGTGTGTGTGTGGTGTGTGTGTGTGTGTGTGTGTGTGTGTGTGTGGGGCATCCCGTGGAAGGAATTTCACTTTAATTAAAAAGACAAACAGCTATTGAAGCAGATCATCTATAAAACAGATTCTAACTTCTATTAAGTCTAATTAAGACATATACAGTGGTAGTTTTACAGTAACAGAACCCAAATTACTACACACAAGTTCTAAATATCAACTATTCAAGAAGCAATGAGCTAAAATTACGCTACACAAACTAAATCAGGGATTTTTATCTTTTAAGTCTGACCTGTCTTTACAGATTTGGACAGATTGTTCATCCCATATCCGTCCAATTCGGTAAATGTTGTTACTCTTGTTTAAAGCGTTTATGACTAAAAATGGTACAGATTCTTAATTTTGATGCATATTGCGACAAACATCAGACTCTTAGCAAATCAAGAATAAATTGTAACTGATTTATCAGTGAATCTGATTAATTCTCTTTGGAAATTTTATATTTTCCATTTCATATGTGGAACATTAATGCAAATAAGTTACCAAAAAATACAGAGAAATAAGAAAGGATGGTATTAAAGTTAGCTTGGACCAAAGAAGCCACAAAAAGGTGATTCAGCAGGATAATAATCCCCAAAAAATCCACATAAAAAACAAAGACACAAAGTTCATCTTCTTCAGTCTGATAGAAAACCTGTGGGAAATACACACACCTGTATTTCCAGTCTGAGCCCAGCTGTTGGGGACGGTTTGTATTCGAACGCAGTCAGCGAGCCGCTCTTCTTCTTCTGCTCGTGGGCGTTTGGAGGACCTGTTCCCGGTTCACCTGGGGAGCCGCATGTTTGGAACACCTGCAGAAACGATTCCCGAGCTTTTACCAAGTTTCGCAATTCACCGCTTCACTTTTTATTTTAATAGCGTCGACAAAGGTGCAATATTTATCTAGTGTTTTGTTACAGCAGGCAACCAATTCTTATTATTTGTAATTAACAGGCAGTGAAGATGACCGAGCGAGACAAAGCGTTCTTTCGTTCAATTCATACAGAATTCACTTTTCAACTGGATGCATTTATCATTTACAGAGATTAAAATAAAAACCTTCTTCTCTTTTTAACTTTATTCCTCCTCACAGAAGGTTTCAGAAACTGAGAATATGGATAAATGAAATATTTTGATTATATTCATTTTTTGCTCAGAGGCAAATGCAGAAAGAGCATTTCCAGTTAGCTGTAAGTATGAAATAGTCCACTAGATGTCGCCACTGGAAAACATTTCAAATAGCTCTGAACATAATACCTATTTGTGAAAACTATTTTGAAATGAAATTAAAATATTTCATGTTCATTTGATTCAAGAATAACCCTTGAGACGTAGCATCTCATTTATAAACAACAATAATTTAAATCATAAAAAATAAGTATAAAATATTTATACACATTTAAACAGAACAATTTCACGCTGTAAGATAAAATCTCTTACCTTTGCTGTGAATGCGTCCATGTTTTCCTGCAGATAGTGCACGGCTTCGTAGATCCGTATGGGGATGGAGGACAGAACCACGTCCAGGCTGGGTTCTGTGCTGAAGCTGGACGCTACTTGGATCATTGTGTCTGCAAGCAGAAACAAACGCAGAAATCAGAAACCACTGCTTTACATACGCAGCCTGAAGAAACACTTTACGGTTAAACAGAAACCAAAGGGAATCAAAAGACTAACAATCTACCTACAGTTCAAATCATAAATGTTTTCACACAAAATAAATCAACATTTTTTCTAGTTTTAGGTCAATTAGAATTACTAATATTATCTCTATTTGCTAAATGCCACAATAATGAGAGAAATAAAATGTCAGATTATCTTTTTAATGTCTTCAGAGTCAGAAGTTTACATACATTTATTTTGGTAGCGCTGCCTTTGAACTGTGTGACTTAGATCAAACCTTTTGCTTCTCCTCAGACCCAGCTGGGTTTCTGACCCATTCCTCCTGAACCGAACAGAACTGGTGGGACTGGTTTTGTAGGCCGCTTCACTCTCACAACCTTTCGGATCTGCCTTCTTTATCGGATTGAGATCAGGGCTTTGTGGTGGCCATGTCAAAACATTGACTTTGTTGTCCGTAAGCCACTTTGTGACCAATTTAAAGCTCAGGTCATCTGAGCTTTTAACTCTCTGACTGATGTCTTTGGATGTTGCTTCCATATTTGCACATGATGCCGTTTATTTTATGAAGTGCACCAGTTGCTCTTGCAGCAAAAATGCTCCATTTATGTCGTATGAGTTTAACCTTTTAACAATATTAGCTCTTTTTCAGTCTTGGCATATTGCAGTCTAACTGAATAAGTCTCAAACAGTAAGATGGGTAGAGGATTGGCGGGGGCGTCTTACCGATGAGCTCCTGCCACACCGGATCCAGGTCAGCCTGGTTGGCCAGGCAGCCCTTCATGACGTTTGAGCAGTAGTTGGAGCAGGGCTGGACCGAGGCCAGGCCGCGGCAGTGAGGGCAGTACACCAGTTTCATCAGGGCCTTGTTGCACTCCTCAGCGAGAGACACCTGGAATCAAACCCGTCAGGTTTGCTGAATGCTTTTGATGCATTTTATTCCAAATGGTTTTCTCCACAGTACCGAAGCATGACAACAGAGGGCAGTATTTACACATCATTGCATGAACAAAAAGGGATTAAGGGCCAAAACAATTTGCCACTAATCTACTAGAATACAAATAATGGGGAAATTAATCATCTTTATTCAAGGAAACAATTTAAATTGGCTTCCCATAAGAAAGATGTTACTCCTACTTTTTAGAGATCCTGCATAAAATATATCATGTAAAAAAAACAACAACAACATGAGTTTAAATATGCACTGGCCATTCATTAAAGTTTCTAACTTTAGTCTTGTGAACAGACTCCTTCGTGTTTAATTTGGTCAATGTTGCATTACGGAGTGAGGTCATGAGGTTTGAGTTATATTCAGAGTCTGCAGTCACAGAGACGGCCGAGCATGCAGGCTGGATGTGAACCGTGACGCGATAGAAAGTTTCAGCAGGTGGCAGAAATGTGTGCAATTCTTCACAGGAAGGAGAAAGGAATAATTCAAACCTTAAAAACACAGACAGATATTTTGCATTTAACTCTTACGCAGGATTGCAAAGAATGCATTTGCATCAAGTTTATCTTGATCTTTTTTTAAATAAACCAGTAAAACTGCAACTCATTATTAAAGAAAATCATATAAAAATCCTGATGACAAAAAATGCTTTCTGATGGGAAACATAAAAGACGACACACTCTGCACTGCACACATGTGGGAGTTTGTGGATAATCTCAAAGATCTAAAAAAAAAAAAAAAACTCCTCGCACCAATAATTTTACATCAATCTTGTCAACCCTCTGAGAGAGAGCTTTGTTCTGACGGAAAGGCTGACAGTTTGTTTTCTATTATCTTTGTGTTTCCCATCTGCAGGGCGGAGGATTTTTCTCTCACAGTTTGGGTGTGACAACCACGCAGCCACCACATCTGCTTCCCTGGGAATCAGCCCAGCAGACATTAGACCCATTCCCAAACAAACAGCCAAATTATCAATAGTTCAGATGACATCTTCTTCTGGCACAGTTACCAGAACGCAAAGCATGACTGCTTGTTTAAGTCTGAGCTGATGTTTCCATGTTTGTCCTCAACGTGTGCGTGAGTGTGTGTGTGTGTGTGTGTGTGTGTGTGTGTGTGTGTGTACAGAAGGAAACACAAAATACACAGAACCCACCTGTGAGACCTTCCTGATCACGTCTGAGCTGACCAGCAGGCCCTGGACAAACGACCTGGCCGTGACAAAAGACCGGATCACTTTCGTTTTCATGTCCCGAGGGATGTCTCCGAATGGCCGCAGCGTCTCCTGCTGCTTAGCAACACATTCCAGGTAATCCTCCGACAGGTTGACCTGACCAGCAGAGATGACGGCCGAAAACACAGCAGAACAATTAGGCTTCTTTTAACCAAACATTCATGCAGATTTAAAACCCTGATATGGATTTTTAGGTCCTTTTCTGTGTTAAATTTCTACACAAGAGGATGAGGGCCATTGAAAAGAAAATGATAAGTTTGACTTATTTCTCAGATATTAATCTTCTGATATCAAAAGACAGAATTCTGAGAAAAAATTTACATTCTGAGATTGAAGTCAGATTCTTTATTTTTCAGTGGCCCTAATACTCTTCTGTAAATTTTCTGTTCATTCCTTCCCTCGTAAATTTTGCATTCAGCTCAGTTCAATTTAATTCAGTATTTTTTAACTCATTTCATGTCAACACACATCTACTAGCATATTCCTGCACTCACCTCCGTGGGGGCAGAGGCTTTAAACGTTCGCTCCAGCAGCTGGGACCAAAACTCGGACAGGTTCTCGTCCAGGTTGAGGGCTGAGCCCCGGTAGTACTGACGCAGGTCAGCGTAGAGCTCTGCAAACAGACGGGCGTTCTGGGAGTACAGGGGGCCCAGCGGAGACAGCACCTCCTGCATCGAGCGCTCAGACTGGCCGTGCAGCTCCGTGAAATACGCTACAGAAAGACAGGAAAACGTCAGGACACAACAGGACAGTCCAACTAAATGATGAAGATTTATATCTGCCACTTCATTTCCAGCTTTTTTAGTAGAGCTATGCACAACTGCTACGTTTACAAGGTAGTTTAAACTTTATCATTCTTTCCAGATGATAAAATGATACCCATCATCTGGAAAGACATTATAGAGATCTATGCAAAGCAAGTTAATTTCAACAATTCAATTTGATTTAAATGTAATCCACAACAAATATTATCTCAATGAACTTTGCAAAACAAACACAGATGTAATTCCCAGGTGTTGAGTGGATTGAACACTGACACAAGGGCTAAATTCCTACAGCGGACAGATTCTGCTCTTTCCACCTTATGTGGTACTAAATTGGATCTGTTTCCGATTGTTTTCAAAGCGTCTGCAGTCTGAACGTTTTCAAATGTGAAAAAGTTCAAGCGGTATAAACGCTGCTCTCTACATCATCGAATGTATTCGTCCGTTTGGCACTTCCTACTACTGGGTTGTCACAGCAACCACTCCCACTCCACCACTGCGTGCCCACTGACTTGGCAGATGTTTTATGCTGGATGCTCTTCCCCTCCCTTCCTGCCGTTACAGCATTCAGTCGTCTAAATTAACTTCAGATCAGTCAGCTTCATTCAATTCAGTCCAATCCAAACACAAAGCCCAGTTCAGTTTCGTAACTTCATATCTTTGTAAACTGGTTACTTTTATTGCTTCTTTTTCTTGCCTAATTTAAAAAAAAACAACCTTTCTGTAATGGTTCCTTTAATATCTCCAGTTCTGTCAGGTGGACACAAAGTGACAGTGAGGAAAAACAGAGAATTAGAGAATCAGAGTGCTGTCTCTGTACTATAATGGCTTCAAAGGCTGTGGACCGCTGCCAGGCTGCTGTAACCGCAACCAGATGGACAGCCACATTACTGCAAGTCCACAAGGCTTTACGCCTTAGACTAATAATAATGTCTTGCTCTGACTTTGTCCTCCTGCCCAGTCTCTGTCTTTATTTTGCGTTTTGACTCACTGTTTCCGCTCAGCGCCGGTGATTTGTTCTCGCTTGCTGTGCTTGTGTGTCTCCATGTTGGTATTGGAGGCACTTCTCAGTTTTCTTCTTCTCTACATCGCCCTCTGCCTCTGATATTCAGTGATCTGCAGCCTCGACTCCTTGGTGGGTCAACAGCTCATTAGCTGAACTAGCTGCTGCCCCCAGGGACAACCTTTTTTCTGGTGTATGCGTTTGCGTTTGCGCGTGTGTGTGCATGTGTGTGTGTGCATCCCTAAAGATCAGTGGATCGGATTATCGCATTTCATTGTGTCTGGCTGACTCCGGTCTCATTATAACGCCCAGGCAGGGGTCTTCTTGTCACACAAACCTGCATTCACACACATACACACACACACACACGCATGCATGCAATCACGGCTGTTATTGAAGCTGCGGTATTGACCGCCAAACACAACTTTGCAAATACACAACATACAAATGTCACGCTCCTCTGGGTGCGCTTCTGAAGGTTTGTTATTGAGCTCTGGCAGTAATGAGTGCCTTGTATGCACTAACACACCAACACCCTACTTACTGTCAAAGCTCCTGTGGAGATTGTTGAAAGTCGCCTGCAGGGACCTGCCGGCCTCTCTGATCAGCCCTTCGGTCTCCTGGGCGCTCAGGCTGGCCAGGTTTCCCTCCATGGCGATGGTGCAGCAAGTCGGACCCTGAGGACACATCCTCAGATGTTCACCTTTAAAAAGAGGGAGACGCTCCGTCACGTAATTGGAATGCATAAATTTTTATGAGTCAATAACTAAATTAGTCAGTTTTTCAACATCACAGTAATTTACAACCAAGTGACACCTGAAATTACAGCAAATTAACAGTGAGAGTCTCTCCACACACACGGACACCCTCATCTCAAGACATGCAAACATCTTTAGAACAAGCTAATCTCTTTTTGTTGCGATTATTTTCAGATACATAATTTGTGACCTTCAGATGAGGCAGGGTTAAATTAGGGATGCATCAACCCACCAATACTAAAATTAGACGTTTTCATTATCGGCCAGTAAGATCCGACTTAATCTGACTTAAAAATCTTTTTCTTTAAAACTCAAACATGAATGTACTGAATTACAGATTTATCTCATAACTCTACACCAGTACAACACACTTAAATACACTTCACAAGTTTGATCAAAAGCAACTTTAATTAGTTCATATTACTTAAAGCATCACTTAACATAATATTATTCATTTTAAATTAGTAATATTATAGTAGGGAAGAAAAAATATTTTATTTTTTTTTATAAATTCACTATTCCTCTAATCATACGTAAAAAAATAAATAAGACTAAAGCAGTTTTTATGATTTTCAATTTACTTTTTCACATTGATTAGTGTCTTGTAAATTACAACAAGATCCTTTGAGTAATAAAATGATGAATAACAAAGAAAAATCTCCAATATTCAATGTCAGAAAGATGCAACAAATTCAATTTCAGCTCATTATTGCCCTAAATACCCAGGGAGTTTCGTTAAATTGCTTCAAGAGTCGATTTTAGAAGCAACTCAGGTCATTTAGATCAATCCATGTCGGTCCTTTGCTTTGCATGAAATTAGATATCAGAAAATGTGTAATTATGATCTTATTGCTGGAAATTGAGGTAATAATTGACCAGCATTTTTCAACAACTCCCTGTTAGAGTTTGTATCTTATAAAATAAAACATAAACATCAGGTGGATTTCCAGGGGCAGTTAAAAATACATCCAACTATATACAGCATTCTGACACATATTGTGTCCAAATGCAGCAATTTTCACTCTGCAGAGACATTTTGTGAATGTGATTGTGTCCAAAAATGTCAACCATGTGTCAGTAGGATGAAACATGCAAACTTTGGCTGATCCAATGGATGATTTATCACATTAAGATCTTAAGCTTCTTTTAATCAGAATCCAAACTAAAATATTTAAAATCATATAGTCAGGGATCAATATTTAAGTAATTAAAGTGTTGAATCACTTAAAAAAAAAAAAAAACTGCATTTACTTTAAAATATTAAGTATACAATTAAAGATCTGCTGTTCCCATAGCAACCTTGCAGACCCCTCAGAAGCAGCGTTCAGCTTCTATGCACCACAAATCTGGAATGAACATCCAGAAAACTGCAAAACAGCCGAAACACTGAGGTCCTTTAAACACAGACTAGGAACCCAGCTGTTCAGTGTTGCTTTTGAAACCTTAGTTAACATTCTGATGTGTAACGATGACAAAATGTAATGTTTGAGTTGTTGACTTTGCATTTTTGAGGTAAAACACTTTGAACTGCCTTGTTGCTGAAATGTGCAGCACAAATAAACTTGATTGACTGATTGTTTTAATTTAACAAATACTTAATATTGGTTAAAAACAAACAAAAAAAGTACTACCGTACTTCCATTGGCAGATTATTTGAGAAAAATGTCTTATTATAAGTGAAATAATCCACCAATGAAACTAATACTTTTTTGAATCAATTAACTAATTATTAACTTAAAACAAGTTAATATTTCTTGCTAAAATGTCACTCTACAAATAAACTGATTGATGCAGTATTCCTTCATTCATTTATTAATATTAATTTATAAAATGCCAATATTTTATAGAATGCCATTTATTTTAAGATTTATGTCCATCAGTTCAGATCAGAAACTCAAATCAGGAAGTTAACCTTCTCTCTCACTCGTCATACGTTTATAGACTCTGCGTTTTTGTGTGCATGTTCTATCCATTTTCTGAAATGCAAATCTTTTTTTTTTGTACATAAGGATGTATTTGACCAGACTTCCAGTAGCCTGCAGCCAGTTTGCAGCATTAGTCTCATGACAGACAGCAGCGCTGCGGATTTCCCTCCGTGTGAATCTCTGTGAATCTCCGTCTAAGAAGGTTAGGGGTGAGTAAGTTTCCCCTCAGCTGTGTGCTTCACTGCTCTCCGCCTTCTTAACAGGTCCAGCGCTGGTGGCTGCTCGTGTTATCGTTAGTGTGGGTGTGTATTTGGGTTGCAGGGCTGGAATTTGTTCATTGCAGTAAGTGGAGCAGAAGAGAGACGCCTTCATCAGCAGCTCCCTGTGAATCCTTCACTTGGTGGTTTGTGTGCAGGATGTGATAACAGGGAGAGAAATGAACGGTGGCAGCTGGATTACAGGAAGCAGCACCTTGTTTCTACGCTCTCATCTTTTTACTTTACAAAAATAGTCATTTGAAATTTTGTTTCTAGTTCTAGCCTTCATGCACAACTTAAAGGGACATTATTGTGTAAAACCGATTTATTTTTTTCTGCTTTAAATCATGCTATAATGTTATTCCTTCACCACATGGAGGAATAACATTATTCCTGCAGTTTCTCCTCTGAGCTGCCGTTCTCAAGTTTCTGCATTACAGAGCAGCTCCATCACTCAGTCCCTGCAGACTAGCCAGCAGTAATTAGCAAACACCTGGTGGAACTGCATATCTACTGAGCTCATTATACAATGTACTTCTAATTGATTGCTGGTAAAATGTTGCTAAAGGATTAATAGAGAAGTCATGTTGTGATGACTTCCTGAAGGCCTGGCTTCAGAAAGAGCAGGAGTTTTTAAAGAGACAGAGGCCCAATTTCAAGATAAATAACGAAGTAAAATTTACTTCTAAGTCATATTTGATATATGACATATTCTACATGTCATATATCAAATATTGTTATGTCATATTTGATCATTTGACACCTGAAGATAACATAATTACTTGATTGTGCCCTAAAATGATCCTATGTTGTTGGAAAACACATAAAACTGCCCCTTTCATTCCACAACCAAAACACCCATCTAATAACTCATTATTTATCCGTTTTAAGTGTCATTTAATCTACAACCAAATGCATCTGCCCTCTAATCTTAACACTAGAACTTCCAAAATTCTAGAAGACCATAAAATCAGACCAGAGGAAGTAATTTTGACTCACAAGTTTCCAAAACAAAAACAAAAAAATTTAAATCTAATTTTTTTCGCTCGTCAAAAAATCTCAAAAGCTTGGAAGTTTGAGGCTGGGAGAATAGAAATTGATAAACTGAATGCTTTTGCAAGACAAAAGTCTTCAAAACTCGGTGGAAGAGGCTGTAAATAAATCGTGTGAGAAGCGGTGAGTGAAAAGCTGCACCCTGAGAGGAGAGGTGGGTCAGGTGTAATCAGTCTCAATAGGTGATTTGGTTGCACACACCGTGTTTGCCTTCAGGCTGCAGCATAGATTTCGTTACGTCTGCATCTGGGGGGATGAACACACACACAAGGTTGCACTACAGGAGACCCTGATTGACATAAGTCATTGCTGTCAGCCTCGGGGAGGTGAGGAATCAGAATGCTGCAATGGGAGGAGCTCTGTCCAATGAATACAGTAGCTTCTTTAATCAATAACGAGTGGGATTATGATGTTGCAGGCAACTCAAACGTCCCTGATTAATTTGGACTATTCTCAGTTTAACCAGATATGATCTGAGTCAGAAGAAGGGGTGGAAATTTCTCCACATTGAGATGAATCACTATGAAGAGATGGATGACTCTGCATTGGCAGAAACAAACCAATAGTTTGCTGCCAACAAATAATTTAATTACTTACTTGTTAATTGTAATAAGCAGCTCAAACAGAAGACGATTCAGATTTCATTAACCAGTCGCCATTCTGTCTCGTCTGCTTTATGTTTACTTTAAAAGCCATAAATTAGCACAGCACTCTATTATGTTTCCAGTGAAAATTAAAATCTACATCGTCTGTGTAACATAAATCAAAATGATCCAACACAAATGCAGTTTAAAATGACATTAAAACAAATATGTCCTTAAGGATTAACAGAAGTATTTCTAATTACTCAATGCCAGAATGAGGAAATGAATGTCTTGTAGAAATGTAGTTACTTAAAGGTCAAAAGTTCACTTATTTTGCTTTAGTATTTGATATAATTGCATTTTAAACTATAAAACAGGTTTACAGGTTTGGATATATCATAATAACTTGCTGGATTTGCCTTGTTCACACACTTTTTCTACAAATCAGGGCTTTGTAGTGGCTACTAAAATGTTCACTTAGTTGCCACTTTGAAACTAATTTATCTTTATTCTGTGACCCATCATGTAGCATTAGAGCTACTTGAGGAAAAGCTTCAATTTCCAGGCATTATTACAAAAAAAGTTGTTTTTTCTCATTTATTTTACTGCTTCTACTACTTTATTAATATAACACTTTAAAAAGAAACCACAGCTGCAAAAAAAGTGCTTTACGAATAAAATCAAAGAGCATTTAAAAAAGACAATAAGAAAACAGAATTAAAATAGTAATAAGTCTCAGGGTGTGTCAAAAGCCAAGTAATAAAAAAGCAATAGGATTTTGTTCCATATTAGTTCTTCCAATTTTTAGGAATATTAAATCCCAATTATTTGTGATTTTTTTTTTTTTTTTCCCTGTAAGACGTTCAAAAATAACTATTTTCCTTCTTAAGCAAACAGAAATAATTAAAGAAACACTAACTGACTAGAAAAAGAGAATTTTTGTTTAATGGAAAAACATTAATCCCTGTTTATACAGCGTGTAAATGAAATCATATGCTGAAAGCTAATATCTTTCATACTAATTTAAAATGAGGATCGATTTCAACCAGCAGGAGTCACACAGCCAGATATCTGTGAAGTTCAGCCTCCTGTCAAGGCTAAACTCAATAAAACTCTGATTAGGCTGCTCATTGCTGGAGGCACATGTTTTATTCACTTCATGCATTAGGATAAGGTAAATATTTTAGTATTGATTACAAGCAAAGTTCTGATGTCAAATTTATGAGGACAAACATCTTTCATGCGCCTCCATCTTTGGCTTCCACACAGATTCCCACAAAAAAAAAAAAACATTCAGATCCAAACATGTTCCTCGTTTTGCCTGCAGATGTTGAGTCGCCAAATGTGTTGGCCACACAGCGCACGTCAAGACAGACAGTAGCATTTAGCATTTCGTTTCCCTCTTCCCGTTCAAAGCATCTGGCTCAGGCTTCCTTCTTGGCATCGCGATCTTCTGCTTCATCGGCCTTTGTTTCCTCACATTCCTGGTGGCAGATTCAACATATCTGAGCTCGTCTTGACAAGTGAGCCGTCCCCACCGAATGTGCTGAGCAGACAAACGGCCAAACCTGCACCACTCTGCATTCTGACGATTAAAAAACAAAAAATAACAACCCAATATTCAGCAAAAAAAATAAACTTTATCAAGGCCATGCAAGGTGAGGTGACAGGAATATACATGGGTTTTACACTCTGCAAACTAAAACAAATTCAGCTCTCTGAAAAAGTAAAGTAAAATCTGATTTACTCCGAATAACAGGAATGAAAATCATCAATTATTTATTCAAAATCTGAAGCACTGCTTATCTCTCAACCTGATCAGAAATGCATCGAGTTTGTTGTTGCGTCCTGTAAACTTCTGCATCATACATAAAAAATGAATATAGGTTTGTTTTCTGCCAATAGTAAAACATGTTTATGAGTTAAAACATGTTTTCTCCCTAAGTTCTGATTTTTTTTTTAATGTGCCAACAAGAGAAATTTTAATGTTGCTTTAAGAGAACATTTAGACACCATCTCTTTTTTATGAGGAAGCCTGGTAACGGTTTCTTCTCAGGATTTTGCCACAACAAAATGCTCGAGACCATCATTTGTTACCATGACAACCTGGGCGATACGAGAAAAATCCCGTCACAATATATATATATGTATATTTTTTCTGATCAGCCAATATCGATATGTCAAAATATAAAACACGGCTTCTCAAAATAAACTTAGAGAAACTGTACAAAATGAAGACCTGCAAATTTACAAGTTTGACCACCACTCTTATCGAAAGAGTTAAATATGGGCAACATCCTGGAAGAAAGTTTCCACATAAACCTTTCCATTTATCAAATTAGCGCCTGCACACCAAGAGCCAAACAGACACAATCAGGCTGTGGAAAACGAGGCTCTGAACTAATCAGAACTTGCTGTAACAGAGACGCTTTGCGCTCGGTGCCGACATGTAGGACCATGTTCAGCCAAACGAAGGCTGAGTTAATTTGATTGTGCAAAAACTCGTCAACCGCAGCTGATTTCTCAGGCTAATTCAGGTCAGATTTTGACAGCGATAAATTGATGTTACTAAGAGATTATGTAACAGTAGTTATACATAATGTGTGTACAGAGTTGTGTGACCAAAACAGAGAAAAAAATGTTTTTATTCTTGTACCATCAAAGTATAACTTTTTTTCTAAAATATAAAATTTTGTCCGATTCCTTCTGTTCCCACTTATTATGTCTTTCAATTTAACTTGTCATATCTTTACCTGACAAACTAAAGAACAAAAATAATAAATTAAAAACAAATCTTGCTCATACGTAGAAATATATTCTCAGTTAGTAAAACATCCACTGTACTTTTCCCATTTAAGACAGCAGACTCTTCATATTTCAGGAACGAAAACTGGTTGATTTTATTATTTCATAATTTGTTAGTGATTTCCAAACTTTACCACAAATTAAACAATTTTTCAGAAAATTAAGAAATATTATTTTATGAGCACACATTAAACAGAAGAGTAAGATAAAGTTTAGATAGAAATATGTTGATTTTATTCTGACATTTTAGTTTTAGACGATAGTGTAGTATGAACATTCAAACTCCACTTTGACGTATTTTTGTCCAATCTCAACTTTTTCCTTTTTAATTACCCATATTGGGTTTTAATTGGGTTTCAGTAACTGTGGTTTTATGATTTGTAATTATCATTGAGCTGCTGCTGTTCAAATTGCTAATAAAAAATAGTTAAAAATGCTTAAAATGTCAACTCAAATGATGTTGTCTTTGTCTCAAACAGTGAAATCCTGTTTACATGCACACTGTTTAATGAGAAGCTTTCTCTCTTAAACAAAAGAATAATGCTTCCTCTGATCTTCACATAAATAATTCATGACTGAGCATGACTGAAAGGCTGCTAGAGGCTATTATTCAACAACACATAACAGCAAACCAGAGCTTTTCTCTCTCAAATATTAGAGCTGGAAAGACCTGCTATTTATTTTCCAAATGATCTGTTGCACTGCAAGACATCTGAAGCTGGTTTGACATGAAAAAGACATTTAAGTTCATGAAGTTGATTAACGCTGCAATTTAAACCAAATAATTATTTCACAATATGTAACAAAAATCACACGTATTCCTCTATTATTTTCACTCACAATATCAAGTGAAAATAACTATTTTACTTTAGAATAATTGAAATTCTTGTTTCAAACTGGAGAAACAAAATTTCTGATCTGATCTGAAACCATTTAGTGAGAACAGGACATTATCCTCAAGCTTTGCATTGAAATGAACATTTTCCTTTATAAAACATGAATCAGATCACTTCCATCTTAGGACACAAAAAACACGCCGCTAAGCACCCTGGGAAATAGCTCCCACGCCTGTCTTTTTCTCCTTTCAGTTTTTTAAATGCTAACCTAAAAAAACTAATTTATTCAACAACTGGAGGTTTGACAAAATGAACAAAAACACAACTTACTGCTGTAAGTTTATTTTTTACAAACTCACAACACATTTAGGTTCAAAATGTGAATCTCTAAATTTATTTGACTTAAAAATAAGAAGGTAGTAGAAAACTAAACGTGGCTCAAATGTTTTACAGTGAAGCATATTACATGTCTGGTAAAACACAAACGATTACATTGTTTAAACTGTAAACAAAGGCGCCATAGATGCTGGTTTCTCCTGCAGGAAGCACCGTCTCACTGCATGGGAGTTTAAAGCAACAAATTATACAAACATGCTTTACTCCTCTCTGTGTGGCCTTCAGGTTTGAATGGTCCTATTTTGATTGTGTTATATTGTATTTTACTACTTTATAATCATCTAGGTTGTTCAACTTTAACTCTCTCCTCAGTTTTCACTTGTAGCATAAGCCGCCATAACGTAAACAAAATCATTTCTCTTTACCTCCGAAAATAATAATATTAAAAAAAAAAATGTTTCCAAGATCCAGAAGCGGTGAGGCATTCAGGAGGTTTAATGAGAAGTGAAAATCTAATTACACCCTCAGCTGCAGCAGAAGTGCTTCATCACACGTCTTACCTGCCCTCCGCTGCAGACTAATCTCTCACAGAGCGTTCGCCGAGTCAGCAGAGCCCAATGACAAGGTTCCACGTGTGTTACTGTATTTCAGCTGATTCCACCTCGGAGAAATGCAAACATAAAGAGCTCCAATCTGCTAACATCACGCTTATGCACCATGTTTAGGTCAGGGTTTAAAGTGCAGCCCTGGGGCCATTTGTGGTAAATATCCACCTCTAGAACAGGCATTTAAAATAGATGGAGACTTTTTATCTTTAATTACAGTAAAAAAAACGTTAAATCTTCTTACAATAGAAAATATATATTGGTGTAACATAAATCATCACACTTTTTGAGTTTCTCTTGAAGAACCGGTAAAGCAAACTTTACCATACGCGAATCTACGTTTTATTAATATCATAAACTTGGCTAAGATAGCAAGCATTTTCAGGGAAAAAGCGACTCATTAATTAAACTGTTTCTTGTTTTTGTTTTTACCGAGAAAATTTGCCAAATTATTTTCAATAAGGCAAATCTCCAGAACCCGTTTTACATTCTGGATGTAGAATAATTCACACATTCTTTTCCAGCAACAAATTTGACTTATTCATTACTTTATAGTTTAATTATTGCATGTTTAGTTAATTGTTGACTGTATAACAAAATGTTTTGTTCAAGTCCTTTTGTCTGGATGATTTTGGCTCATTGAGTCGCTGTACAAACAAATTTAAGATTTATATCAAGAGATAATCAGAGCATCCATTGGTTCATCAAATTAATCAGGAAGTGAGATGTTTCTCAGAAGTATCATTTTTGAGTCTTTACTCAACTATGCTGATTTTATTCTTTACTGCTGCTTCATAAAACAAACCAGTCCAGATTAAGACATACATCAAGTCTTTTGTGATGCAGAAAGATACATTTTCTTGTTAAAACAATTAAATCGCAGCTGTTTTTATCTGTGTTCCTTTAGAAACATGAAGTGGCTTATCTGGTTTATGATATTACTGTCAAGAAGGCAAGACTTGAAAGACGTAAATTCAATTAACTGAAGCAGGTCATTGTCCTGATGTTTGCTCAAACGACATTAATTTGGATTAGTGTTGTCACTGAATCTGTTTAATATCAATTCCAGAACAACAGATGGTATCGTAAGCAGCACACTGGGACAAACTAAAGAAAACTAAACATTTTCACCTGTTTTTCCTCCTCTTTTTATCCAACTCTTTACTTCCTGTCCTACTTTCATCCATCCTGCCCTCATTTAACTCATCTCCTTAAATCTGTCCAACTTCTTCCACTCCTCTTTTTTATTTTAATGTTATGGCCTCGTTCCTTTCGCTGCATCTTTACTTGGCTCTCCCCCCCCGCTGGGATGAAAGTTTGTCACAGGAAGCAACTTTACTGTGGAAACCGCTTCTCTAACTGAAACCAAAGTGACCTCCAATTTCTCAAATATGACAACATATGCACACAAACAGCACAGGTCATGCAAACCGTAACACAGACGAAGCAAAACCCAAACGCCGTCGCTACGAATAAAACGCGAAACCTGCACTAAAATAGTCTTTATTTTAATACACTGCCTGATTCTGCCCTTGCTCTGCCGTCACACACCACATCAAAGCAGCTCACTGCTGAGCAGTAAAAGTGGCGCAGTGGTTTGAATTTATTCCCTTCAGTCAGACGTTTATTCACTGCTTCCCTTTGCTAATGAGCGTCTTACAATAACCCTGTCACTTACTGCGGCAAATTACTGCTACCTAAATGAGAGTCTGATGGAATGTGTGTGCGTGAGTGTTTCCATCTCACACTCTCTTCATCATTTAAGACCACCTGTATGTGATTTAATGTCCCACACGGACTTCCTCCCAAAGTACACTTTTACCATTTTACAATGCAGTGAAAAGCAAAGGAGGGCAGAAGACGAGGGGAGATGAACTGATAAGAGAGCAGAGGGGAGAAGGGAAAAGACGGAGGGATGAGAGGGCGATAAAAAAATAGAAATGGACAAAAAAGGAGGAGTAAAGCATCATTAATGGACACAGAGGCAGAAGGAAGACAAAAAGCAAACATTACCCTATAAATATCTAATAAATCTGTTCAACTTTATTACTTAATCGTATGAATTTACACTTGATCTAAAAAGTTGCTTATGATGGAGTTTCATAGCGTTTTATGATAATTTCACCCTGCAAGTAAAGCTGCTCAAAGCTTCAGTCAACATAAAATCCAATGAGGTTGCCTGTCTTGTTGCTTAGACCTGCAATTTTCAAAAACTCAAAATGCAGCAAAAGCCTGGAAACAGGATTTACAACACAAACAAATTCAAAGGTTGTGAATTATCATTATTATTAATACGCTGCACATGAAACAAGACTTCGATTAGGAGGCCATCACTGAATGATTCAAACGTACTAAATTTACAGCAGCTTAAAGAAATTAGAAATCCAAAGTATTTCAGGAACTCTTTCATTTTAAAATTAGTAGCAACAAAGAGGAAGTTGGGGAAAAAAAAACACAATGGGCAAACAAAACACCGGGTAAAAACGTTACTAAGAATATCTCACCAAAGCATTCATTAACCATGTGTGTGTGCGTGTGTGTGTGTGTGTGCGTGTGTGCGTGTGTGTGTGCGTGCGTGTGTGCGTGTGTGTGTGTGTGTGTTGATGTGTTCGCATGGCACCAACTCCTCCATATAATACTGTAATTCTATGTCATTTCAGGGAGCACCTCTAAGCTCTTGCACTAATGACCACTTTTACTCAAACTCACTCAGTGTGCAAAAAGACTCAACCTGGGCCAGCTGGTGCATGCCATGCGCTGCAGAGGCAGGATCTGCCTGTGTGAGTCTGCACATTTGTGCAAGCATGTGAATAATTGTGGGGCAGCCAAAGGTCTCACAAGCCATTTCTGACTCTCCTTTCTACACATGCCTTTAAATCAAGACTGATTTGTCTCACTCCATGACAAATCAATATGAGACTCTGAATCAAGCATGAAATAAAAGGTTGAAAGTGTAGAGAGTTTATCAGCAACCACTCTGCTGCACGTCGCCTTCAGAAAACAGGCAAGAATGCATTGTTCTAACTGCTTAAACTCCTTACAATTAGGCAAACAAAATCATTTAAAACTCGCAGTCAGTGCAGATGTGTTGATGTCAGAGATTTTACTTTTAGCACAGCGTGTCTGTACCTCACACTATCTGCTGCACTTTTAATGTCTAATGGTTTAGTTCATCTCCTGCCTTGATGGATGCAGCCACATCTTAATTTTCTCGCTAGCTGTGACCAAAATAGGAAGAAATTATTCTCTTTCCTCTTGTCCTTTACAAGCAGAGCATAAACTCTTTTCTTTTCTTTTTTTTAAATGAAAACTGACATTTTAGGAAAACCTTATTCCACCATGTTATCCTAATTTAGAGGACCTCGACATTTCTCAGTGAGAGCTGATGATGTTAAATTTAATATTGCTAGTCAGTGCTAAACGTTTGTTGGGGTTTTTTTGCTATTCTCTCTCTCTCACCATCACCTGCATTAATCATTTTATTATGCTGCGTTAAACAGTTGACGTACGCTAACAACATGCTAGCTAATGTTAAGATAAATGCGGGTCACTACGGCAACCACTGACAGTTTAAAGGTCTGTCGGAGGTTTCTGCATCCTCTGTGTTTGCAAAGTAAGGGCACAAGAAATCATGTTGGATGACCTGCTAATGCAAAGCTTAGCTGGTTTAGATTAGCAGATTAGACATAAGGCCTAATCCAGCAACATTGGAAGGTTGTTGCCAGGACCAGAGTGGATATGAATGTTTGCGTGAGAAGAAAACGGGGCAAATGGGGGCAACAGCGTGTCGGATCCTCCATCAACGCTCTCTCTCTCTCTCTCTCTCTCTGTCGGTCAGAGGAACATTAGGTCGCCGCCTGAGGTCGGCCCTTTCCAGGTCAAGCCTTCAGAGTCAGAACGGTGAAGAAACTGAATGAGTGTGACACTGGCTCATTAGAGCAGCAGAAAACCACAGCCACGTGGTTTTCTTTTGAAGCCTCAGGGGAGCTGGATGCTTGAATGAGGCAATCACAGCCATCGGAGGAAACACAAAACCCTGACGCACGGGTTTAACATCTGAGCACATCTTAGACCTACAGCGGGTCTCGCACTCATTAAGATGGAAATAAAAATGTTAGAGAAGCTTTGCAGATGACCATTTCATTACTACTGGCTCTGAAAGAGAACCAGCAATTACCTGATGAGAGATAAACGCTTGAAGAAGTGATTGAATGAAAACCGAATGAAGTGGGCCATATGAACATAAAAATGTATCGCAATACTTTATTGTATTTATTGGGATAACAGTGAAACTAATAATTATTTCAAAAAGCATCTATAGCTTCTTTTCTGTCTTTTTTAACCAACTATGTGGCCAGGACTGCATCTTACTGCAGTCACAAAGAGATTAAAAAACGTTATTCTTATCACTAATCTGGACATAGAGACTGCTATGAAAATTATGTTGACAAATGCTTATTGTGCTGACAAGGTAGAAATGTTCAGAATAACATGAAAAAAAAATGTAGATGGTAGTTGTAGCTTATTTGTGAACTCAGACTTTCCTGATGCAACACTTTTATTATTTGGTAATCAAGATACAATACTGAGAATATTTTAAAATTCAGATAATCTCTGTAGTTTGATTATATCCTCTGACTCCTTGTTACTTGATTCAGATTGTAAATTCATCGCCTCGGCAGGATGGCAGTCCTAGTTTTCACGGTTCAGATGAAGGTTACAGTGTGGCATCCTAATTAATTCACCCTGCTTCTGCACAACCTTTATTACCACCGCTGGTAAAGATCCTTACAAAAGCCATAAAATAGATCTGTGAGCTTTTAACTAGTAATCTAATACTTCCTATTTCCTCAGAGTAAGAAATGTGACCGGTAACAGCTGCCTACTTAAAACGGAAAAGACTACTTTAACACATATTTCAGATAAATGTAATCACACGCAGCATTTCATGAGTAATTTTTGCAATATGTTGTATATATTTTTAAGACTTATTATTAATGCTGGGAATTGTAGCCATGTTTAATTTTACAACTGCAGCTAACTGCTAAATGCAGCTAACTGCTGCTAAATGCAGTTAACTGCTAACTGCTGCTAAGTGCAGCTAAATGCAGCTAAGTGCAGCTAAATGCAGCTAACTGGTCCTTGGGAGCTGTTGCTTTCCAGTTTGTTTATGGTTATTTATTGTATTTTATTTAATACTGCCAGAAGCTGATGTTAGCCACCAACTTGATTTTCTCTTTTGTTAGAATAAATTCTGATCTGATCTGAGATGAACGTAGAGATTACATGCATAATGGAAGAAGTTAGTAAAGTATTAATGGTTCTTCTTTGTGTCTTCCCGTAGTGCTCATGAGAGATTACGAGACTGAAAGTGTTAGAAAAAAAAGTGTGTCACATTTCACAAAGTTCTACAGATACCCTTGTAAATCCAGAGAATCTAAACCACCAATGTCTTCAAAATGTTACGAGCTGTTTGTTTCTACCCAGTTCCCCACCACTGTCAAATAAAAGCCTCTGTCATTCCCAACAGGATGAGATGTAATAAAGCAGAAACTTTATGAAATCACAATAAAAAGCATAAAATAACATCTGAGCCAACACTTGGGAGGTTAAAATGATGAAAAGCATAAGGGTGTAAGGCTCTGCAGAGCAGCATTAGCACTACATTGAGTTGGGATTTTCACAGCCGCCTGTCTAAATATAGACCTACGTCTGGTTCTCACATGGAGTAACACAAGTAAAAAACGTAACACACTGTTGGATTCTTCATCTTGCTCTAATCATCCCTGTGCCTTTGTGTTAACTTCCAGCGTTTCATAAAACACTGAAAGCAACCACATTAGGTCTCATTGACTCTGCCTATTAAATCCACTTCTTTAGCCTAAAACTCAGCCTTCACTTCATTCCACTAACAGGTATCAAAGATAATCACAGCAGCTTATGTCAAGGTTGTCTGTTCTACGCTGTAAAGCTGTCACAGATACACTGGCAGGGTAACCCAGTAGGATCTAACAGAGATAATACTCTCCAGCTCTGATCCCATCAGGAGCCCGGGTGTAAAGTGCATGTGAGGCCCCAACCTCTTACTCAGGACACCTGCAGACTATAAAAGCTCCAACAGCTACAGATACTGAAAGAATTTCATTTTTCACACAAAAAGCCAAAGAAAATAGTGCAAAACTTTTAGCACAGCGACCACATTATGTTGACAGCTAGCTTTAGCTTCATTTCCATTGACCATCTGGAAAATAAATTAGCTTTATGGAAACGTGCCAATTATTTAAAAAAAAACTCGTTTTTCAATTAAAGGTATTTTTGAAATTGGTTTATTTCACAAAGCTGCAATGTAGACACTTTATGGTGCAAACCATAAAGAAGAACAGGAAGTAGTTGCAGGACAAGGAAGTGAAACTAAGTTTTTGTTTTGGGCCAAATGAAGATCAGGAATCCTCTTAAAGGGCCAGTTGTTCACCAACTGTTAAAATATCAATGAATTCTTAAAATTAAATAATGTTATTGAACATCTATTCAGTGCCTGCAAGATTTTGTAATTTTTTTGTGATTTTAGTTTGCAATGAAAAATCAAACTGTGGTATTAATTTGGAAATATTTGGAAATATTTATGCTCATAGCCGCATAGATCACGGACTATAATCTGACGTCAATTAAAGCTGAGGCACCTGTTTAGTACAACTAAGAAAGATTTTGAAAATTTTTGAGAAAAATATGCAATAAATTCCCAATTCTCAGTGCAAAAAGAGCAGGGATTTGTTGAGTTTGTGTAAATTTCCACGATAATTCACACAAACTGGAGGGACTGATTGATATAATTTGGCAGTAAACTGACAAAAACTGCATTGATTTCATTGATGACATAATATTTAATCACACTTAGTGTTTAGTCTAGAATCTAGAGCCACATAAGAAGCTATGGCGAACTGGATTTGGCCCACGGGCCGTGAGTTTGACACATGTTGTTGGTAATGGAGCGACATGTTTTTTTAACACTTGTGATTCTAATTACATTTCTAATTTAACGGAAACACTGCAATTGGGATATTGTGTTTTTTTACATTAGCAGAGTATTGACAATCTCTTTACATTTATACTGATCTTTCAGATGTTTGCAATAGTCACTAATACAGCCTTACTGTTTAGCATGCAGGGGCGTTTTAGTATTTAAAGGGTTTGTGAGTTTACAAAACTTCAGCCAAAAGAAAAACATTCCCCCCAGCAGGCGCAGGTCATAACAGACATTTTACCTTCGGTACGTTTGTCTGCTCTATTGAATCTCCCTGAAACACAGTGACAAAATGCCACCCAAAAATAAACTGTAACCTTTAACTGTGGCAAGCAGATGAGTAATCAGCGTGTTCTGGGATTTTAGAGACGGGAATTCACAGAAACACGAAGCTAAAACAACATCTTTAAAAAACACAACAAGAGTTGCGATGCGTTAAATAAATTAAACTTGATCTGACAGGAATTTAGTAGATCAGACAATGTATTAGTGGCTTCTTTTTTCATCCAAACATCATCTTGTATTTTGTTCTTCTTGCTGGAAAACATTGAAATCTGAAGACTTAGCTTTACCTGCAGAGCCTCACAGAGCAGCTGAGTGAAATGGAAAGCAGCAGCGTCGCTCTACATCACCTGTGTTTGAACTCAACACACCACCCACGATGCATGACAGGTCAAATCCAGAACAAAGATTCATTACATTCTCCTTTACACCCATATTTAAAACGAATGAGCATGCAGAGTTTCCTCCAATACACTCATTTGAGAAAATTTTTATGAAAAAATTTACTTTTTTACTACGTTGTTCTTTTGACTTTTAGTTGAGTCATTTTATTATGAAGTATTTCTCCTCTTAATTGAATAAAATCTCTGCATTTTCTACCCACTTAATAAAAAACAAACATGTTTTAACCAAAAAGTCACCAGACGCAGACAAACACCTGCAGCTTTTGTTAAAGTTCCAGAAGTTTTTTATTGAAAGAAACTGATTTGGAAACATTTTTTATTTTGCCTAGTTTTGTTATGTTTTGTTTACTTATAAATTTTTTAGCGTTTTGCTTCTTAAAATACCAACATTTCTACTTAAACTTTATATTTTGGTCCACCTGATTATGTCATTTGTAAAGATGACATAATCTAAACTTTACAGAAATCACTGCATGTTCCTGTCCGGATTTGTCCATTTTGTGAGGCTGAAAGTGTCTGTCAATGATGACAGACACTTTCCTGTTAACTGATCAGCTAAACCTAAGCTTTCACTTCACTTCCTGTCATGTAGATGTGATGCAGAGACTCATAAATCATTATTGTTTTCACACACTCACACTGACTCATAAAGCTCATAAACCACAGAGTCCACCACATCAGACCAACAACTCATCTCCTCATTTGGAAACCAGATGGACTCTCAGAAAAGACGGCTGGGAGGAAGGGAAGTAGAAATAGTGTCCGATAAGGAGGAAGAAGCAAACGTTGAGAGGAGAGGAGTGAACTGGAGCGGGAGGAGAAGAGGAAGAGAAAGGCAGAGGTTATTGAGTAGCAATGTTGGCTTGTAGCAAATCGATTTTAGGAGTAAAGATTGATGCTAAAGCATCGAACGGCTTGTGCTTTACTTTCTCTGCTTTTACCTACAGTTACTACAACACATGCTTATTGTGAAGACGCAAGAGGTTTATGGATTCTGCATCTTTCCATTCGCCTGATAAACACGGGCATTTCTCAGAGCTTTTACTCGCAGACATCATGCATATTAAGCATCTACAACGAGAAAGCAAATATGTATTCACTAAAAAGTCTTCCAATCTGAAAACATTCAGCTTCTTGTCAGTTTGATGAACCACTCAGAGCTGCGATTATGGTCACATTCTTTATTTCTACCACAAAAAAGGAAAACAATGAAAGGTAGAGAATCAGATGTAGGACCAAAATCACCAACATGACAATATTAATCACACAGATTAAGTAGACGTCTTGCACACTGATATACTCTGTTTACTTTACTTATTACTTCAATATATTATCATCTTAAATTGCTATTTTTTAAGTACTTTAACTGTAGTGTGACAATGGGTTAGTTCGCAAATTAAAAAGAGAAAATATTTTTGCTCCACACGGTGACATTTACAGTGATTAAAAGGTCATAAATGTCAGATAATTATCTGTACTTGTTTATGTGCCTAATTCCAAAGCATTTTTAGGATTTCCTTTTTGTTTTCTCTGATTTACAGTCAGTCCAGAAATGTTTTACGGTAATAACTCGGAAAACCCGATTCAGATTCATTCCCTTCCTCTCCATGATCAACCAGCCTGATCAATAAGTTTAATTTGACCAGGACTTTTTAAACTGAAGGAGTTTTAGGTACAATTTCCCAGTTTTTTACCAAATTTTCATTTTTTTAATTTTCCAATTAAGGATTCCTAACTAATTTCTTTATTATTATTATTATTATTATTATTATTATTATTATTATTATTATTATTATTATTATTATTATTATTATTTCATAGCAATGCAAACTGAATGTACCATAAGAAAACTTAGCAGAGCTGAATTATCTAGTGAGTCTCAAACAGAGAAACTACATAGTAAGAAATTAAACTAAGAAAAAGAAACTTGACACAAATCCTTGGTAATACTTGTGTGTTTTTGCAGTGTGAGTTTGGGTGTGTGCTTGTTTGGGTCGGTGATGGAGCGGCGACACCTGGGTGCACCTGCCTCTCGTCTGATAACAAGAGCAGAGCAGCACCTGCACTCCCATGAGCCTCTGAGGGTTAAGTGGGTATAGCGAATAGAAAGATGGATCGCAATGCATTTTAAGAAGAAAAAGCGTTTCATCCAGTAAAAGATGAAATACAGATCAGAGGAGCCAGCATCTGTATCAAACTCCTCAGCAACTCTCGTCCCGTGTGAAGGTAGAAAGGAGAGAAGAGGAAAAAACTCAGCTTTTTTCTCACCTTACTCCTCCTCCTCCTCCCACCCTCTGTACCTCCCCCACTTTAGCTGCTGCATCAGACATCATGAAAGATTCACGGCTGTGCTTTTAAGGGCCAACCACGATCCGCTCTCCCTCAGACACACAAACCTACACCCATAGATCTGAGCAAGTATGGAGAAAATAAAAAAATAAAGCTATGCCACAAGGAATCTGACAGACATCAGAAGGAGAGGTGCAGAGCTAAAGTTACAGCCCCTGTACACAAGCTTGTGCAGGTTCTGCTCAGCAGTGTGTGCTGTGAGCGCCTGGATAAGCATGTGATGCGTGACAGATGATGGACAGATTCACTTTTCCTCCCATGCATAAAGGCTCATGCATACCGGATTTTAACACGAACCTTTAAAAAGAAAACTCTAAATCGCTCCATATTCTTCAAATATTCTACTTATCTGGTGTTGTAGCTCTGCATCTTCAGCAACTAAATATTTAATCATTGAAAATGTTGGTGGAGAGCATCCAACAAAAACTGTGTACAAGCAAGTGGATGGAGGCTCTCTAGCTAAAGGACATTTATAATCATATTTAAGGCTAGAACCTTACATCTTAAAAGTTTGAAACATAAATAAATCATTCTTTTACGCTGGTGGTTCAAGTTGGTAAGAAACTTTGGAAGTTATGAGTTCGTGCCACCTAAAGGAGAACTTTGCTGCATTTTCTCTTTGTGCCCATTTTCTGTCATTAAAGGCCTCTAGTAATGAGCGAAACCACCATAGAATGAAAAAAAAGGTGAAGAATGTGAATATATGTTGGCAGAAGAGTAAAAATGCTGGTCAGAACCGGAGCAGAAGTAGCTATTTGTGTTTCGTGATATTAGGAATACAATAATGTACTAATCTAATGGTAAATGCTGCAATTTTTAATATAGACAAATAACTATAGTGGTAACTGTCTGTTTCAGGGTTCATACAATTCATAAACCCGAGATTCTGCGAATAAAATGCATTGTTTGTATTGTTGTAAACATTTGTACTACATGGATTTTTATTCATTTTTTACATCAAAAATGCTTTTTAATGATCGTTATTGTTTTTCTCTTTTTGGGAGAACCTATTAATTTGTCTGCATTGCACTGTAATACATTGTGTTTATATTTTGCACTAGTCTTTATGGCTAACTCTGGCATGTTGTGTAGCTATTGTTTCAATTTGATTCACTTTTTGTGTTTTAAATGAGAGTTTTTCTCGCTGTGAATTGATGTATTTTCATACATCTTTGTAGAGTATTGGTTTGATAACCTGCTAAACTATTTCACTGAGACATTAACCCTGGTTATACCGCCATCATGATTCTTTTTTACATGTTTTTTAGTCTATATATTTTATTCACTACTGTGAGCTACAAGCCAGAACACAGTTGAAAAGAAAAAGTTGTAACAATATGTACTTAACCAGAGTAGTCATTAGACATGGAGGTGCAACATAAGTTAAAAGTTTCAAAACCACAAATATTTTCCATCACACCGTTGCCATGATTTAAATTACTCTAACAGGAGGTGAGAGAATGTGAAAAAATGAAAATTAAGACAATTATGGTGTGGAAAATGGGAGGACCGACCGCCACCCATCAATCATGTCAAGATGCAGCATCTCTGCTGACTGCCTGAGCAGATAGCCTGACCGAGTAAAACAGCTCATCGCACCGAGTTACTCCCTTGGAGTCACTCAGAAAAGCAGAAAACATTTATTTATGTTTTATCTATGCTTTTGTGTAAATCTATTTCGCGAAATGAAAACGACACCAATGGTTCTCCAGTAATCTGGATTTCTCATGCCTCATTCTAACTTAGATTATCCTGAGCCATCTCTGCAGTTATGCTGCTAGCTTGGGCTGCTGGAGGACAAACTGACCACTTTTTATCTTTCTGCTTCTTCCTTCTTCTACTACTCTCCAATTTGCATTATTGGCTCCTACCTTAACAACTAACTTCGTGTTTTCTCTCAGTTTTTTCTTTCCAGGGAAGATACATCTGGTCTGGAGTTTGGACAGCTGAGAAATCTGAAATAATCTGAAATAATCCCACTAACAGCTAAACGCTTCTCCTCTCCTGTGATCAGTTTGGATGTATGTGTGATTGAGTCAAATTGACTTGTAAAGAACTGAAACTGAATTGAATTGTGCTGGAAGCTAAGACACATGCGTTTGCTCTTTAGGGTACGACGGTCCAATCGGTGCAGAGGAAAATGACCAGTGGTTCTGGATTGGCGGTTTTGAAAACGCTGGCCAATACATGTCAAGAAGCATTTTAGCTATTTTAGCTTCTTTGGAATATTTTAGATATGCTCCACAAGGAGCCACATTTTTTGTCATTTCTAAAGGTAAATCAATGTAACAGTCAATGTCTTGTTGCTTTCATGTGTAAATAAAAAAATTTAAAAAAGCAAAATTAACGTTTAACTTTGTTGTGCACAGAACCAGGGTATTTAATCTAATGCTCTACAAACACACACATTCACATGTGTCACAACCGCTCGACTTCGAATTTGAAGACAGCAGGTAACGTAGCATGGCTCTGTTTCGGGGTGTCACTTGATCACATGGGTGTGTGCAGCTCCACACAGACAAAGCATGTGTAAGTGAATCTAAATGTCTTCCTTGGAGAAGGTGTTGGCTTTCACTGTCTTTTGACACACACGCACACACACACACACCCACACACACACACACACATCTATGCTATAGGAAGAGCTGGTCTTTGACTACTGGTGAGGCAAAAGGTACAATGTGAGAGTTAGAAATGCTTGCAGGCACAAAGGCAGACAAGCAGACAAGAGAGTCGACAGAATCCATTCTCATCTTCTCTTGGTGCAAACCTGACAGGACAAAAGATATGAGCTCAATCAGGAATAAAGCGTCTTAAAAAGGTCTGGAATGCAGAACTTCTGCTTTTCAAGTCACACATTTTTATTTGATCCCATGTTGAATTTACAGTTGGAAATATCTGCTCTTTCAGCTCCTTTTACAACCTCAAGAAAAAAACTGAAAATTGCTGTGGGGAACTTTGAATTTGTACCATATTGATAAACACAACATGCTGATCCAGATACAGCAAAAACAACAAAGCTGGAACTCAACACGCTCAGAGGGAGAATGCGAAGTTTATCAGCCAAACACAGAGATTTACAAGCAAGAATCTCTACAACTGACATTGAATCGAACACTTAATATGTAACTTTGGTCCAGAAGCTAATCACCATTATTTCTTACGCTGCACAAACATGCAAGACATTACTTTCAGAATCTAACACTCACAAATATTTAATATTTACAAATGTATTTAATAATATATATACAAATATATTTACAGTTTTACGTGTTATTTTGTTAGTGGTGTATTTTTCAAATAAAACATTAGAAATATATAAATCAATACAGAATAAATATAAATGTGCACAAATGTGTAAAAGACACAACTTCACAGTTGTGGTGTTTCCATAAAATAAAAAACAATAAAAATCACATGTGAATAAGTTTGTTCACGCGATAAGTTATGAAAAACAAGCAGCACTACTTCCTTCTTGATGGTTTGCACCAGTGGCAACATCTGGTTGTTGGTCATGTGACTGGCGTGATGCGGAAAAATGTTTCCTAATCCGGAAAAAACACCTCAAACTGGTGTGTCTCCATAATGAGAAATCATTTTCTAAATGTCACATTGCGTGCCTGCATGGTCAATAGAATCGCAGCTGGTGACGTAAAGAGAACAGACTGTCTGCAGCAGCCGACGTTTCATTCAGATGAATCAGATCAGACAAATTCAAACTCTGACTCTGTTTAAATCTTGAAATTTGCCAGTAAAGCTTGAGGCTGTGTTGCATCATTAAATAAATCCACAGACAGACATATAAACTCTGAGGGGTAGGCCACTGCTGAGGCTGGTTTTTTACTTTGTAACCAAATCTTTGAGTCAGCTAACAATCTGACTAACAATACTTAACAACCGTGCATCAGCAAATGTTCTGCAAAAACAAAAACAAGACAGAAGTCATCATTTCCCATAATTGTTGTGTTGTTAACAGCAAGTAGCTTCTTAAAAGACACCTGGTGGTTTTTTGTTCCAAGTCGTCTGATTTTGTTCGTCCATGCTGCCTTCAACAGCAGAATGCAGGAAGCAACTTTCCAATCGATTCAGCCGCCAGCCTCTAGTTAAATGTTGCTTCTTAAGGTCTGACTTCTGAATCCGAAAGGATAAAACACACAGAAAACTTTGTTTACATTCAACAACTGAATGTAACCATAATCCATAAACGTGTCATAAAAATACGGAAGAGGATTAGGGCCACTGGAAAAATAGGATTCTGACTTTTTTTCTCAGAATACTGAGCTTAAGGTCAGAGTTATTTTATTTTTTCAGTGACCCTAATCCTCTTCTGCATAAAACAGTGAAGTCCAGAACCCAGGTAAAATATAAGAAAACCAAAACGTTACAAAAACTTAAGTTCAGAGATGAAAGGAATCTTAGATTTAAGGAATTAACTGAATGCAAAAGGCAAAACCAAAGTTTATGAGAAAACTAAACTGTGGAGGAACTCATCGAAAGATTACAGTAATAGATGCATGAAAACCATGACGTACATCTGGATGTGACTGATTTGAATCAAAAAAATATGTTTAGACACTTTTTCATAATATACCTTCACAGGTCATAATTTTATTTCACTGTGGTTTGGTAGGTCAGGCCTTCCCTCCCTTCCCTTTGAATGCCTGAAGTCATTTTCATTTCACATTAAGTTGCAGATGATTAGCTAAGATGAAAGAGTTTTCCTGGAAAAGAAAGAGTCCTTTTGTTCCCATCTTGACGTGGACTTAAATGGATTCTGAGAGGTTTTGCTTCAGTTACTACAATAAAGGATCAGGAGAGCAAAACCGTGTGTTTTTCAGCTGTCAATAAAAGATTAGTCTTTAATGGAAAGGGAGGGAGAGAATCGTGCTGCGTCTTCCAGGAGGCCAAAACCGAGACCTTCACTGACTCTCACGCTCCATCCCTGTTAACCCGCCTGTCTGCCTCTGTTGTTTTCTCCCTCGTTCCTTTTCTCTCCCTCTTCCTCTGAGGGCTCGCTGTTATCTCCTGCGAGCGCCGCTGTCTGTCTTCCCCACATCCAATATTAATAACTCATGCGGCCGTACAAGAGCCTTTTCATTGCCACAACCTGGGATGACCTTCAGATTGCACGCAGCTTTCATGGTTGCTGTCTGTTAATTATTTGAGAATCACAGCAAGGAGACACACAGAGCAACATAAAAGGACCTTAAAGCGGAAAAACAACCAAGTTTCACCGTAGATTAATGACAGACACCTTGGTTTGTGTTTGTGGACAGCAGCGACCACAAGGAAATAAATTAAATAAGGCTTAGAAATGTGATGGGAGATTGATGGGACGTGATTACTTGACTGCTTGGTAAATTGACTGATTGATTACATGCATTATTGCCTGTCTGACTGCAGAGTTGACTGACAGGCAGGGTATGAGTGAGTATCTCTTCCCTTGTTAAAATTAACCGCAGCTTAGGCTGCAGTTGATTTATGGGCCTGGAGGGTTTTGAGCCTCAGGCAAGTATAAATTATTTCTATCGAATCGCATTCATAAACAGAATGCATGTAAAATCACAAAACACACAGCTTAAGTGCAACATTCAATTGGCCATAACAATTTAAAGACCCTGCATTTAAAATTGTGCCTCCCACTAATATGAGTGGATAGTTGGATGGACTCCACCCGCTGATTACCTCCACCCTCTGTGTCCCCGCCCCACACCACACACACACAAACACACAGCAAAAACTGCATCATAATATTCAGTTATATTGCAATTGCATCCTCTCTTCATAGGTGATTCTTCTCTGCAGCTCTGACTTAATGCAAATCATATGCAAGAAAAATTCAACATCCATTCAGTCCCACCTGCAGCCCCCAATGAAAAAACACCAGAGGATACATGAGATGAAAGCAAGCAAGTTTTGTTTGTTTTATGTATATAAATGCATAAAAGCCATGAATGAATATCTGAAGCTTAAAAGCCACCCTGCTCCCAGCAGACAATGAAAGAGCCCCGGTGGAGCAGATGGACTGGGAAGCTCCTCATTTTGGATCCTTGGTACAGAAAATTCAAGCCGACACACAATGAGACACATGAACTGAACTGCTGCCGGGTAGAACAACGACACAGGGATGAGTAACACAAAACTTGGCTTTAGGTGGTGGATCATTATTCACGAACAAAACACTTTATGCACAATGAAACTAATCCTCCAATATGCATCATTTCGCAGCAAGCAATTTATTTCCACAAAAGGTTGTGACTTTATAATCAATATTAAAAAGTCATAAATGAATGAATAAATAAATAAGCATGATCATTAGTGTGCTTGTTGATTACAAATCCAGAAAACTGACCTGAAATCTCAGTGAGCGGGACTCCCTCCAGCGTGAAGCCCTTCCCGGTGTAGAACTGCCGCAGGTCCCCGCAGCTCCTGTCCGCCCCGGATACGGAGCCCGGGGCCGCGCACAGCCCCAGCACGGCGCACAGGAGCGCACACAGGCGCATCTTCACACCTTCTCTCACAAACCCGCAAACAGGAGGAGCTTTTCTCCAGCCTTCAGCTGGATCTGAAAGAGTTTTCAGAGCGAGTCCCGTTCACACCGCACAAAGCGCCGGGTGAAGTGAAACTCTGACGGCGGCCGGTCCGGGCTGCTTCTGCGGGCTGCGGGTGTCAGGTACACCCCGCTCCTCTTCCTTCCTCCTCCTCCTCCTCCTCCTTCTCCACGTCCTCCTCCTCCTCCACTTCCTCTTCCTCCTCCACTCCTGCGCTGCTGAACGGGAGCTGCAGAGATGTGGAGACAAAAGGCAGAGGAGGAACAGAGAGAGAGCGCGCAGGTGTCGCTCAGTTAAAAGCTGCGGCTGCAGATCCGCTTCATGGCTGCGGGCTGGAAAGCGGCAGGATGAGAGGAAATGTTTTCATTTACAGCGAGGTTTCTGAAAACAAGGAGCTCTGGCCAGAGACTCTCCTCTCTTCCAGGCTTTGGGACAATGAAATGAGTTCAGAGTGCAGATGCTCTCTCTCTCTCTCTCTCTCTCTCGCTCTCTCTTTGTGTGCTGCAGGTTTGAGGGGCCAAACAGCGCCACCTCCAGGTCGGAAAAGTAGTAATTACAAGCAGATTAGTGAGTTTTTTTCACTAATAATAATAATCATCCACTTAACACATGCAATTATTGCTATATTATAAACTGTACTATTAGTAAAGAGGTTTTCAACTGAAAGTGACTCTTTGCCTTTAATAATATTAAAAAGGCAACTAATGTTTTTGTTTTTTTAATAGTATTTAGCTTTTTTTTTCTGCAATTTTTCCAATGAATTCCCAAAAGAATGATGCCAAAGGTACTAAAAGGGACTAAAGTAAGAAAAAGCTTCAGGTATTTTCTGAAAAAATAAAGTAATTCATTAATAAAACAGCAACAAATGGTTCAACTCTGGTCTATTTGAATGTGAAGTTAGTTGTTCTTTGTCCATTAATCATTTCTGAGAACAATTTGAGTTAACAGAATACAGAGCAGATATTGATTATCAGCTGTCTATCAGCTTTGGCCCCAGGTTTCCATGGTGATGTTAATTGGAGCATTGAATCCCAGTCACTGAAAATCTGAAGTGCTTGTCTCTTTACAGAACACATAAAAGACACTTCTTATCAAGCTCAAGAATCATAAGATGCAGTGAGTGATAGTTTTCTTTCTGTGGAGCAAAAGGAGTTATTGATTTGTCATTAACAAAAAAATTTTTCTGTTTAATTTGAAGTTATCTGGTCCTTTGCAGGCTTCTGCTGCAAGAAGTGAGAGTCTGCTTGCTGCAATATTTGTTTACATTTTAATTATCTTCTAGGGTTTTTGTTTGCTCACAAAGATAAAATATAATACACATAAAATGTTGTTTTCAAATGACAATTTTATTAAATTAAGAGAAAAAAGAAACTCAATCCAAACCAACCTGTGGAAAATCTTTTCTTCTAAACATAATAGCTGGTTATGTCACCTTTTGCAAAAACATGTTTTCAAGTATTTGTAGCAGAATTTAAATATGTTTAAATGTGTAAATTGCAAAAACAAAAAGATCTTATCAAATATTTTTGGTTTAGTTTCTAGTGAAAATATCTTAGTACACCTAAAATAAGACAAAACTAACTTAAAAGTAACTTTACAGCAAGATTCAGGGACTTGTTTCAATTTAATAATAACTTAATAGCGATGATTATTTCCCTAATAACATGAGAAAATGTCTTGTTATAAATAAAATTATCTGCCAATGGATCTAGCACTTTTCCATCGATATTAAACAATTATTGGCTTAAAAAAAACTCCTGTTTCTAAGTTATTTTTTGTCTTATTTTTTAAGATATTTGCACTAGAAACTAAACCAAAAACATGTGTTTTTGCAGAAAGGTGAAAAATAATTAAAGTAAGAATATAAAACTGCAGTAAGAACTAATTTTAAACATAAGAAAAAAGTACAGTACATTATTAAAAATCAGCCATTCAGATTAAAAGTAATGCACGTCTTAGTAGGTTAACTTAGAGCCAATTTAAGGTCATGCAACGACATTATAAACTGAGTCTCAGAGTCTCAATGCTGGACTTTGACTAGGTCACTGCAGAATGTTGTTCGGCTGCCAAAGCAGGAAGGTTCACAGCTGCTTCCTGTCGTCTCCCACTGTAGTCAAACCCTCAGTCAAGGGTTTGCAACTCTTTCCAGACAGATGTCAGTAAATCTGATTATCCTCTGTTCAGTTTGTTTAAGCTCGGGAATAATGTGTTCCCTTTTAAGATCTTTTAGCCTGCTTAACTGTATCAGACGGGTTCTGTGTAATTGGTAGCTTTATTCTTCAGGTTGGGTGTGGCTTTTGAAATTGAACTAATTTAGTTTTCATCACAAATAATTTATGGTGTAACAAGGGAGGCAATTTACTTTTTCTCCTGGGCTTGGGTTGCTTTATATATCTTTTTTTTACATTCTGAAATTAAATAATCAATGGAAAACCTGAGCTTTGTATTTATTCAGGTTATCTTGCTCTGAAACTTTTAGTGTGATGAAACAGAAAATGCAAAACCTTACAAGTATTTTTAGTTTTGCAAATAATGTACTTGAAATAAGACAAAACTAACTTAAAAGTACATTTTCAGCAAAAAATAGCTTGTTTTGAGTCAATTGGTCCTTAAAATTGATGAAAAAGTTTGAGCTTCATTGGCCAGATTATTTCACATATAACAAGACATTTTTCTGTGTTGTAAGTGAAATAATCTGCCAGTTGAACAGGAATTATTGACTCAAAACAAGCTGCTATGTGTTGCTGAAGTTACTTGTAAGTTAGTTTTGTCTTATTTCAAAAATAATAAGTTATTAGTTCTAGAAACTAGAGCAGAAATACTTTTGTGTTTTTTCAGAGAAGAAATTGGTAAGGGGAAAAACGCTTGTTGAAAGATAGTTTGATTTAAGATGTATTTGCTTCAAATCTCAGCTCATTTGGCAGGAAGTCTGAAAGCTGAAAGGGTTTAGCCTAATCATTTCTGACGACGCACCGTTTAATTGACCTCCAGCCATCAAACATCAGAGGAAATGCACTTACTTAAAAGTTGATGCTGAGGTCAGGATTAGATGTTTGTAAAGAGAAAAGGAGGGAAAAAAACTGCACAAGTGAATGCATGAAATACTGTGTGCAGAAAGAAGTACAAAGAGCCACTTAGCCATCTGCAAACACTCCTCGCTGCTTCAGTGTGCAGTTGTGCCAAGAGGCTGGTGACAAGTAAAGATTTGTTGCCTTTCTCTGGCTGGAAGATATGAGCGATGAACTGTCTGAGTGGCTCCAACCTTCACATACGTTATCAAGCCCATCACCAGAAGGCTGAGTGGGAAAGGTCAGCGGCTCAACTCAGAGTTAGACTGACATCCCCAAAAATTCATTTTAAAGAAAGTCTGATTTTTGGGACTATGAAGCAACAAAGGGTTTAAATTGCTTCTCCTTACTTTTGAATTAAGTGCAAAGCTGAAACATGCAAGATGCTATGAACTGCAGACCTTTACCTCTGTAAGGGTCAGACTCCGGATTTGGCAAGTTAATTAATAGCACACTTTGTTAGACTATAAAGAGATTAAAAGCAGAATGTGCTGCAGTTTTTACACTGCAGAGAACATGAAGAAGAAAATCCCACCAAAAAATCACAATAAAAGTTACATTTTTGGCACATCTGAACCTTTCAGGTTCATTCAGTGATCAGTGCAAACTTTTTATTTAATTCTCGTGTTGTCAGAAGTGACCCACCAGCATGTTTAGCTGTAGAAAAAATACCCAACTTGAAATTTCATGACTTTTCCAGAATTGACCCCATAATTAAAAAAAGTGATACTTTGTTTTGATTATGTTTCTTTTGGGCTGTAAACCACAAGGGTGCAAGGATTGTCATATGGCTCATTTCTGACCCGTGAATTATAATTAAGCAGCAGAAAAAAGTTCACTCAGACCTACACACGCGCTTATGCACACACACACACACACACACACCCACACACACACACACGTATGCATGCATTGAACTTGTATTTGACCTGCACCTGCAGCTGACCCCTGACATCACACAAGCTCCCAAACACAAAAACATCTGTTTGTGGATCTGCACACTATTTCACATTGAACTGTAACTAGTTCAATGTTTAATTCAACGTAAAATCTGATGTTTGTAATCTTATTTGACCCCTGAAGAATCCTCACGTTCTTTAAAAACAAGCATTTGGTCCAGAAAATAACATTTGTAGCTACATTTGTGTCCTTTTTCAAGTCAAAGACAGAGAATACAAGACTTTATTTCCTCAGATTGTAATCTGTGAACTCCACACGTTGCCTTCAAACACCAACTCTTGAAAACTATCTCTGCCGATTAGACGGGGATCTTTTCTAAAAGCTCAATTCCTTTAAGATTTCATGTCGGCTGGTGTGGACAAATTGAATCCTCAACCCATAATCCAAACGCAGGAACATGTTAATTCTCCAGTCCGCACACTTGTGTCATGTGAGGCTAACGGTTAATCCAGCCAGAGATTTATTACTTTGGCAGGATGAAAGCTGTTGGGATTAATGTGTGAGGAGGGGTTAGAACATACAAGCTATTAAGCCTTATAGAGAAATACATTGAAAAATAAGCTGCAACTGTTAGGTTCCCATTTCAGAAAAAAAAAACCCCAAAAAAACGAAGCATTTTCTGCAAATTGTGCCTCTGATCCTTTTAATGTTAGATTAAGATACCGACACTAGAAACAGTTTTTTGCTCCAGACTCTCTTTGTGGGCCGTTAATCCACTGCCACAATGTGGATATTGTCTGCAGACAAGCACAAGTATCATCTTGAGTTTCTTCTTGGCACCTCGCAGGTGAAGGATTTCATTGTTAACTAAGACAACCACAGCAGCAATGTCAACATGCTGTCAGACGCTGAGGGAAAGCAGTCTGCATCTTGAATCCAAGGTTACGTAACAGAAATAAATGAGATCTTTCATCAATACGCACTTGAAACTCAGTCCTGGTAAAGTTTGCGGTTTTGGTTTTCATTTAAACACGTCATGGGAACAAACAAAGCCAGCTGAGCTAGTCAGAGCTGAAAGACACGAAACGTTTAACCAGTTTTTTATCATTTCACTGAGGTTTCAGCTCTTCTGCTGAGCATCCAGTCCTCTTTAATCTAAGCCCACCCAGAATAATAAGCTAATTTTTTTATTTTCTTTGAGATTTGGGGCACCTTAGATACAATCCCACACTGCAAAAACACAAAATCTTACCAAACATTTATAACTTAGTACACTTGAAATAAGACAAACTAACTTAAAAATAACTTTTCATCAAGATATGCAAACTTGTTTTAAGCAAATAATGACTTAATTTTGATTAAATAAAAGTCCTAGTTCCATTGGTAGATTATTTCACGTATAACATGTTTCCCGTGTTATAAGTTAATTTATCTGCCAGTGGAACAAGAACTTTTTCATCAATATTAAGGTATTATTTACTGAAAATGAGCTCATTTATCTTCCTGAAAAGTTACTTTTAAGTTAGTTTATCTCACTGAGATATTTGCACTAGAAACTAGACCAAAATGACTTGGTAAGATTTTGTGTTTTTGCAGTGTTAGTGTCTCCCAATGACACTAACGCTGCAAGTAATGCAAGACAAACAGCTCAGCTTGCTGCAACCTGCACACGCCAGTGTATGTGTGTTACAGCTAATTATTTTCTGCTCTGCTTTGTCTCCTCTGAGGCCAAATATCTTTCTCTTTTAATGCAGATTTGAAGGCATCTGTGCCTCGATGCACACGTCAATCTGTCTTGGTGGCATTGGCAATACAGCGGCGTTCTAAACACGAAGACAAATCTGGGGCAAAACACACCGACACGTGCTTAAATACCAACATACAAGACATAGTGATAATTTGATAGCCTGACGCTCTCGATCGACACTATCCGTCTTTCAAGATATGATCTCCCAGCCTCGGCTAATAAATAGTGACAGTTATATGTGAGCGAGTTGAAACTTGACGAGCGGTGAGGTTAGCGCTCCAAACACAGAACAATCAATTTAACCACAGAAGAACTGATAGGTAAACTAATACAGATTTGAATCACACCCAGAATAAATCACAGCCAAAAACAGAATGACATTCCTGTTAGCATTTAAAGAAACATGTTGATTTATAATGTCTCTAACTTTGTAAATTGAAATGATAAACTCTCATTGCAAAGAAAAAATGGTCACATTATTTTATTAAAGTAAAAGTTAAACAAAGCTGTGCAGCAAATTGTTCAACTTGGAGTAAAAAATTTTTTTTTTTTTTTTTTAATTCTCAAGTTCTGAGTAACTGATCAAATTTTTAATCATTTCATACATAGAATTTACATCATCAGATGGAAAAAAAACAAAGTTAAGAGGAAATTTTGTTATTTTAAGGACCAAAATGGCAATAATTTATGGAATAATTTAAAAAATAACAAAATCAGGACAAAAGAAATGTTTCCAAATCAGTTTCTTTCAATAAAAAACTGATGAAACTTTAACAAAAACTGCAGGTGTGTGTCTGCGTCTGATGACTTTTTGGTTAAAACATGTTTGTTGCTGAAATGTGCTATACTTAATATTGCTAAAAAGTACTAATGCCATTAGCAGATTATTTCACGTATGAGAAAATAATCTGGCAGAGGCAGAGGAATAATCTGCCTCTAATTGAACTAGAACTTTTTAAAATCAATATTATCTAATTATTGACTTAAAACAAGCTCATATTTCATGCCAAAAAGTTCTTGTTATTATTTCATTAGAACTTGAAAATTGACAACAACAAAAAAAAACCTTTGTAAGATTTTGTGTTTTTGCAGTGTACCTAGAAACTGAAAAGCCTGCTGGTATAACTGTGGCCTTGAGTTGTTATTATTGCAGATGACAGAAACTGTGGTTTAACTGGAATGTGGGGGAACAAATATAAATGTGTTCAAGATGTAGCCGTTCGCAGAGAAACCTGAGTTAAAACAAACCTCAGCGAGTCGCTTTATCTCTCGCTGCTCCAGCTGCTGTGCCCTGATACTGGCTTTAGTTTACATCAGGAGGTTGCCAACTGGGAAAACAGTCTGTCGTCAATATTCAATGAGTCCCAAGCAACCAGTGCAGATATAAGCCAAACCACCGTTGCTACGCTTCCATCAACTGATACTCAGGATCACTTTATAAACCCAGAAGCAATTAGAAACAATGAATGTTTCACATTCATGTAGCTCATATGTAAGAGTCGTGTCATTAAAACAAGTCCTTGGCATAAGGATGTGACCGTAATAAAGATAAATCACAGTCGTTTGTGTTTTTTTTCTGAGCAAGGCTTTTAATAACTTATGTGTTTATAGCTCAAACATCAATAAAGCTTTGATCAGCAACATGTCCGCCGTCTGCGTACGTTGGAGGCTGAATACGTTTTATAGCTCCACCATCAATCATATATCTGAGCCAGGGTCAAACTAATTAAGAGCTCTGGTTTTATTAGACTAGAGAAGAGGATGGATACGATGGAGCAAAGAAATCTCATCTGTCTGCAGCTTCTTTTGCCGTTGCTTTTTGTTTATTTTATTTTTCTGTGAGCAAGTCTGCAAAACAAAATCTTACCAAGTATTTTTGCTCTAGTTTCTGGTAACATTGTTTAAGTAAATAATTCCCTAATATTGATGAAAAAGTGTTCGCTTCACTGGCTGATAAATTAACTTAAAACACGAGAAAAAAAAGGTTTGGTCAAAAGTGAAATAACCAGCCAATGGAACCAGTAATTTTTCATCAATAATAGGGAATTATTGACTTAAAACAAGCCTTTATAATTTGCTACAAAGTTACTTGCAAGTTAATTTTGTCTTATTTCAATTGTATTTGCATTAAAAACTAGGCCAAAATTACTTGGTAAAATTTTGTTTTGTGATTTTACCCGAAATGTAAATAAGGACATTTTTAAAAACGTATTAACTCAATACAAGTAACGCACACAGACAAAAAGAAATTAACAATAATTAATATTTTGGTGAATTATTTTCAGGATTAAATTTGTGAATCAATCTCAGTATTTTTTCTTGGAGTTTCATTTCCTCATCTGGTGTATAAATTTGCATTAAGTTGTTTTTTATTTTATTTTTCCAATTATCTAATGTTGAAATTGGGACTCAGCATTTCAAATAAAAGCCTCAACATTTCTTAGTTACTACCAAATTTTTAAGCTAAAATGTAACTTTTCAGCAAGATATTAATGCTTGTTTTCAACTTATAGCAAGACATTATTTTCTATATGACACAGAACTAGTACTTTCTTAATCAATATTAATTAATTTTTTGCTTAAAAGTAGCTGCTAATTCTTGATGAAAAGCTACTCGTAAGTTAGTTTGTATTATTTAAAGTGTACTAAGATATTTGCAGGAGAAACTGGAAACAATTATTTTGTGAGATTTAGTGTTTTTGCAGAGTTTCGATTTGGATTGTGGAAACTAGACAATCTCAAACGTCTGAGATTAGATTATAAGGGAGCCTTTACGCTTCAGAATAATAAAAAAAAGAAAGATTTCTTTTGCACAGAGATAGATGTTCATATACAAGTGACCTTTGACCCACAGGAAGGCTTTTGTGAATAGCTTGTGTGGCTCAATAATAGCTATTAGGTCCTTTTCATGGAGTGATATTTCGCGCTCTTCGAAGTATTAAGGTCAAACCTGAAGCTAAACCTGAAGCAGGCAGCACGCAGCCAAATCCATTCAGGAGTTTTTCCACTTTTTGTTTGTCCCTCCAAGTTTGATCAACTGCATTTGTAATAATAAGGCTCATGTAAAATGATGACTAGTGGGACGGCGGGGCAGCAGGAGCCACATTTAGGTCGTTGGTTTAGTTTTCATCGTGGTTTTCAGAAAGACGTGCGAGAGCTGGCTGGTTCCTCGCACCTGCTTCCTGGAGCAGAAAATCACAAACATGACTGAACTAGAAGAGCTGGCACACTTGGATGTAGTCATTTATTCATTTAGCAATGACAGAGCTCAGCTTAATCCCAGCACTTTGCTGTTGTAGAACAACAAAAAGTCATTTCTGTGCAACTGAATATGAGTTGGCGTTGCTTCAGCTTTTGCAGAATTATTAATATCTGTAATAAAGTAGTAACTTGTTACAGAATACTTTGTTTTACTATCACTTACTTACAATCAATTATTAAAATACAGAAATATTCATCATTTCATCAGACTAATGATACAAAAGTGCTTTACATGCCTAAAAATACTGTATATGAAAATAAATCTTTTATATTCAAACATAACCTTGCAAATATGAAATTGGTGAAATCTTTTTTTTATACCACAATCTCAATACAACACTCCTGTGCACATGTTAATTTTTACACTCAAACTGAGAATGATGGGGGAGCGTTCACAGCCTGAGACCCAATTATTTTTGTTCTGCATGTTTCTTGGCTCAAATCCAGTGCTGGGCTTTCTCTACTAGCCCAAACAATATCAGAATATCTACAACCTAAATTATAACGTTTGTTCAGTTAAATTGTATTAATTTACTTCCAATAGTCTATTCTCTTTTTCTGTTAAATTTCTCTTGGCTGCATTGCTTCCCTCCACGTCTGTGTTGACTATTGACGTTTCATCCAATCAGATTTCAGTCTCTATGTATATTGCCAGGGGAAATCTAATCTGTCCAGGCAGATTAGATTAGAAACAGTTAGATATGGACCCCACCCCGTCTTTATGTTGGAGGGCAAAACAGAAAGATGGGGCTAACCAATGGCTGGCATTGTGAAAACCAATGGCTAGCATTGTTAAAACCAATGGCTAGCATTGGTTTTAGCTGTTAAGTTATCAGTATAATGTGCAAAAACTGAATTGTAGATGAGATATATAAAATTAAAAGGGATGCAGTACAACAACTGAATGACAAGGAAGTAGTTCAGTAGTTCAGTTATGCTAGCTTGACTATAAAAACCGTCACATGTAGATGTGCTGTGGAATTCTCAGTGTTTTCGGTTCAGTTAAAAAGTTTTAAAAAGCTACTAAGACACCAACTCTGACAGATCATCAGTAGAGGAGGTGTTTAAATGAGCTAATCTACCATAGCTGCATTAAATTAGCTAATAGCAGCGATAGCTAATCTACCACGGCGATCACTTATCAATAATCGCAAAATAAATATCAAGCCTGAAAACATGGAACTGTAATGGACTGAATGTTCTGTTCTTTGTGTGGGAAACGTTTCAGTCTTTGTTGGTGTTGAATCCTAAACGTATAGTGTCGTCGTCAGTTGCTATGGCAACGAGTCCGTGGATAGCGTAGCTAACACATAGAGCAAAAAAAAAGTGGTTGTGAGTTGTTCTTCTATGGTTTTTCAGCATTATTTATTTATATTATTGGTGCATAGCAGTAAATTAATAATACCTACGTCTCCAGGTTTCATTTTTTTTACAGAGTTGTTCTACCGCTGCAACAAGGCTCTGGATAGCAAGTAAAAGAATCATCTTTTGGCCTTCCAGCCTTGCGCGTATACGCAAAATTTCAGGACGTAAACAATAACATACAAGGGGTTCATGACAGTGGAAATGTTTTCCAACCAATGAACTTTAAAATTCGCCACATTGCTAATTGTGTATCTGACCAAATTAACAAGTAAAATTACAATGACACCAAATGCCTCAATCAGTCAACAAAAAAGCTGAGCTAAGCACGGCTGAGGATGTTTCTTATTGGTTTAAGAATCCAATCATTGCAGGGCATAATGACCAAATATCCCAGATGAAACCTTTTGCAGTCAGATTATCATAAAGTCTTTCTGTGGAGATAAACCCTGCAAGGCGAGACCAGTGTGCACAGACTGACGAGCAGCAGAAGCATCAGATAAGTTTGTTTAGCCTTTTAAGAAAGAACCTTCCTGCATGCTCCATCCTCATTTTGGCAAATATTACATGTTTGCAGGAGTTTCACTGTAGTGGTGTGGTAACAAAAAGGTAAATGTAAATTCATTTCTTGACTATATTGAAGTAAGAAAACCCATTTCCATCCCTGTATTTGACCATTTTGTTCCACAATAAACTCAATGTACACATCAGGCTATTTTCTATTGAACCTCTCAATATAAATATATAATTTATATATACTTGTATTTACATCTTATCCAAAAAAAAACAAAAACCGTCAGTAATGCTGTGCGAACTATCCTATCACCATTAGGTAGGTCAGTTACAGGTAATTGTAGAAAAGGTGTTCTTTGCACCAGCAGCTTGTTCCACCAATCACAACAGTTTGGCTGAACCGTTACATCTCCAACATGGCAACATGCAGCGCGCGCTTCTCCTTCAGCCCTCTCGCTCGCTTCGTTGTCAGCGGGGTTCCCATGGCGACAGCATCAGGAGCAGAGGAGTAATTAACCCAGTCAGGGGTTCAAAGGTCGTCGAACGGGCTGAGCCGTGAACAGCCACCTGGAAAAAATAAGTAAATAAAAACACAAGTGAGGTGGAATAATGTCATACAATAACATTTCAAAGAATCAGCATTACTATTACTATTATTAGTGGATTATTATTTACAGATTAAGAATAATTTATAAGTGTTGGTAATTATTCTGATGCTGTCTGTCCATCATCATCATTATTATTATTATTATTATTATTATTATTATTATTATTATTATTATTATTATTATTTAGCCGTAGACTTTCCCAGTATATTGAACTGGCAAGAATATTATAAGATGGTTTTAATTACAAATTTTTGAATAAATTATTCAGTCAAAAAGAAGATTTCAAAAGTCAAGAACATCTTTCTAATACATTTTCAAGTGTTGCATTACTTGAACCAAAGTAAAAAGTGCACATGATCCAAAGTATGAGGATGGATTTCAGAAATGTTGTCCTTTCAGTAACTTGATCTGCTAGAAGTCTGAAAAAACTTCATTTCTTTACCTGGGGAGGTGAATTTTGAACTGGAGGAACTGGGCGACGAGGAGCGACAGGAGGCGTGTCTTTTGTTTCTGGACTACGACCGCTTGAAGAATCATCACCTGAATGTAAAAACATTTAAAAAGTCATTATATAGACTGCAGTAAAACCCCCAAAATCATGTTTTTTTTTGGATACTTTCTGACCCACCACTGGGAACACTTACAAAACAGAAAGTCTTGTTCTCACGTTTTGATACATGTTGAGTGTGAGGAAATGAGACAATATAAAATTCAGTCAGAAAATAATCTAACAGCAAAAAAAGAACAAAGAACCAACTACTGTCTGCTTGTGTAAAGGCAACTGAGGAGTGTAGTTGCTTGTGTTTATTGGGGCCTGCCCATAGCAATGCATGGCAGGCACCTATTGCTCTTCACCTAATAGAAGGTCTCTATTTATTTTTCCTCCGTTGCCGTTAATGCGGCTCGTATCGCTGCGTGCCACAAAAGTGGTATCAAAATGTGCGGCTCGATGCCGGGAGGGGAACTATTACTTTTAGTGAGATTCGGAGTAACCATGGCGACGTAAAAAGCAAAAAATGAGCAAAGTTTTCTGACGTACTGACGTAACGAGTGTGGGAAGGAAGGTGATCTTGACCGGGATTTCCACACGCTCAGCCAGATTGACCCAACATGAAATGTAACTTTTAACTTTCATCTTAGATTAGTTTTGACAGAAACAAAACATAACGCTAACCCTAACCTAAGCCTACAGCTTCACCACTAAACAACTTTATGCTTCAGCTCAGCTCGATGCATTCCTAACAGGTAGCACTGAAGCCAACAAATATTTGTTTCAGTAAATCTCAACAAAACAAGATAATTACCGCCATGTGTCTTCATCTCTGCAGAGTCTGCAGCACTATCTTTTATGGAGCTAAAACAAATCAAGTAAAGAACATCTGCTGCTGTAAAAAACAAATCCTGATTTGTGAAAATGTTTTCTATTTCTGTTTCTAGTCTTCTGATTGCACAAAAAATCTTGCACAACTGAAAGTTGTTTTGTTGCCGCTGAAACATGAAGGATTTATGGATTTCACCCCAAACACCCACAGGCTGATAGAACGCAGCCTCTCACATTAGATACATAAACACAAAACACACACACAGATGTTCAGAATGTTGCTTCATTTACCTGGTATGCAGCTAAAGTGAAGCAGCTACTTTTTTAAGCTGAATGTGTGTGTTGGCAGTGATCCATGTCCCTTCTGGGAGAAACTCAGGTAAATGGCTTGATTACAGCGGGAGAGAAAACAACGTTGCTGCTGGAAAAGAGAGCTCAACACACACCCACACAGCGACATTCCTGTGTTCACCTGCGCTGTCCAAAATACACTCACACAGCGGGCTGCCTCTTTCTTCCTAATATCTTGGTGACATACACAGGCGTGCACACACCTGCTCGGGGAGAAACCTGATTCTGTCTGTAACAATACACATTGTATCGCTGCACAATGGACAAAGAGCCAGTTTTAGTCGCAAAGGAATGAGGGAGGGGGCTTACATATTTACAGTCACTCTGGCAAATATTATACCTTATAATATGAAATGATACCAAAATTAAGATGGCATAACAGGCCACTGTAAGAAAAAAAGCTGGAAGAGTACATTTCTGCCAAAACTCAAAAATTCTGACATGAATCTAAGAAAGTTTCTGGAAATAAAAGAAAAGTAAAAAAATATGCAAGAAAAACTCAGAAATCTTTAGATTAACCTCAGAAGTCAACAAATGTTTTTACTTTTTAAAAATTTCCTATTTTTTTCTAGAAAATGACAGAGATTAAAGTAAAACTTTCTGAGTTTTCTTTTTTTTTTTTTTTAGGACATTTTGGCAATAAAAACACTCAGTTCTGAACTGAATGCAACTTTTGAAACAAACAAATTTCCTATTAGAAAATTGGGGTAAAAAAATAGCAGGTAGGCTATTACTCTATAACTAATGCTTCCCACAATGTTTGATTTTTGATCATTCTTCCAGAAGTGCATTTGAAAGGTCAGACACTGATGTTGGATGCAGGTACCAGAGAGTTGATAATTGGTGCAATATGGAGATGTGTGCCCTTTTCTCTAGCTAAAAATGTCTGGAGGAAGCCTGGATTGTTTCTGGTAAAATCTTTGATACAAATGGGTTGATATGAAGCACATAGCAGCTGCACTTCCCCATGACAAATGTTCATTAATGAAAACAAAAAAAACAACAAAAAATAAGCAGAGAAACATTTGATGCAAACAGAAGAAAGTTGTTTTTTAAATTTGAATATCAGATAAATAAATTTTTGTTTTCTTTAACCGTTCTCTAACATTAAAATTGGGAGGTTTATTTTTAAGCAACAAAGCAGAATAGATGACTTACAGCATATAGACTAAAAATATGCACACATAGACACGGAAAGTGGAGGCAGGTGATGAAGAATGTCACTGAATCCATTCATGAGGTACTATAACCTTTACTGCAATGAATCACATGTGAAGGTGTGAGCATCTGTTGAAGTGAGAGCAATAATAAGAACTCAGGAGTGACATTTGAAGGACCCTGTCAGTGAACTGAAGTGCCGGGCAGCTTATATCCAGGTCAGGGCTCTAACAGATAACACAAAGGTTTCAGCATTGTTCATGTCATGCAGAATGTGAGCAGCGCCACCGCTCCACTCATGCAGGGTTTGCATCCCCACAGGAGCTGAGCTGACACTTTACAAGG